>NC_051165.1:129751951-129989451 GCF_013339725.1 Rhipicephalus microplus
CAAACTCGAAAAACTATCTTTAGTTGTGCCAAACTGACTGCGTGACGAATTTTCTTGCCTGCCACGATGAGCCCACATCTGGTCACTTAGGTTCCTCTTGAACTCTCGCTCGAGTTCGACAAGCACATACTATGGCCTAAGCGCTTCTGCGTCAGCTAAGCGATACGTGAAAAGCCGGGAGTGTGAACGCCACAAATCTCCGCCACTAAAGCCCACGGGGCTTCTTCAGCCAATAGAACACCCAGAGCGGCATTTGATCAAATATGAATGAATTTATTGGGGTCCTTTCCGCTATCATCTGCCGGCAACAAGTGGATGTAGTAGCCACCGACTATTTGACGAAGTACGCCAAACAAAAGCACTACAACACGCTACGGCTTCCGACATCGCCCAATTCATTATGGACCAGATCGTTCTTCGACATGGCACCCGTCGTACGTAATCACAGAAGAAGAACAGCATTCACGGCCTAGCTCATTCATGACGTTTTCAAGCTCAGCTACACGAACTATCGCAAGACCACCGCAGAGCAAGCAAGGGCTTCACAGAGCGACTCAACAAGACCATCGCTGAAGTGATATCTATGTACATAGATGTCCAGCATAAGACCTGGGACCAGGTGCTACCGTACGTCACATTCGCGTACAATACTGCCGTCCAGGAAACTACGCGATTCACGCCTTTCCGTATTGTCTATGAATGTGAGGTCCAGACCATGCTGGATGCGATGCTTCCACACAATTGCGATGCTTTCATCACTCCTTATGCTGTGCAGCTTACCCAGTACGCTGAAGAAGCACGCCAGTTAGCATGCCTACACATTACGCACCAGCAGAGTACAGACGCATGCCACTACAACGCTCGCCATCGACAAGTTGAATACCATCAGGTGATCAAGTTTGGTTGTGGACTCCAGTCCGATGCCAGGGATTGTCAGAAAACTGCTCAGTCGCTAATTCGGACCATACAAAGTCTTGCGACGCGTGAGCGATGTGAACTACGAGGTAGTCCCTGACGGCGCCTTCCGCCACGACAGCGAAGGCACTCCTCGGAGATTGTCCACGTGGTGCATGAAGCCGTACTTCACGCGGTAGTGCGACTGCGCATGAACCATGTCGCTGTTTTTGTATATGCGCGTATTTTCTGTTGGTTCACCCAGACTTTGCCTTTGTACTTTCCGAGCATCAGAGTGATACCTTTTTTTTCTCAGAGGAGGAATAATGCCACTGGCCGCTAGTTACGGTGAGCGTAAGCCATGGCTGCCCGCGAGAATGGAAGACGATGTTCTGGGGCAACGCGTGCTCTAGCTAGTTGTTGATTATTGAAGCAGCCATCTTGCCAGTTTTCGGTGCGTCTCCCCGCGGCTCAGTTCTTCTAGCTGAAGACTTTTTGTAGCACGTGACAATATATTGACGTAGCTTCGAATAACTATATTACCTACAGCGAGCTTAACCTTGTTTGTGCTAATTCATCGTGACGGGCGACTTTTCCTTATCTATTTCACGAAGAGTGCTTCAAAACTTGATTAACTCTTAGTTTTGAAACGGTGAAGAAGTACTTCCAGGAAGTACTTGTTCGCTGTTTCTTCCGTTTTCGCAAATTTTGTATGTTTGTCGAGAGGCTTTGGCCCGTTAGCGCCGGGCTCGAGCGTCAGTGAGCGCTATCGGCGCTAGGTCGATTCTATTTTGTTTCGTGTGAATGCGGAATGGTTTGTGTTAGCGCGCTCATTATACCCTTAACTCGGTTACTGCGGTTCCCTGCCAGTTTAAATCCGTGGAAACATACCATCAGCAATAAAGTTAAGTTCTGCTGAGAAGAGGTTTCCTATAGGCTTCCTGAATTATAAATGTACCGGCTTTATTGACGCTTGCACGTGTTTCTAAGCGAAACGTGGCGATCAGAGTGTAATGACGCAACATTGGGAAGTTATTACCAACGGTTGAAGGCGTTTAGTCAGTTCCAATATGTTTGTCGGGTGAGGATAGGGCTTCATATGCAGAAATGGCTGGAGGCTGCTAATACTTCCAAGGTATATTTTCTGGCGAGGAATTTCTTTATACGTACTTTGTGATTCTAATCGCAGCTAGACTATTCTGTCTGTGCAGCTGAGTTTTCGTCACGTGGGAAATGTGGAGTTACAGCGGCAGCGTTTCACCGTAATACCAGTATAATCAGTCCTTTTCTGCCATTCTGACATGCAGCGATTGAATCCAGCCTCGAAGCGCATGATTTGTTTCCTTTTTAAGCTTGAAGAACGTTAGAAATTGCCAGATATACTGAACCACAGAGGTGGTAACGTCAAGAGTATGAGGGAACCATACATACGATTTACGTCCCTGCGATGCTAATCGTGGTCTACTCCTTCTGATTCTGAAGAAAGGTGACGTGGCCGCAGTTAGAGTGACGTGCCTGGGTTGTGGAAGGTCGGAGCATTGGGGAATACCGGTGGGGAATTGTTTTGAATCGGAGAGCTTGTCCAGGAACAAAGCAGACAAAGCAGTTGGCTACTTACCAATCTGTGAGTAGTCAGCTGTGTCACAAGTGATTGATTTGTACTCAAAAATTAAATACGACAGGGCAGGCGTCGGCATTAAAGGAGTGAAGAAAGGTCAATGGATAGCATGTTTGTTAGCGTTCGGATAAGGTGTTACGTGATGAATCTGTGTTTAAATTTTGGTGGGTGGTAGTCATTTCACGCTCCCTGGTGTGAGCGCCAAAATTTCGCGGATGCAGGAGAAGGAGGAGGAGAAGAAAGAAATGAAAGGCAGGGAGGTCAACCAGACGCACGTGGTTTGCTATCCTGCACTGGGGGGAATGGGTGAGAGCATTAAAGGAGAAGAGAGAGAAGTGAAGAGCAACGTGTGTGTAGATGTGATTGTCCATTGCACGCTTATAAGCGGTCGCGTAGTACGGTCGTCCTTAGAAAACTTAGCAATTCCCGCGTCGCTTTGCTAGCCTGCGACGCGTAGAGCCATGAACCAAGGATCTTCTCTTCGGAAAAAAGGTCTACTGTCTAGTGTCTCTAACGTTTCGCGTAGCAACTTGCGTTCGCTCGCAAAAGTTCACACGAACACAGTAGATGTTCTATTGTCTCGTCAGTGTCGCACGATTCACATCGGGGGCTATCCGCCATTCCTATGCGAAAGGAGTACGCCTTCGTAAAAGCTACCCTAACCACAGGCGGCACAGTAAAGTTGCATCCTGGCGGGAGAAGTATAGAACTTGAAGTTTTCTCGATGGGTCCAATTTGTGTAGGCGGCGGTTCCCGACGCTGGGGTCACTCAGCCAAGTTTCCGACTTGGTGTTAGCGAACGAGTGAAGGCCCTTTGCAGCGTCGGTTCTGGACAATGGAATTGGGTTTGTCTGGGCATCCGCGTGGGTGGATCGGGCTGCATTATCAGCAAGGTCGTTACCGACAATACCACAATGTCCAGATAGCCACTGGAACACTACGTAATGTCCTTTCGCTAAAACATCGTGAAGCACTTCTCTTATTTCATTCACTAGTTGTTGATGCACCCTTTGTCGTAAAGCTGCTTGCAAGCTCTGAAGGCATGCCTTGGAGTTGCAGAACACAGCCCATTTTTGAGGCCGGGCTTTCAAGTTGTAAAGTATAGCAGCACGTAAGGCGACAAGCTCCGCTGCTGTGGATGTTGTCTAATGCGACAGTTTGAACTTCATAGTGACCTGGAACGTCGGAATGACAACGGCGCCTGTGGAGCTGTCAGCCGAGACCAATCCATCGGTGTAAATGTGGGTCCTTGGCCGTATTTTTCGTTGAGCAGCGACAATGTCACCTGTCGTAGGACCACTGTTGAATGGCGGCTCTTGTTCGTTATTCCTGGAATAGTGAGGCACACCTGTGGTTGTTGTAGGCACCACGGAGGTGACGCTGGTCTTGTTTCTGGAGTGAAGCCAAAAGGAAGGCATTCTGTATGAGCAGAAATAATCTTTGAAAACATCGGTGTGGTCTTTGAAGTGGCAACACTGCAACATGGTGACCAGGAACTCGGCATAAATGTTATGTGGGCTCTCATATTGTCAGTGGTGATGTATGTTTGAATTGAATGCTCCTTGCGTCATAATTGTGCCATCCGTTGAGGTGCATTGCGGCAATCCTAAGCACCGCGTAGTGCTTGTCCTTGCAGACTTTCGAGGGTGTGGATGTTCCTCTTGCACGTACTTGCCAGTAACGGCAAGCTGTAGCGCAAAAATCCCAAAAACAGTGCCCTGTATACCTGCATTCATGACCTTATCGATGTGCCCCAAGATTTTCTGCAGAGGAACCGCATTATATGGACGATGGAAGTTAGCCTTCTCTTAAGGTAATTGCAGTGGGCACTCCACGAAAGGTCGCTGACAATATTCACACCCAGGAAGCGATGGTTCTTCTGGTACAGAATATTTTGTCCTTTGATGGTAACAAGGTGTTGTGTCATGGCGCTGCGAGTAAACGCAACCAATGCACATTTCTCCGTTGAGACAGAAAGACCTTGCTTGCGGAGATATGAGCATGTCAGGGTGGCAGCCTGCTGGACTCTTGCACGTACTTGTAGACGAGTCACAGCCGAAGTCCTAGACACAAATGGTCAGCATATATGGATATAAGGATAGTACTTGGCGAAATTTCACGCAGGCCTACCATGGCGAGGTTAAATAAAGTGGGATTGAATACGGCGCCCTGAGGGACGCCATGGGAGGTATAGTAATTGGTGGTAGGTCCATCTGAGGTTTGTACAAAAAAGGACCTTCTTGTCAAATAATCCTGGATCCATCGGAACATCCGACCACCGATTCCGACAGCTTCCAACGAGTCTAGGATGGCTTTATGTGTTACGTTATCATAAGCCCCTTTAACGTCGAGGAAGAGTGCCAGTGGTATGCGCTTGAGGTTCTTCTGTTGCTGTATAAGTGTTGTGAGATCAATCACGTTGTCAAGAGATGAACTACCTCGCCGAAAACCCGTCATGCAGTTTGGATATACGTTGTAGCGCTAGAGGTACCATTCTAGGCGTGCTAGTATTTTCCTTTCCACGACTTTTCCTACGCAACTTGCGAGGGAAATAGGGAAAAATGATGTCAAAATATATGGTCACTTTCCTGCTTTGAGTAGTGGCACAAGTCGGCTTATCTTCCAATCCTGGGGAACAATGCCCACCTACCATGAGTGGTTGTAGTAGCATAACAACTCTCCCCTGGCCTCCTGTTGAAGGCTGGCTAGAGCAGCGTAGGTGACGCCATCGGGTCCTGGTGAAGATGATCGTCGGGAACTCGCCAAAGATGCGTCAAGTTCTTCTATATTGAAAAGATTGTCAATTTCGGAGATGCAGGGTTCAGGGATAACACTCCTAATGGTGCCAGCGGACAAGGCGAACACACTAGCGATTCACGTACAAAACTCATTTGCTACTTCAAGTTGGGTGCGGCTTAAATGTGAGGCTAAAGCCATGAAAGGATGTCTTTGTTGGGGAGTTGAGCGCAGGCCACAAATAGTGCTCCAGATGCGTGACAACGGCTTTCGGGGATCCAATGATTCGCAGAAGTATTCTCAGCGTTCCTGTTCAAGTTTGTGTAAACCTCGTCGGACTTTTTTCTGTATGCATCGTGCCAGCCTCAAGTCGCATATTGCTTTCGTCCGTCTGTATATCCTTTTCACCCTTCGGCGAAGCGCACACAGTTTTTCCAGTTCAACGTCGAAATCTTAACGCTTACCGGTGAACCGGGATGCATTTGTACGAAATGTAATCAATGTGATCAGTGAAGTTTAAAAAGTCTGGTTATGTGTGATAAATTAAGATGGTGTAGAATTACGCATATGCAAAAAATATCCAGCTGTTCTGCAACACAGCCCTAAGGAGTGTTTGTCTGAAATCTAACCAATAATTGACTATTAATGACAATATGCGGTGACTGCTGAAAATTGCTGTCTCCTTAGGAAAAAATATGGTGACGGTTCTCTTTTTGTTATCGGTAAGATTGTGAGAACAAAATAGTATACAAGTATATCACCAGCTCACATACCTGACACAAGTTTGAAACAGCAGTCCTCACGAAAAGTTTTGAAATTCTCTTGGCAGTGGAAACTAAAACGTAAGACATTATCTGTAACTCTCATCCTGAGAATTTTATAAAAGAGTAAACTAAGACATAAGAACTATCACAAGAATATATATATATATATATATATATATATATATATATATATATATATTGTGTGTGTGTGGTGTGTGTGTGGTGTGTGTGTGTGTGTGTGTGTCCAAGACAGAAATACACTAAATCAATAAAAATGCGCGACGTTTTGTGAATCTCACAGCGTAGGGCCTTCCATATACTTCGTATACTACCAGGAATACATTTTAATTGGCTAGCCTTCAGTCCTGCCAAGTAATGAGGGTCCCTTAATTATATGCCCTTTCCTTCCCAGCTCAGGCATCCACATAACTTTGAAAGGTAGGACGCCAGCGTACATTGCCCCAACAACTGTTCTTAGTAATTATTTATGAATGACAAGGTGTGCCTGCTACAAAAAATAATGTGATGTTCCCCTCAACTTCCAAGGCACTACAGTTTTTATATTAATGGCAGTCACTACGCAGGCTACCAGATTTAGCTTTCTGGGCCCGCATTCGCAAAAACACCTCGCACAAAAACTTTCACGAAAAAAAATACGTCAATCATCACAATACAAGACTTATCATCATTTGCTAGACCGGCTGTTTAGAAAAAGTTGTTAACAATTTTTAGTGCTTCGTACTCTACTATGGGAGAGCTCAGAGCGTCCCGTGGGCCTCACAGTAGTATTTGCAACCTGTGCCGAACACTGCGAAATGCGGCTGCTAACATATTTAGTAACGTTATTAACGATTTAGAGTACGAAGTACTCTGCTGTGGGAGAGCATAAAGCCGTTCTGTGAGCCTGGTTTGAGAGATTTAATTTCCAGATATGTCTTACACAGCTTGACACAGAAAGAGGGACAATGATGATCATGTCTATGTACAGTGCAAGCTGTTATATACAGTGAAAATTACTTATTTGTGTATATAGTGATGTACACTGCGAAAATTGTACAAGGGCAGAACTTTCATGAATATAGAGTTGAGTAAACTTGTATAAACAGTAGGCTACTGGCACAAACAAGGGGGGGGGGGCGGTTCATTCACAGTGCAAGGTGACGTTTTTGCATCACCTGTGAAGACACTGTGCTCTCGTGCTAAGGAACAATATTGAAAAAAAGGCATGTGTCCCGAAAAAGTAAAAGAAAATACGCACTGCAATTTCACCAATGGTAAAAGCTCTAGCCCCTCTCCTCTGTAGGGAAGAAAGGCGTGGACACTTATTTTTTACAATAATGAATCTTGTAGACCAGCGTCGGAGGAAGGCCTCCTATCCCAGCATGACTAGTTCTTCATTAGGTGCATAAGCAGTACGTGTCTTAACCGATGTAGCAGAGGAAACATGGGCTCTCTGAGGGCGTCCCTTTAGGTGGGCCAGTCCCTCCGCTTCCATAAAACAGACTCCGATAAGCCATCAAGAGTTCCACAAAGTTATCCCTGTGGCGGCACTTCCACTGCATACTTAATTGGAACATACTGGTAACCATGCGCCAAAAGGTGCGTGCTACTATACATTCATGAAAGACATGGTTCAGCGTTTCGACGCGGCCGCATTGCGGACTTGTGGCAGAGGGAGCCACGCCCCACGCCGCAAGGTGGTCGGCCGTTGGTAAAGCTTCCCATTCCCTAAGCCAGTTTAGATCACGCACTTTGGAGGGTAGGGACGTGTTTGTAAGTCCAACGTCTTTTCACGCGGCCTTTTCGGCACTGTTACTCAGTTAGACTTTTAAAAGCTATTTGTTCACTCATGTTGGTCGGAGACATTTCCATTAGTTTTTGAACTGGGAAATCATTTCGCCATTGTTGCAAAGACTTTAACACATGTGTGAATACGCCGGTGGCTGTTCAGCAGCTAGTCCCATGTCGTTTGTCAAACCAAAAAAAATCTTCTATAGGTACCTAGCAGAGACACTACGAGTTGCCTGCATCGATACGATCAGTTTTCTAATAGTGCCCAGGTGTTTTTGAGAGCCAACATGCGGCATATTACATGAAGGTTTGGCATGCTTAGGCCTCCCCATTTTACTGGTAGGCGGACCAAGGCTCTAGCAACAGCTTCAGCGTGGCCATCCCCCCAAAAAAGAGCCACATGCAGTGGCCACTCTCAGCGAAACCCGACGAGGTGGTCGAGCAATTCTGGCCATGGTTTAAGAGAATTTTATTTGCAGATATGTCTTACATAGCTTATGTGCGCACATAAAGATGGACAATGATGATCATGTGTAAATACAGTGCAAGCTGTTATATGCGGCGAAAATAACTTATTTGTGTATGCAGTGGTGTACAATGCAAAAATTGTACAAGAACGGAACATTCATGCACATCGAGATGAGTAAACTTATATAATCAGTAAGGCTATATGCACAAACAAGGGGGGTCATTCACAATGCAAGGTGACGTTTTTGCGTTCATCTGTGCGGACAGTTTGCTCTCGGGCTCAAGAACAATATTGCACAATAAATGGCACGTTTCTAAGGAAGAAAAGAAAGATACGCACTGCAATTTCGCAGTGGTACAAGCTCTACCCTCCAAGTCAGCTGCTGGATAACGAACGGCATATAGGCGGCGCGCTCCTGTGTACTGAGTAAAATCCTGTCTATAGGGAGCCCAGCAACAAAAAAAAACCGTGACATCCGTGTGGCAGGGAAGTCACGCATACAGCCGGTAAGAGCCGGCGCAAAAAGGAAAAAAAAGAAATAAAGGGGGAGAGCCGCCGTCTCCGTCGCGCCAGCCTGGCGCCTGAAGCCGGCATCAACTTACGCAGAACCGTTCAGCCACAAGCGTAAACGCGGAAAAAAAGAGAAAGAAACGCCCCCTCCCCTTGCCGTCACCACGCTAGCTGGGCGGCTGGCACCGCCGTGACCTTCACCGTCGCCTGCATGCCGTGGCATTTGTGCGTCGTCGTTTCGTCCCGCTGTCTTGTGATGGTCGTTTTTCTACAAGATGGTCTGAGACGGAAAGATTTTCCAGTGCTACATGGCACACTTTATTCAAGATATCATACATTTCTCTGTATTTGGGCATACACTGAGATGTGCAGCCCCATTAATACTCTTTTGACTTCAATGAAACAGTACAAATAACCTTCCGTTCATCAGTTGTCAAAGTATGACACTGTGACATGCACTAAATAAAAAAGTACTACTGCATGCGTGACATCTTTCTGAAACACTGGCCTTTGTATGTTAATGATCCTGTTCTACCAAACAAGTGGAACAGTTCATTTTAAAAAAGCATGGCAAAAAAGAAACAAACCGAAGGCTGCGAGACAGAAAAAAAATGGCAGCATATCCACGAAGTGAATGATGGAAAGTGGGGCGAAGCATTCGTGCGTCTATTCGTTCTTGCTTCCGTCCGTCCATACATCCGTCTGTGTGACCGTCCATGCGTCCATCCGCCCGTCCGTGCGTGCGTCTGTTTGTGCGTCCATCCCTGCGTTCGTCCTTGCATCCGCCCCTGTGTCCGTTCATGCGTCCATCCATGCATCTTTGTGTGTGTCCGTTCGTCCATCAATTCAACACTCCAAGTTCCACCATCTTGCATCTTTTCATCATATATTCCCCATATACAAGCACCGCCATCCAGCGGACACTCCAAGGACAATACGAGAGGTAGCACATGCACACTCTTTTACGGCTTGCGCTTCGGGTCTACTTCCCACCTTTAACCACCTCGCGTTCATCGTGTACACTAGTTCACTGTATTCATTGCACTGTGGCCCAACGCTCACTAAACCTTTCTAAAACCAAGAAGGTTACACCCAGCGAGTATAACGTAGCAACCCTTTCTTGTCAGCTAGTGCTCAATGTACATGCCAATGGCTGCTAATGGGGATCGCAGCGTGTGCGTTCACTACAACCGAATGCTCCTGTCTCTCATTCCCCCTTAGCAACCATTGGCATGTACATTGAGCACTATCTTTTATTGTTCAACAACGCACAGAAGAAATCTCTAACCGGCACCCCCTTGGAGGTCAAAATATTATACTTGTTACACAATACAACGGCTATAAGGGACGAACGGGTGCCGCTATAAAATCTTCGCCCCTAAAAGATCATAATTGAAAATCTATTGGTCGATCTTTGATTAGTGGTTGCGTAATTTGAAGATGAACGTCAAGTACAGAAGTCAGAATTCAGATGCAGAAGTCAGCAGGAAAGCCCCGCCACGGTGGTCTAGTGGCTAAGGTACTCGGCTGCTGACCCGCAGGTCGCGGGTTTGAATTCTGGCTGTGGCGGCTGCGTTCCTGATGAAGGCGGAAATGTTGTAGGCCCTTGTGCTCAGATATGTGTGCACGTTAAAAAACTCCAGGTGGTCGAAATTTCCGGAGCCCTCTACTACGGCGTCTCTTATGTTCATATGGTGGTTTTTGGACGTAAAACACCACATATCAATCAATCAAGCGAAGTTAGCAGTAGAGCGTATGTCACCGACATTTGCTCACTCTTTTGTATAATAGGTACAGTTCTCATATTGCAGCATGAATTTGTAACAGTGAACCACGACCAAGACAACCAGTATACTGCTGTGAAGATAATGTACCAGCTTTAAAAAGCCCGTTTTCTAAAGAGCAACTGCTAGCAGTAAGAATAAATATTTTTAGGTTTTTTCTGCACCATTTTTGACCCCAACTGCACGCCGACGTTCGTGAAAGAGATGTACTGAGGCATTATTTGTTTGGAGGGAGACCTACCTGTCCGTCGATAATTTGTGTACGTCATACTTGACCTTGGCGCGCGTTTCGGCATTCATGAGCGATGTGATGCTGAATAAAGGTAAGAGTAGCCACTCCCCATAAATAACGCCCCGCCGCGGTGGTCTAGTGGCTAAGGTACTCGGCTGCTGACCCGCAGGTCATGGGTTCGAATCCCGGCTGCGGCGGCTGCATTTCCGATGGAGGCGGAAATGTTGTAGGCCCGTGTGCTCAGATTTGGGTGCACGTTAAAGAACCCCAGGTGGTCGAAATTTCCGGAGCCCTCCACTACGGCGTCTCTCATAATCATATGGTGGTTTTGGGACGTTAAACCCCACATATCAATCAATCCCCATAAATTAAATCAGATAAAGACTGAAAATGAATAAAAAGCACTGTATGTAGCGAAATAATGCGCATAAATTCTAATTGCAGAAATAAGTAATCTTTGAAATCCTAAAAAGGTGCTGCTGCCCCAGGGTGCAGCTCGCGGCAGTTCGCACATACGAAATGCAAATGTTAGAGTGGGCACGCTAAGATACCCATGCAACGTTTACGTGCGAAAGTGCATAGTCTTCAAACAGCTGAGAATAGGCTGCTGTCACTGACACGCGTGTACTTCCCAACACAAATCAACCAAATTTCTCACAGCACACGCACGTGCTAGAAACATACGCAGGTTTCGACAGCCGAACACAGCCTCGTCAGCGAATTTCGCTGAGCGTAACACCTGCAGGTCACGGGGAAGCACTAAAACGACGCACAAACACACGTTAATTGTTCTTTTGCGGAACGGCGCAACATGAACCGAAGTGGGAGCCGAAAGCGCTCACCGTGGTTGTCTCAAATTCATGAAGCCCTACAAACTTTTCGCTGATCAATTGCATGCACATGGCACAAAAACAGTTAAAGGTTGCGAAGACGATTTGCGAAAATGCACTTGGTAGGTATATACCCTGCAAAAAGATTCACCGTCATGCGGTGGCGTTGTGGTGCAAAGGGTAAGACATTTGCTTCACGTGCATGCGGTCCCTAGTTCATTTCCAGGGCTGTGCTTTGCATGTTAATCTCGCAAATATAGGTGATTGTGATACTAATGGTTTTCTAATTACTTGTAGTCGTAACATCCGCCACATTCTCGGCGAGAAACCGCTCTGAAAAGCGTAAAATAACACTTTTTTTCCGCCACCGCATCAAGGCAGGGCCGCCTACGGAAAGTAACGCCTAACTGCAGGCCGTATCTTGCGATGAAAAGTTTGACCTAAAATCCCGGCTAATATTTGTCTCGGCTATACTGAAGGTCACTTGAAATTGGGCTGGTTTTTCTGCAACACGGCAACGGAGCCGCCTAGAAGCGTTGATAATTTGACCTGATTTCCTGCCTGCGGGCGTGTAGTCTAGCCAGGATTTGACTTAGAGCGATATCCCACCTCCTCAGTATGCCAATTACATGCAGTTACAAAAAAGAAGTTTTCTCAAGTCGGCTCCTGTTGTTGGAGGACTTCATGCGGCGAGAGCGAAGGAAAATTATCAATGTACCGTTTCATGTAGTTCATTTACCTAATGAAACACCAATATCCTTTCGAAGGAAAACCTCTCCGCTTAGTGCATCTAAGAAAAAAACTACAAGACCTTTAGTATGCTTCTTTGTTTTAGGCACATTTTCCCCGAAAAGCAGCTCCGCTTTGCTAGAGAAAGCTGTGTCTTTTATTCACGCCATCGCCATCTTACTTGATACACACCAAAAAACATTCGCATACGATGGCCTTTGCATCAATAAAGAGAACGTGACTGAGTTGTAGTGAGGGAACCAATAGGGCACGCCCCCTGCGACTCGGCACGATTGTATCGTCGTTCCGTTGTCGGTACAGAAGCCAGCGGGAAGTGTAGGCCGCATTACGACGCAAACGTGCTTTCGGGCACAGGCACGCTCTGTTCTCCGGAGACACAGCCTAGACAATGTACGAAAAAAGAATTTCAGCTGCGCTCGTATTCTCGCAACATCTTTCGTAGTCGATAGGCTGGCATTTCTAGCCTCGAACCGTTCAAGCTCGTTTTAGTATATATATGTTAACGAAGTGGGCACGTGCACCTGCATTATTTATCAATCATTACATCGCTTTTTGTGAGCTACGGTTGACTATGACTTCGTTTTGTCTTTAGAGCGGTTGTCTCTTATAACGCTATTTTGGGACGTCCCCGTAACACGGACTGGAAAATTCTCAACATAGAAAATTTTCAAAGTATTTGTGCGTTTGCTGCTGTACGAGCTTTTAGTGTTTCCTGTTGCCATCCTTCAAACTGTTTGTATATAGATGTCGGAAATTGGCTGAGTGGAGCCCAATTCAAGAACCAGCCGCAACTGAAGAACGACGAGGTGTCTATTTGAAGGCCCAATAGCGTTCGCTTCACTTGCATTTTTGATGTCCTTATATGGAGGAGTGGTTGAGGGAGCAGTATAGTGTATAAATATAAGTGAAGTCTTCAAAGAGCTTCAGGAACAGGCACAGTCTGGAAGACAGTGTATGGCTACCACCAGGAAAGAGCCAGAAATGAAGATGAGAAACTGTTCATTTAAAGCTGAAAACATAATATAATAAATATAGAAGAAGCGAAAGTGACGTCCAAACGTCACTGACTTACTCTGTCACCTGTATAAGCCACTGCTGTCTTCTTGAGATTTCACCATAAAATTGACTCCTAAAATAGCGAGCTTGTTGGACATGCCCGTCACACTGCTTAAAAGTAGCTTTTGTCTAAGCTTTATGTGCCGTGCAACATTTCTATACATGCCTGTCAGGGAAAAAAGCACTTTCGGATCTCTTTAGGACTGGCGGACAAGTCCCCCAGTCATGATGCGGTGGTCAAGAGCTCTTAAGCTATATATGGGCTTTCATTCACAATCTTTCTGCGTCAGCCGAGATATTGACTGCAAATATGAAGAGTGCTTGACTATTCCCCTATGTTCAGAAAACGTGTTATAGCGTAAAACACACACGCATATATATATATATATATATATATATATATATATATATATATATATATATATATATATATATATATATATATATACAATATGTTGCAAATCCTGCCACGACTACATAGCTTGCAATAAATATTTATACAGCTAGAAAGTAAGGGCAGTTGTTCAAAGTCACCTTTCAGTTTAGAGTTGTGAATTTCGGAAAGATACAGTGTGACGCTTGCAATTATAGAGGTGTCACGAAGATCCACTGGAAGTGCATGTATGCTACGACTATGGTCTTTGCGATGACAGCTACAGCAGATACAAGCACTGTTATGATCCCCCCTTCCTGCGGCTCAGGAAGCCCGGTGGTTCTGCGTAATGGTTGAGAAACATTATTTTTTTTTTCATTGCTTTAGCTCTTTGCTGGTTGCTCATTCCTAAATGTTAACTTAAAATGTGCAACCTTCCTAAAGTACGCAACAAATACAATATTAGTAGCTGTCTGATGGTCTGTCACCATGTAATGACTGCAAGCAATTAGCCAAAGTAAACGCTGTTCTGACCTCTATCAATTCCATACCTACTGGCTCCCGCAATTCGACAAGGTCATGATATTTTAGGATTTATGGCTTACCTAAAAATTAACACTGCTAGGAACGTGTGAAAAGACTCAGAGGTATAGTTAGCAACTACAAATGCGATCACCATCACGATCGCTAATACATCGCGTCCTTCGCTAGATGAACACTTAAACTGATACCTGCTTCGTGAAGCCTATTCATCTAAAACGTACAAAGCAGTTTCTCGAAGTCCAAGGTTAAGAGTGGTTATGCAAGGTGGTTAAAAACTGCCCTAATTTTAGTAAAGTGTCTGCAGTACGTCTGCAATCGAAGCACACTGTCAAGTTGCATGACTGCGCCCTAGAACAATCTACAATCTTTCAGGGAGAAATCTGCAGCACATTGCAGCAGTTCCATGAAGTAACATTTTGAATCTCGTTAGGAAAGAAGAGCAGTCTATTATGTAAGAGAAAGTGACGAAACTACACTGAAAATTCACTCGAAGAAACTTATATTGACCTCGAGAGAAAACTTCGTCAAATTAACACTTAGCTGAAGGAATAAATGTGTTCGAAATTAATATATCGAGGTAAAAACTGCATCGGAATGGGAGCCCTTGTATTTGGAATGGCTGATTGTTCGAAAATGAGCTTTTGTTCATCTAGCAATAATTGAAGAATGTAGCAACCAACTGCTGCCCTTATGCAATTAGGACTGCAGTGTAAAATAATGTGTAGTTGGGCGAGTTGGTAGAAGATTTAAAAAATTGATTTGAGCTCAAACACACAACACAATAACGCACATACACACCCAGGCAGAAGGCTGTGCGTGTTTGATGCCTGTGTGTGTGTGTGTGTGTGTGTGTGTGTGTGCGTGTGTGTGTATGTGTTTGTGAGCTGAAATAATTTTCAAAAATCAGCGCTTATTTAGCTAAAGCTTTCGGAGTTTTTTGAACAAAGGTTACTTTTCTGTTCTCCTGTAATTTTTCCGGAGTTAAGACGGCAGATTGGAACATGCTTCATTCTGAGAGCTACAGGTGACATATTTCTCAAAAATCAAATGTCTGTCAGCACACAGTATTTCTAATATTGCCTTACGAGTATGACCTAAGAGGCACTAAGCGATGCTAGAATGTGCTGTCGTAGAACTTTAAGACCATCTAAAATAATATCGTTACACTGAAATGCATTAGCAGTGGGTTAAGAGCGCTTCGAGGGGCATATAAAAATGTTTGTACTACTGAATAAGTTTGCTCACGCGGTATTTTATTGCAAAGAGAATTCTGATACTAGCTTCACATCTCGGTTATCCTTAAGCTTTCATTTTAGGAAGCCCACCATGACATTGCCCTATAGTAAATGTGGGCTACGATATGCACATAGGAGGATAAAGTACTCACATATAGCACCCCTTATTACATGTTTTATTGCGTGAACATCACGCCTAAAGACACTAATATGAGGTGCCTGTTATATCTCACTCTAGTTACGAGATACATAACCAAGACGCCCAAAAGCAACTCAGGGCAAATGTCAGCCACACATAATGTAATTGTTTATAAGCCTTGCGAAAGAATGTAGCAGGTGATGACCAAATACGTAATCATTACGGTCATGCGCGCTATAAGGCGTATCCACGGTTTCAAAGAAGCGGCCCTTTATGACCTTGCGCAACCAATCGACGGTCCCATCTGCACGCGTTTAGCGGCGCTGCTGGCAACGCCCGTGATACGAGGCTATAAACGTGGCACTGCATAGGTAGCGGCGAAAGCAGCAGAACGAGACGGTGAACAGCAAACAAAATCCCCACGCTGCCATAAAACTAGCCGACTAACGTGTCTAGTAGAACGCCTGGGTGTGCTTGCGGATGCGTATTCTATGCAGCGATAAAGCGCTGCAAAGCCGGATATATGCCGCTCCGACGTCGAAGGTTGTCCTTTTGTATAAGGAGGTCAGGAAGAATCCAGGCCAATATGTATAGGAAGTGTGGACGAAGAAATCTACGTTTCTTCACTATATAGCTGTCAGCGTGGAAGCCATATAATGAGTTTCATATGCCTCAGTGACCATTTTTGCGCGTATATTTTAAGGGCAAAAAACAAGCCACAGCTTTGTCGTAAAAGCGAAGTTATGAAAGCGATAGCAACAAATGTGAAGGTCACGCGCGGAGTGCGAGGCAGATCTAAATGTGCCCCGCGTTCCTCACGCACAAATGACGCACGAAAGGTACTCACATTTGAAGATGAACGCGAATAATCGTCTCAGTTTTTATTTCCCTGTGTCTCAAAAGCGTGCCCTTTTCGCAAACGGAGGCTGTTCAACCTTGCAGTGACCTTTGTGCGCCCCGTAACTACAACAGAATTGTTCCAGTGCAAGCCCAACACCAGCTAAGACGTATGATCCTCCCCACCCGGAGATAAGAGTGCGTGAGAGATTGTTTACTTCCCTCCTCTCTGCTGTTCAAAGTATGCGTGAGAGATGAGAGCCGCCGCGCGTTCTCTGTGCCATCGTGCTTATAATGCTGAAAACACGATAGCTCCCCCCCTCCCCGAGATACCCACCAACAGTGGTAAGTGGTATATATATAGCTTGCGGCTTGAACGTTGAAGGAGGTGCCCCTCCGTAGCTTCGTGGTTAACGCCTCGCATTCAAGACGTCGAGGTTCCGCGTGTGATTCCACACGCAGTAGTCTTTTTTCTGGATTTTCATATATATAGATACGTAGACATATACAGTGCATGATATTGGCGCCGACGCCGGCGGCGAAATACAGCCGAGAGCGTCCATATAATGGCGATCGTAATAAAATATGGCTTTGTAACGATGCTTGCATGCATTACGTCACAATAGTTTCAAAAGTGCTTCCTGTAGCATGCAACATTCACCAATTCCCAACGTCACATGTGCATATAGGAACGGAACCCTCGTAAAATTGAGAGTGGATTTCACTTTAAAAAACAGTGAGCAATATAGATAAACTGTGCTAAGCATCAAAGAATGAAATTAATTTGTATGGTTAGTGTAAAGAGGTATTCATCTGTCGAGGCCCACGGGCCGCAATACCTGAGGGCTGTGAGTCTCCGCAATGTTTGCCGGTATATGACTTTAATATATATCCTTGTTGATTCACGTGCTAGTTCAAAGTATTTTTGGTGGG
This sequence comes from Rhipicephalus microplus, assembly GCF_013339725.1. NCBI lineage: Eukaryota > Metazoa > Arthropoda > Arachnida > Ixodida > Ixodidae > Rhipicephalus > Rhipicephalus microplus. The sequence goes on from NC_051165.1 coordinate 129,769,446, forward strand.
ATATTTTTATGCAAGATAGCCTAAAATTCATCTTTTTACTGTCGTATTTTTCGTATGCTTCATAAAGCCAGCTTTGCTGATCAAAGCGGCTAAATATTGACGCTCGCACTTGTTTGTGAACAAAGTCTAAAGGTGACACCGATGACAGCGCTGTTTGAAATATGAATAACTTTGAGTCGAAACCAGCAGACAATAAGCCGAAGACGTATTATGGAAGGTTAATTGTGCTGCCCTAAGTGCATTATAATTATTTTGATATAGACGGAAAGGCAGCAAAGGGGTCAAAATGAAATCTTTTTGCTGCAACCTCTAGGATTACGGCACTCGGTGCTCTTACCGACTAGGCGACAGTGCCTGTAGCCCCATGTTCGCTTAACGGTCATTTACGTGCAGGAGAACCAGGAATCTGCTGCCAGTTTGATTTTCACTAACAAGTGTTTCTAACATGCTCCATTTTCTGAATAGACGATGAGAACGTTTTAGCAAGGGTGCTGCTACATTGAAACATGAAAACCAGCTGTTTTATTGCATGGCTCGCTTGAGCCGCCTCAGTGCCTGCATGGACTTCTTTGTCGTCGCTGCGACAGCTACGCTCGGACGCGACCCCTTAAAGCCAAATAATGTAGACCTTATCGCTGTTGACAAAGAGCCGGTGCCAGATGGCTTCCGGTTTGGTGTGCCGGCGTAGCCAAGCAGTGTTGGTGAGGAACAGAAGCCTCAATGAGTAGCCAGTTCATTTTCAAGAGTTTTCTCCCTGTGTCTAGTCAAATATTTCAAGTACACTTTCTTTCAAGCTACATGCAGCATCCCAGAAGTTATTCCAACACTAGGAGCGCCTTCTCTTTACCTGAAAGCGAAAAAAAAAAGCATTTCCCTACTCTAGCACAACTTAAAACACAAGACTTCCGGTTCGGTGTTAGAGAGTAATAAATGATGGGGCCGGAAATTTTGGTTCATCAAAAAGAAAAATGGAACGTTAGTGGCGTCAACGCGAGTCATTAAAAAAATGGCAGCATATTTATGGGGTGAATGACGGAGAGTGGAGCGAAGCATCCGTTCGTCCATTCGTTCTTGCTGCCGTCCGTCCATGCATCCGTCTGTGTGACCGTCCGTGCATCCATCCGCCCGTCCGTGCCTGCGTCTGCTCGTGCGTCCACGCGTCCATCCTTGCGTCCGTTCCTGTGCTCGTCCATGCATCCGAACCTGCGTCCGTCCATGCATCCATCCGTCCGTGCAGCCATCCGTGCGTCCGTCCATGCATCTGTCTGTCTGTCCATGCACCCATCTAGTCGACACTCCAAGTACCACCGTCTTGTATCTTTTCATCATATATTCAGCATACAGAAGCACCGCCATCCAGCGTACATTCCAAGGACTAAACGAGAGGCGGTACACGCACACTTTCTTACGGCTTGCGCTTCGTGTCTACTTCCCACCTTTGACCTCCTCGAGTTGATGGTATATACTAGTTCACTGTACACTCTTAAAAAATTGGAGTGACGTTCTCTCCATTTAAGGGGAAACGGCGATGTCCCCAATGTTCGTCTTTAAATAGAGAAACGTTGCTCCCTCATCCACGGAGAAACGTGTTCCTCCCTATGAAAATCAACATGGCTGACCCCAGGTTAGCGAAGTGAGTAGGCTTTGCAAATGCATCGATTCTCGACTGATAAGGAGTACACGTGCTGAAAGTTACAAACAACGGTCCCGCTGAGCTTGATATCGAACGAAATGATTATAAAAACAGGCATACTAATCTATAGCGATGAAAACATCGCGAAAGAGAATGACGGAGCAAGTAGGTTTTGTTCGGCCAGTGAGGTGATGTTCACTCTGAAAGACGCGCATACTGTGAGTTCTTCCTCGAAGAGTGCATGCAAGGCTTGCTGTATTTATTTTTCACAGATTCACATAGTGTAGCGACGTTATTCATGCGTTTACTGGGCCACAGGTCACGAGATGTGCTTCCAAACCGTGGACTCGATCACACCGAAACCAGTCCGACTCAGTAGTGCAGCTTTGATACGTAAATGTTCATCGTTATATAAGTAGCTGGAGGTGTGAGAGCTCCATAGTCGTGAATTAGGTGGTAGCTGGCGCCATCTGGAGGGACTGAACGATACTAAAGAAAAAGGTTGCCTGCGGTGACGTACGTTGTCTATTAACCATCTCGGCTCCCTTGCGGATAATATACGACTCAACCCACGGAGGAAGGAAACGTAAGGAGAGGCAACGACGTCACTCGTTGTGAAGCCGCGATGAAGCCGGAAGTCGGCCATATTGACTGGGCAAATTCTCCTCTCTTGTTTACATATGAATGTGAAGCAGAAGGCGCCACTCCCTCTCTGTCTGAAAAAGCACGTGGCCTGCGCGCCGCGTGCGCTGGTACTATCCGAAACCAACGGAACGGATTTCAACACGCTGTCTTGCCGCGATACGGTTGACGAAATCTCTGCGTATGGCTGTTGTACTCTTGCACTGCCGGCGTTTACGATAAACACGGCAAGTTGCACGTTAAGCTTTTTTTATTTGATGTGTTCTTTGTGAAATAAAGATGATATTTTGGACATTGCCGCGTGACGAACCAGGCACCGAAGTTTGTACAGCTTCTTTCAGATCACTTTTCCCCCTTTTGCGCTTCTCTTTAGGCTTTACGAATTTTTCGGTCAGGCTGTGGGCTAGACAAAACGATAAAAAAAGAAAAAAAATTACTTCCCTGCAATAAACCCGCAGGTCCGTAATTATGCCAGTAAATTCGGCGTCACGGTAGAGCTTGTGTGCATGGCAGCCCATTGAGTTTGCGCCGGCCTCTTTGTTTTCGCCCCTCTTTTGTCCGACGCGCACTGGTTCCTACGGATATCCCAAAGGCCATGATTTCATTAAGACGAAAGCAGCGAAGACCACCCGAAAGTGCGTGGGAACACGTCTCCAGCGTGATTCACGCGCACTAATAGCTACGGAAAACGGAGACAAGGATCGCGTTAGGGCGAAAGGTGGAAAAGTTAGCCAAAAGAATGCGTGAGAAAAGGTCAACATCACTTGGTCAACATCGTTTGAACGGCTTTGTCAGCTTCTGAATGCACAAGCACGCTCACCTAGTGAGGTGCACCTAGTTACCTTGTGCAGGTGCGTGTAGACATTTTAACGAGTTTTGCTACAATACAGACAATATTGCGGAGAGCGAGACAATATTGCGAAGAGGGAGCATCTTAAGCGAAGCAGAACAGGAACTTTAATGCGCAGAAGCATGTGGTAAATGTACAAGAGACATGAAAAGCAAGATGCATCGTCCGTTATAAGAAGCAACACCGCATAGCCGTCACTAACCTGCAAGGCATTCATTGAACGAATTCTTGATCACAGTCGTTATCTTCTATGATGGCTTTTCATCATAATTTTGACGGACGCTGCAAATTCCGAGTACGTATAGGCGCGCTCGTTCCGTGGTTTCTAGTTCAGACACCTGGTTACAACCACCACCGCAGGAAAATCGCGTAGCCAAATAATGTAGACCTTATAGCTGTTGACAAACACCGGTGCCAGATGGCTTCCGGTTTCGTGTGCCAGCGTAGCCAAGCAGTGTTGGTGAAGAACAGAAGTCTCAATGAGTAGCCAGTTCATTTTCAAGAGTTTTCTCCCTGTGTCTGGTCAAATATTTCAAGTACACTTTCTTTCAACGTATACATGCAGCATCCTCGAAGTTATTCCAACACTACGAGCGCCTTCTCTTTACCTGAAAGCGAAAAAAAAGCATTTTCCTACTCTAGCACAACTTAAAACACAAGATTTCTCGTTCGGTGTTAGAGAGTAATAAATAATGTGGCCGGAAATTTTGGTCCATCACAAAGGAAAATGGAATGTTAGTGGCGTCAACGGGAGTCATTAAAAAAATGGCAGCATATCCACGGGTGAATGACGGAGAGTGGAGCGAAGCATACGTTGGTCCATTCGTTCTTACTTCCGTCCGTCCATGCGTCCGTCTGTGTGACCGTCCATGCGTCCAACCACCCGTCCGTGCGTGCATCTGTTCGTGCGTCCACACGTCCATCCGCCCGTCCATCCCTGCGTTCGTCCATGCACCCGCCCCTGCGTCAGTCCATGCATCTGTCCGTGCAGCCATCCGTGCGTCCGTCCATGCATCTGTCTGTGTGGCCATTCGCCCATCTAGTCAACACTCCAAGTACCACCATCTCGCATATTTTCATCATATATTCTCCACATAGAAGCATCGCCATCCAGTGGACATTCCAAAAACTAAACGAAAGGTGGCACACGCACATTTGCTTACGGCTTGCGCTTCGGGTCTACTTCCCACCTTTAACCACCTCGCGTTCATGGTATATATAAGTTCACTGTATTCATGGCACTGCGGCCCAACGCTCGCTAAACCTTTCTAAAACCAAGGAGGTTACGCCCAGCGAGTATAACGTAGCAACCTTTTCCTGTCAGATAGTGCTCAATGTACATGCCAATGGCTGCTAACGGGGAATGAGAGACAGGAGAATTCGGCTTTTACTTTCTTACGGTTGCGCTTCGTATCTACTTCCCACCTTTAACTACCTCGAGTTCATGGTATATACTATTTCACTGTATTCACGCCACTGCGGCCCAACGCTCGCTAAACCTTTCTAAAACTAAGGAGGTTACACCCAGCGAGTATAACGTAGCAACCCTTTCTTGTCAGATAGTGCTCAATGTACATGCCAATGACGGCTAATGGGGATCGCAGCGTGCGCTTTAACTAAAAGCCGAATGCTCCTGTCTCTCATTCCCCATTAGCAGCCATCGGCATGTACATTGAGCAGTATTTTTATTGTTCGACAACGCACAGAAATCTCTCACCGGCACCACCTTGGAGGTCAAAATGTTATATATACTTGTTACACATTACAACGTCTACGAAGGACGAACAAATGCCGCTATAAGGAGCTTCACCCCTAAACGAACAAAATTGATATCCATCGCAAAGTAACGTTCAACGCGTAAAGCGCTTCAATAAATTGCTTCGCGCCAGCGCCTTTACCGCAGAACCTCATTCAGTGAACTCAAAGATATGTATGTTCAAGGGAGTGAAGAGATGCATCATTAGTTTTATTGATTGATCTGTGAAAGTGAAAGTAATCCTGTCAAAATATAATGTGGCAGTGGTGCGTATTTTTAGTGAAGCAATAAACTATATAAACATCGTCATATATGCTACAGTAATATCGGAGACAAATAAAAAGGTGTATTGTTCCAAATAATGACAATCCTGAAATAAAAAAGATTGGGGGTTTGGTGTTGTTCTTTAGCATTTTATATCTCTTTTGTCTCGAAATATATGCAAACTTTATATTAAAAGTAAATCCAAAATGTTATGAAAATGTATCTTCTGAAAGGGGACGTAATTCTTAAGAAGTATAATCTGTGTAGGCATAACACGAATGAATAGGGACCCACACGCACAAAATCCACACCTGGTTTACTCGAGTCGTTCCTGATTACAAATGTCGGAGTTTTCAATGAAGCATTAAAACATTTTAGCTTAGTTTATTGGTGCACTTGTTGGGCCCGTGGGCTTAATACTTTGACAAGACGAAAGGCAATGCCCACGCAATTTGATTCTTCATATAGTAGTATTTCTACTGCATTTTCATTCAGTGTAACTGGCACGAGTCACTGTGCGTGCTTCTCGGTTTTTCATGAAGGCTCACAAAGGTATTTCACAACAGAAGTATGTTGAGCAACCACTTGCCACTTGCGCAGCACTTTCTTTGATCTGCGCAATGAAAACGGACGAATTTCAGGCGTCAGTACTCGGCAAGAATTTACAACAGAATGACATAGAATAGGAAACAGAATGACATAGGAAAAACTGACGATGGTCTCAGATGCTAGCCAGAGAACCTACTATTTGAAAGATTCAGTTTCGAAGGACTCGTTTAATTGTTTGATACAATCTTGATGAAAGCGCCCGCTGTGGTGCATGGTTACGAGTGGTGCGGACAAAAGTCCCCAATTTCGCATGCACAGAAACACCCACTGAAGTAGCCTAGAGGACTACCACTACCATTGTTCAATTGGTAAAGCGGCCGGCACGTTATCCAAAGGTATCGTGCTTGGTTCCTAACTTGCAGAACGTTGACTTCTCGTCCACTTCATTCTCATTTAGGTCACAATGATTACAATACACTTACGGCAGTGTAATGAACGCCCCCTATACATATATTGGCTTTATTATCTGTTGGTTTTCATTTTAGAATAAAGTCACAAGTATCGACAAAGCCTGCCCACAATTGCTGACTACGGCAGCGAAATGAAGGTTCGCATACTACACAACCGTAACAACACAAATGTGAAAGGAGGAGAAGCCTGCGACTCCTGAAGATGATTGGCCAGCCCGAAGGCAGTAACTTGTTGAGCAAACGAGCTATCGATCCCTAGAACAACCTATATTCCTCGTAATTACGTTAGACCTCGTTATATCCGTCTATAATTTAATAAAGCAAGCAGAACGTCGTGTCGAGAAGGCAAAGTTCATTATATGGAACAAGCATCAAGGTTAATGCGGTAGCCTTGCATATATACTCGTGGTTGTTTGCGCATGAGCTTTTGTCAAGCTGAAACCAATAAAACCAATAACTCTAATCCAGAATGAAAGCGAATAACATAATACCGCGGGTGTGCGCAGTGTGATCAATGAGTCTCCGGTGACAAACTCTTCGTAACTACGTGCGAGTGCACCCAAATGTAAAATAATATTTAGCTTTCTCAATGCCAGGTTAGTTTGCCCAGTTCATTAGCTCTGTTACTGTTAAAAATTATTTCAGTGAAAAGATGCGTATCTATGCCTTGAGGCAGCTTTTTAACTCTACGGACCTGCGCAAGAGGCTTGAAGGGCTACCCACTATATTGTTACTGCTCCATATTTAGTAGAAACCTTTAGTTCATGACATGTCTACTTCTATAAAATTTTTACAAGCTCACACAAGCGCTGAATATTGAGCCAGAACAACATCAGGTAGGTATTTTTGTCTTTACCCATACTTTGTATTTTAGGAGCGGAGCTCCTTCAGGCGTGGGTCTGTACATCCTCGATTGTCGTTGTACGTACCCGCCGGTGCCACAGGGGATGTGAGATGGGAGATGGCGGTACATGGAATGTTCACTAGATGGACGCATGGACGGGATGCATGGATAGACGGATAGACAGACGAGCAGATGGACAGACGGATGGATAGAAGGACGCACGGAGTGGGTATGTGCCACAGGGGATGTGATATGGCGGTACTTCGAGTGTTCCTTAAATACACGCACGGACGGACGAACAGACAGGCTAGAAGACGCATGAACGCCTGGACGTACGGATGGATGAACGCAAGAACGGAAGGACAGGCGGATGGATGGACTCGCGGACGAACGCACGGGCGCATGGATATCCGCATGGATGGTCGCGTGGACTGACGGAAGCAGGAACGAACAGACAGATGGAAGCATGGACAGACGCTTTGCCCCACTAATCATCATTCACTACGTGGATATGCTGCAATTTTTATATAAGATATCGCCGATCCATGCTGCCGGTTGTAAGTGCTTACGTATAAGCGTCAGCTTGAGTAGCGAGCAATGACGATCAGACAAAGTTACTTTTCCTCAAGCCCAAGAAAGCAGATGAGTTAAACAGGAGTTACACTTTCTGTTTTAGCGAGGCACATCGAAAAGAGTGCTCTGACGGGGTGTAATGAGCTTCATGGCTTGAATGTAATTTAGTGTGTTTGGTTAATATTGCCTTTTAACGTGTAATATCATATGGTCAACTAATTGCTGAACAACTACCTATTTCTTAACGAGGTTCTGAGTGGGACCATCTTTGAGCAACCTCTAAGGTCAATCGTTAAAACAGTGGGTCCTCGCCCAAAGATAGCGAGCAGGTCGATGAAACGAGAGTTCGCCTTTTTAGAACATGTGTTCCACTCACCTTTTGTAACAAGGTGTGGCTATATGGGGGTTATTCGACGTATACTTTCTGTCGAATACAGCAGAAAAAGAACAACAATGTACTTAAATAAACAAAATAATCAAATATTAATCTAAACGGACCTCTACCATTTCGCCTTAATCAAAATGCGACCACCGCGGCTGGAATCGAGCCCGCGATTTTCGAGTCAGCAGCCGGGCACCCTAGCCATTGCTCCACCGATGCGGACCGAGGTTACAAAATGTAAAAAGTGAATACGAAAAGGTAAAGTAAAAAATATCTTTTATTGACAAAGGTCACACATTTGTGGCAAAACTGAAACACTGAATGCGATAGCAACAACTAGGAATGTAGTACTCAAACCGGTAAGCATATCAAAACATGCAGTGTGCCGCTCACGCAAAAATAACGCACAAAAACTATATACACAGGATGAGAGCAAACTAGCAAAGTTTACAGCTCGACACTTAACGCACCGTTAAAACAAAAACGACGCACGAAACGTCATCACCGGTACAGATAAGAGCAAATAACGAGTGTTCCATGTTATTTCGTCCGTGTCATAAAAGTGCGCTGCTTTCACAAACGAGCTCTGTGCAGCTAGTGAAGTGACCTTTCTGTACTCGGCAACACTAAGGTAACCGTTCCGGCGAAAGCCCAAGGCCTACGATTGTACCGCACCGCGAGAAAACCACGCACACACACAAGTGTCCCCTCACCCTTCTGTAGGGCAAAGTACGCGAGGGAGATGAGCATTCGTCACCGTGTTGCGACGACCAGTGCTCTTTGCATTATTTCGCTGGTAATGCTGAAAACACGCTGATATTTCCAACCAGATCAAAACAACAATTTGTAACTGGTGTATATTGACGCAGGAGCGCTTTCTTGGCTCAGTGGCAAACACCGCGCGCTGAGGAGTGAGAAAATAAGCATTCCATTCCATGCACCAGAAAGTATTTTAGGGGCGAAGCTCCGTAGGTTGTGTGTAGTTCCCTTGTAGTAGCAGTATGTTGTACTAGTAGCCACTTCTAGTTAGTTTTAAGAATTGCTCACTAGATGGCATTGTTTGTCCTTGGAAGTAATATCACTAGAAGGGCCTTAGTAGTTTTCGTATAGTTGATCATCAGAGACGATTCACAGCATGCTTACGGAGTGAATTATGAGGAGTAGGACAAAGCATTTTTCTGTCTGCCTGTCACCCGGACGGACGGACAGACAGACAGACAGACAGGCAGACAGACAGACAGACAGACAGACAAACAGACAGACAGACAGACAGACAGACAGACAGACAAACAGACAGACAGACAGAGACACGGGCAAACAGACAGACAGATAGATATACGGACAGACAGAGAGACACACAGACCATAAAGTTTCTCAAAATTAACTAGAGGGCACTCTGGCACTGCAATCGTTCAGCGACCATGGCAATGATGGGTATATATAGTAAACACATTGGCCTAGTCTTCGTACTTGCGGGTGGCGAATCGTACTTGCGGCTTCGTTTATTGCTGTGTTTCGATTTTGTTTTGAAAGAAAGATTCAACCCTTTTGAACTTCGTGACCCAATTTGGAAAGGTAATTCGAAAAAATTAGGGTGGTGAAGCGCAATCGCTAAACATTTGCTGATTTTTGTTTCGTGAGAAGCAGCTTCAAGGCACACGAACACACACGGAGCCAAGAGCAGGCCAGAAGTACGAAAATTAGACAAATGTGTGTACTACCCATCATTCCGATGCTCGCTGAAGCGCCGTGTTTTGCAGCTTCCATAGACACTAGCGCCAGAGTTCCCTCTAGTAAGTATTGTAGGAAACTCTTGAGACAGACAGACGCTTTGCCTCACTCATCAGCATTCTCTCCGTGGATATGCTGTGGCTTCTTTTGCAGCAAAGCTCGTCTTAGTCAAACCTTGTCCTGCGTCAGACGTAACCAGTAATATCTTCCGAACAGTATAATAGATGGCACCGTCTCATAGAAGGACATACAAACTGCAGTTCAGTGAAGATATTCTTAGATGGCACTGCTCTGGTACTCTCCGATTCGCTGCTGCGCGAGCCTGAGTGCGCATGACACGAGTGCCTCTCTCAGTCTCCTGGATCGTCGCCATACGTGTCAGATCGTAGGTGGGGCATGGACGAAGCGGAGTTGTGGGCCCGAAGGACCGAGACGGCTCGTGGCCATCGCCAGACAAACAGGCAGACAAAAAAAGGACGCGAGACACGGCATGTCTACTTTAGACGTCTGCTTTAGGCGACATTTCTTTTATTTTTTCTTATTTTGCACGTGTTGACGTAATTATTCATTGCTCATGCCCTGCAAGCGGGGCTCCCGAGTGCTAAATCAAGGTGCGATATTACGCGTAGATAAACGCACGCAGAAAAGGCAAGCTATAAGTGTGAAATGCTGTTTACGTGTCCTATATTTTTATTCTTCGTGTATTGTCGCGGTATCAGAGATGTGAAGCTCTAATGACAGTTCTTTTTGTTTGTTCGGTCCTACAGCCACTCGAAAAAAAGTCCGCGCTGTACGAAGCCTCTTCACACTTCTATAGGATTCTCAGTTTGACTCTCATTTTGCATAATATAACGCACCTTGCTCCTGCATAGAGAAGAGAAGGGACGGACGGGGTGGCGCAACTGTCTCGACTCGGAAATGCGGAGCTGTGAGAAAACCTATTACTAAGTCGATTTACATTTTGCCGTTTTGCTACAAGTATTGACGTCGTAGACATATTTTTGCGAAATAGGCGATGTGTGACCAGGCCTTTAGGCTCTAAAATGTCGCCCTTACATCTGACGTATGCAGTAGAGTCTACATGTGCCAGCGATATGGTCACTGCTTTGAAGTAAGAGTAGCCCGAGGTTTCCTGGAGAATACAAGACTGGGATGATCTCGAAAGCATTATATCCTTGAATAGCATTTCACCTTTCTGTTGAGCAAGCCGACGTACCCTTCGTTCACAGGAAGAGACCTCTTCTTCTGAGACAAATTCACAAAGCACTGGTTTATACGTTATCGTTTCCACTGGACGGAGAACCCTTTCGCTGATGTGTATAACATTATCATCAGCCTGACCACATCCACTGCAGGACAAAGGCCTCTCTCATGTTCCGCCAGTCAACTCGGTCCTTTGCTTCCTGCAGCCACTTTATTCCCGCAAACTTCCTAATGCCACCTGCCCACTGTTGCGAACGACGGCGACGCCAACACGGTCCCGAAGGCGCCACTGCTTCGAACTCCGCAGGGAAGGTCACCAGCCGTTTGGTAGCGTAGGTTTCTCAGCTCGCGACTGCTTCTGCGCAGAGCTGATAGACGAGCGGACGAGACGACGGTGAGTTATTCGCGTCAGGCGGGCTGGCCTTGACACAGATTGCCTTTTTCAGAGGCAGGGACGTTCGCTGTGGACTCGAAGGCATAACAGCACCCCCGCCGCCAGGCAATGCGCCGAAAAGACGAGCTGCTTCCACGTGGCTCGGATGTCAGGCGCGCTCGTTCGCCAGGTCCCTCCAGGTTCGCCTCCAGGGCCATGGGGAGAATGCAGCTCCAGACTCTGTTCAGGGAACACATCCCATTCTTGAGGACGGATCCCAGCTCCACTGGCTTGTCGCCACAACTTGCCGGCCAGCTTCGCTCGTCTCTGACGATCCTTGGTTTCAGCACTTGTCGATGGTTCTGCAACTTGTCAAGAACGGATCGACAACAGACAACACACGACACAAGCAAGTGCCCTCGGTCACGCGACAGAACACCAGACAAAGTATAGTAAAACATATACCTAGCTACGCGTCCATCGGAATTTCTTTTCCTCTACATCAAGAGGCACATGTGCGACACAAGACTCTTAAAATGACAACTCAAATTTTTTTCACGTGCAATAACTTAACGAATTAGAATAGAACATAAATTTGCCTCCTTGAGCTCATTCTGGACGAGAGCGCTCAGCTAAGGTCGTGATGAGGTCAAAATTTGGCCCCGAATCGCCAGCGAGAAACCGAAGAGTTGAGAAGGTACTAACTAAACGCACGGCTCAATGCGTTTTCATGCGCCAGTTCCAAAAGTTGGCGACGATACTTTTGTGGCACCAAGAGCTGCTCAAACTTGCAACCTTGCGCATTTGTGTAGCTCCGATACAAAAGCCCTGCTTTCTCAAAAAAAGAAACATTCTTTTTCTTTTTTCCCAAGTTTACGCTTTCCATTAGCACTTTAATCGAGAGGTCCTCACGCTGCTCTCGAGTGAGCGTTTCTCGATCAACCCTCGACAGCTCACTCCAACTTTCCGCTACAGGCGAGAACGTTGCAGCCCTCTCGCTCTGATTCAATGGCGCCATGTCGTCTCCCCTTGCTACGGAAACCGCGCCGGTCGCTTCGGCGACGGGCCGCTCGCGTGACTGCTCACATGACTCACGCGGAAAATTTCCTCTCTGAGGTTCCGTCGACCCACCGACAAGGTCACTTGAGAGTTCACCGCATTGAACAAAATCAAGCTCCTGCGAAAGCTTCCGCGCTTGCGATCGCGTGAGGGCCATGTACGCTAAGTTGGGGAAGAACGATTTACCCTGTTCTTTGAGAAGCTGCTCTGAGTTGTTTGAGAAAAGATAAGGAAAACGATCGGGAAGCGCGGCAGACACAGCCGCTTCGGTGCGAAGCTTACCGAACGGGCCTTCAATGACAAACGTGGCGATTGGTAAACAAGCACTCTGCTCCTCGGCGACTTGCCTGATCCACGCGCATTCTCCTGTAAAGTCACCCCGAGACACCACTGAAGGATGGACAACATCCATGGTTGCCGCTGAGTCACGAAGTGCTCGACATGTTTGCCCATTCACACTAATTTCTTGGATATACGGCTCCAACAACCGCATGTTCTTTTCCGATTCTCGGATTGTTGCAAAAGCAAACTTTTGCTTACAGTTTATCGCGATGTGCCCTTCCTTTTTGCAGTTGTAGCAGATTAGTGGCTTCCGTGATTAAAACGCCCGTGTGGTATCAGTGCGTTGTTTAGGAACCTCACTCGATTTCTCCGCTCCTGTTTGCCCTTCCCCTACACTGTCCTTCGTAAGAGACGGGTCCTTCTTGAAATTACGGTGCGGAGCGGGTTTCCGTTGATCAGGTTTCTTCGAAAAGCCCTCTTTCCTTGCATCCTTTTCAACGCGCACTGCCCTGCTATGCAACTTTCGGTGAGTATAATACTCCTCAGCTAACTCTGCTGCCTTGTTTAGCTATACTTCACCAAGTTTGTCCTGCAGCCAAAGTTTGACATCCTCCTCGATGCAGCGGTAGAATTGCTCCAATGCAACGCATTCCACCACTTTATCGCGGTCGTCATAAACACCTTCGCCCTTGAGCCATTCAATTAAATCGGCTTTAGGACGAAACGCGAAGTCAACGTGTGACTCATTCCCCTTTTTAGCATACCGGAACCTTTGCCTGAAAGCCTCGGGTGACAACTTATAACGTCTCAAGAGCACTTCCTTAACCTCGTCATAGCTCTCAAACGCTTCCCTCGACAAGCAAGTTATCGCGTCGGACACTTCGCCGGGAAAAAGAGCTAACAGGTTCTGCGCCCAAAGAGACCGCTCCAAAGCATTTCGCTCACAGACGTCTTCAAACTTGATGAGATACTTCGCCATGTCCTCGCCTACTACGAACGGTGGCAGTTGGTCCCGAATTCTATAACCGCTGACCTGAACTGTTGGAGAAGCTACGCTAGGCGCCTGCGAACACTGCAGTATTGCCAATTCTATTCGTTTCAACTCGAGGCGCTCCTGTCTCTCGGCCTCCTCGCGCTCGCGACGTTCTCGCATTTCAACTTTTTCACGAGCTTCTCGCGTTTCAGCCTCCTCGCGGCGTGCTTTGATATCCACCCAGGCCTCACCGACTTCCTCAGCCTACACTACCTCACCCTTCATGATCTCAAGGATCGCTTGCTTTCGTTTCGCACGGCCCAAAGTAATGCCGAGTTCCTCACAAATTTCGATGAGTTCCTTCATTTTAAGGTTCTTCATCGTTCACACTAGCTTCTTGCTGTTTGCCCCTGTTAACAATTTACTTGCCGTACCCACTATAAGTCAACTAGCAAGACGCGCAAGCAATCTTTCACACTCCCGTGTTTACCCCCTCCGCATTAACTTTGATTTCAAAGCGCTTCGACTTGGCTTGAAACGATCAAAGCTCACTTCAATGCTTCACACAGCCCCTCTCTAAACTACTACAACCTGAGCTAGAGTAGTCTGGTGAACTGACGGGAAAACATCAGGAACTCACCGCATCGGTGTCGCTGACGCCGGCCGATCCCGCAGCTGCCAACCACTAATGCGACGCGCGCCTCCGACGACGTTACGAAGGGCGCCTCGAAATCTCACCGCTGCAACCACTGTTTCTAAAGACGGCGACGCCAACACGGTCCCGAAGGCGCCACTGCTTCGAACTCTGCAGGGAAGGTCACCAGCCGTTTGGTAGCGTAGGTTTCTCAGCTCGCGACTGCTTCTGCGCAGAGCTGATAGACGAGCGGACGAGACGACGGTGAGTTATTCGCGTCAGGCGGGCTGGTCTTGACACAGATTGCCTTTTTCAGAGGCACGGACGTTCGCTGTGGACTCGCAGGCATAACACCACCCAACTTTCTGTCTCCCCTCCACCCGCTAGCCTTCTCTTGGAATCAAGTTCGTGATCCTTTATGACTAGCGGTTATCTGGTTTTTGCGTTATCTTTTCCTCGCGCTTCGCACTATGTGCCCTGCCCGTGGCCATTTTTTTTGTTGATTTCAAATATGATGTGCATATACATGATCCTAAGGGTCTGGAAGTGTCCTTTACGGGAGCAATTCGAGCTCGAGGTATTTTGGAGATAGTGTTTTTTTTTTCTAAATACATTAGAACTACACAGCCCCAACTATTCAGCCTTATATACCTCATTAAACGCAAAAGTAGACCCGTGTGCCACATCGGTGTCTACAAGAGTGACGCTAAAAACCAACATCATAGAATAAATCATTATACGACGTTCATGTGACGAACCTGATCACCAAAATTATGAAGTGCTTATCACGTCACACTAACGTCACGTTACATCACTTCAAATATTGGTGTCATCGCACGACACCCTAGTGTGACCAGCGATTAGCAGATCACGGGCGGTGCAAAACTATGTCAGGCACCTCCGATGCTTTAGGCAACGAACAACCTTGTTAGGTACTATAGGTTGCCTAGTGCCAGCCTAGTATGTGATGTCAGCGCACAATGAAGAAGACCACATAGTCCAAAGTTCCGAAGCCCTCCCCTGCTGCATCCCTCATAATCATATCCCGGCTCTGGCACGCAAAACCACAGATATTATTATTTAGCAAAGCGTTGGTTCATACCGCCCGAGAAAAAAATTGTCACAGCTTTGCCCCACCCGTTTCCCGAAGACTGTCTGTCGCGAGCTGCCGCAAAGGTGATGCAATGAACGCGATAGCAACAAATTGGAAGGTCACTTTGAAAATGGCAGGCAGATAGAAACGTGCCCCACGTTTCTCACGCACAAATGACGCACGAAACCTCCTCATAGGCAAAGATGAACGCGAATAAGATTTTCCACTATCCTCCTCTCCGTGGGCCAAAGAGATGAGAGCCACCGCACGATCACTGCGCCGTCTTGCCCATAATGCTAAACACACGATAGCTCCCACCCCCTCCGAGATGCCCGCTAACAGCGGTAAGTGGTAGGTTAAATAGCTTGCTGTTTGAACGTTGAAGGAGGTGCCCCTCGGTAGCTCTGTGGTTAACACCTCGCATTCATGACGCAGAGGTCCCGCGTGCGATTCCGCGCGCCGGTGTCTTCTGAAGAAGATAGTCTTTCTTGGGGACCTTCGACGCAAAAATTTTGGTCTGTCTGTCTGTCTGTGAATTTGTCTGTGTTTCCGCCCCTAACGGTACCCTAAATGGCACCAAAGTGGCCAAACGATACTCCAAACAGCCAACCCCATCAGCAGCGCCCACCAAAATTGTTCAAGCTACAGCGTTCATACTTGTGCGATTGTCATTTAAAAAGCAATTATTGCGCATATCTGAGGCACCATAACAACACGTCAATATTCTGTATGCGTGTCTCTTACTAGAAAACGCATGCATAAGTAATTATAAGGACCATAGCGGTAATCCCGTTGCGCTGACCAGGCAACACTTGCACGAAAAAGCAACTGTTTGCAACACTTTGCTAAGACGACACGGTGGTCACTTTGCTAAGACAACACGGGCGCTCAGGGCGCACGTTTCGTTTTTCAAGATAACTTCCAGATAGCGCTTATGCCTCATGTGTGACGTGACTTGATGCGCGCGTTCGCCTGTGCTGCACGCTCGAGGCACTCTAACGCAGCGACTCCAGTATACACTTCACCAATTTTCTTGCGCAGAACATCAATAAACGTTTTGTTGACTCTCTCAAGAGGCAAGACTATCATTTTTTGATGACATTTGCAGTGTAACATGCAGATACGGGGCCAATATTTTTCTGAGCTTTTTTCTTTCTTGCGCTTTCGTATATGTAGATAAGTATACATATATGGTGCATGACATCGATGCCGTCGCCAGCGGCCACGTCCTGCCGAGAGTCTCCATATGATTGCTATCGCAATAAAAAACTCTGCGCAGGAATGACGTCATCGTGCGTTCCTAACAATCGGTGGCATAGCGGCGCATAGCTTGACGCATGCTTTGCGAGACCAAACACGGTTCTACAAACTTTTGCCGGGTGCGCTCGACTACGCTTGCGCCGTGACATCACTACGGCTAACCCGCGCCGGTTTTCATCTGTACACGCCTCGATAGCGCGAAGAACGGCCCTGCTCCGCCTGTCGGGGAAAGACCATAACCCGAGCTGGCTGGGCCACTTCTGACGGGACCAAGAAAGAGGCGTTTACATTGGCCTTGCTTACGTTGGGGGTCACTTCAAAGCCACATGGTGCGTAATAACCCCAAATAACGGCTTCGGGGGGCCGCGATGGCACATCCTGCCGAGACGTGGAGCAGCCGCATGCTGGTCAGGGATTCAAAACCCTAGCTTAACCTCGAAACCCCAGAACCAGCTAAATGCCGACACGCTGTACGGTGTTGTCAGCCTTGCGCCATTACTGCAAACTACGCCTAGTTATTTTTTTTTCGGGCAACGAGGCTAGGCATCCTTTCAATAATGTCAATATATACTTTGCTTTTTCGTTCTGGTTTAATTTTATGTTGTTTCAGAAGCGTTTCTTTATTCTTTTTAATTTTTTCTTTCCTTATCGCATGTCAGCCAAGAAGGTTTAAAGTGTCAGCTAGCTGGTCTAATAACTGGCTTACCTCACTGTCTTTTCGCCCGTTTTTTACTCCCTCCTTGATCAGCTTGCAGATACATTGCGGTATATACGCTATGTGTGCATGCGTAGTCTTTAGAATCAGAATACGCTATTCCGGCAGTCGTTTCGTTTTCAAGTGTTTGTTGTTTTTGTTTTTTATTTCTACCATGGCTTTTGTTTTGCGTGCTTTCCCCCGTGCATATAATTCACCTCACTGTGCTACCAGGTTATTCGAGTCACTTAACTGCGGTGCTGGAACATTTTTAAACAAGTTAGGCAAAGTAACGTGCGGTGTCGTTGCTGTGATCTTTAACAGCACTCGCAAAGTTCGATGTCGTGCCTACAACCCTTGAGTGTCATTTTTATATGTATAATTTAGTGTCGGATCATTGCCCGCAATTTTAAAATGCCGCTATGCTAATATACCGAAAGGAGCAGTGTCAGTAAGCGTTATTGAAAGCGTCGAGTTAGGCGACCACAGTCTGTATCAAACTTGTGGAAAGTGGCCAGTGGGCCGGTATTTCGCAACCGTTTGCTGCGGGTGGTTAATAACAAGAATAGCACGGCTTGAGGCCGAACCACACGGCAGTGTATATGCCCACGCGTGTTATAAAGCAATCAAATGAAAACTTGACCTTTTCGAGACAGGGGCTTAACACATCGCACACATACAAATGTGGCCGATCTACCATTTTATTCCCACTGTACAACTTTCAGTTCTTTCGTGCGAGCAATTCCACTGACACAGCAGCAAACCATGGGAACAGAAGCTACATTGTGAGTTCAGCCTTGGAAGGTAAATTTCGCAACCATACATTGTATACGATGTCGCAATGCTTGGATGACCACACTTCTTGCGGTCATAAAGCAACTAATACTTTCCCTACCTTGAAGTAAATTATTCTACGTTGCTTCTGAGGACACGGCAATATAAAAACTATATGAGTCAACGTCTGTTCCCAAAATATAGCGTTTTGACGTATGACCTAAAAAAAGGGAAAGGTGGGAGTGGTATCTGAACTGTATTGCGAGCAGCGAAGTGACACTTCTTGAGGTTGAGTTGGAGCTGAGCATTCTTCAGGCACGTGAGGACGTGTTTGAGGCGCTCGAGATGTGTTCCAAAGTCTGGCGCAAAGACGACTATATCGTCGAGATAGCAGAGACAGATTTGCCATTTCAAACCCCGAAGAACCGAGTCCATCATGCGCTCGAAGGTGGCAGGCGCATTGCAGAGGCCGAAGGGCATGACGTTAAACTCATACAGACCGTCCGGTGTCACGAAGGCTGTTTTTGATCGATCGGCATCTGCAAGGGGGATCTGCCAATACCCTGAGCGCAAATCTAATGATGAAAAAAACTCGGCACCTTGTAAAGTATCAAGGGCATCGTCAATCCTGGGTAGAGGATACACGTCTCTTCGAGTGATCTTATTTAGGCGCCGGTAATCCACGCAGAAGCGAACGGAACCATCTTTTTTTTAACGAGCACTACAGGTGAGACCCATGGACTTTGTGAAGGTTGAATGACGCCACGTTGGAGCATATCGTTCACCTGTTCGGTAATAACTTGGCGTTCCGCCGCAGAAACACGATATGGTCGCTGTCGTAGTGGCGCATGGGAGCCGGTATCGATGTAATGTAGAGTGGTAGAAGTGCTGCCAAGTGAAGGTTGAACAACATCGAAAGATTCGCGGTACTGGTACAGCAGTTGGAGGAGTTCAGATCGTTCAGATGGTGACAGTCCGTCTGCGATCGCCGAATTGAACACTTTTGAAGCCTGTAGATGAGAGTGGTTAAGAGCACTGACGGCGGCGAGGTCACTTTGGGATGATTCTTGCGGCACGGTAAAAATTTGTCCGTTATCAATGGGCTGTACGCATCCAAGAGACTCGCCTTTAAACAGTTTGATGGTATGCGGAAAGAGATTGGTAAGACAGAGAGCACTGGCTCCATTAGAAATTGAGAGGGCTGAATAAGGGACCAGAAGTGGTTTCCGACTTAGAAAGAGGCTTGATGGCTCGAAAAATGCTACTTCATCACGCATGCCGTCGGGGACCACAGGGAGCAAAACAGCTGTTGTCGGTGGAATGTCAGTGTCTTCTTTGACAACTAGCTTGTGCGCGGCTTGATTAGTGTGGTCGTGGGGCTGGTCGAAGAACGGAAGCAGTTCAAGTTCGGAACGGGCACAATCTATAACGGCACGATTACGGGATAGGAAATCCCAGCCAAGTAAGATGTCATGAGAGCACGAGGAAAGGACGATAAACTCAACAATGTAGTGGTCCTCCGCAATTTTGAGTCGGGCAGTGCAGGCGGCTATAGGTCGAACAGGTTCTCCATTTGCTGCACGTAAGAACATATCAAGCGGCGTAGTCACCTTTCGGAGCTTGCGGCAAAGTTTGGCGTCTATAACAGACACAGCGACACCGGTATCCACAAGAGCGTATGCATGGGCGCCGTCTACAAAAACTTCGACGATATTTGACGGCAAGGTGCGAGGACTTGAAGATTTCGATAGCGCAGTTCTTGCCCCTTGAACTGCGACGGCTAGTTTCCCTCATTTTGAGGGGCTGGTCGTGGACGCATGGGTGACAAGGAGCGTCGATTGGGTGAAGGTGAGCGACGAGACGAAGTTGCTGGATAGTCACGGGAAGACGTGTTTGACTGACGATCCGAACTTTCATAACCAAAAGGTGGTCGGTCCATATAGTTGCTTCGTGGTCGGACGTCTGTGTAGGCGGGCACGTTACGACGGCAGTATCGGGAGATATGGCCAGGTCCGCCGCACGCAAAACAGATCGGCCGGTTATCGCGCGTTCGCCAGGCATTTGCAGCAAGGGGTGCCACCCACGCGGCATACGGCTGAGTCGAGGCTGTGGTAGCGAGGGGAGGAGCCCATGCGACGGAAGACTGAGTAGGAGCGGTGACATGCGGCAGTCCATTGAACGGCGAGGGCTGGTGTGGCTGCTGCCTCTTTACTGCGTCAGCATAAGTAAGAGGCGCGGCGACAACTTGCTGCTGAAAGGGCACTGGCATAGCCTCGGCAATCTGGTCCTGAAGTGCATGTCGGAGCATGGGAGCTAACGGTGTCGGTGGTTGCTCTTGCTGCTGCTGCGGGAGCTCTTGGCGCTGACAAAATGGCAGGAGGGAAAGCTGACGTGCGACCTCCTCACGCACAAAGTCTTTCATTTGTGCTAGAAGGCGGGAGTGGTCAGGTACGACGTCCAGTGCAGCGAGTGGTTGATTAGGCTGAAATGGACGACGGGTGAGAGCTCGTTGCCGTCGCAATTCGTCGTAGTTCTGGCACAGAGTTACCACTTCAGACACCGTGCCAGGAGACTTCGCCAGGAGCATTTGAAAGACGTCGTCATCAACCCCTTTCATAATGTGCTGAATCTTGGCACTTTCGCTCATTGCGGCATCGACGCGCTTGCAGAGATCGAGTATATCTTCGATATAGGCGGTAAACGTTTCGCCAGGTTCTTGTGCCCGTGAGCGCAGGCGTTGTTCGGCGCGCAACTTCCGCACGGCAGGGCGACCGAAAACCGTGGATATTGCCTGCTTGAAAGTGGCCCAGTTTTCGAACTCGGATTCGTGGTTTGTGTACCACAGTTTCGCCACATTAGCCAAGTAAAAGTTGACGGTGCTCAACTTAGCAGCGTCATCCCACCTGTTTGGTCCACTGACTTTTTCGTAGGACGACAGCCAGTCCTCGACGTCCTGGTCTTCGGCGCCCGAAAAGATCGGGGGGTCTCGCTAGTGAACCGGGCCGGGGCAAGTAGGAGCCGCGAGAGGTGCTGTCTTTTGGGCAGCGTCAACTTGCATGGTCGACGGCAGGGTGCGGGATCGGAGTTCCAGGGTGTAGGTGATCCAGTTACCCAGCACGATCCACCAAATGTAAAGGGGGTTTATTGAAGGACTCAGCAAGCGGGTGGTAGCTCTAAAGGAAGGCAGGCGAACCCAGATGACGGTGCTTGATCGCCGATCTCGTGACTTTTTTTCTTGTGCTGATGATAGCGGACCTGATGGTATCAACGTCTTTCTTATTCACTACATAATCAATACGGGATAGCATGTCGGCTATCTATGGTGGTGTTACATTCACTAATGTGAAATTCATTGAATCAAAGTTTCATAACAGGTTCTAACGTGGCAATAAATACACCTAACGTAACGGTAGTGATCAATTCGAGATTGAATGCAGTTTCGAGATGCGATAAGGTTATCGTGAAGAAAATAATATGGAAGTATAACTTACAAAACGGAATATGGCAAAAGTGCGCACATAATGATGATGATTATTTGTGAGGTTTAACGTCCCAAAACCACCATATGATTTTGCAAGACGCCGTAGTGGAGGGCTCCGAAAGGTTTGACTGCCTGGGGTTCTTCAACGTGCGCCCGAATCTGAGCATACGGGCCTACACCACTTCCACCTCCATCGGAAACGCAGCCACCGCAGCCGGGATTTGAACCCGCGACCTGCGGTTCAGCAGCCGAGTACCTTAGCCAGTAGACCACCACGGCGGATTGGCAAAAGCGCTTACAAGAGCAGAAGAATAGAGGAGTCAGCAGAAATACTTTTACGCAAGTTTCGCATACTGTATTGCTGTAACTATTGAAAATTGAAATACTCAGCCTCAATTTTAACTTGCCCAAGCGAATAAGTAAGATATTTTTAGTGCAGTTCCCAAATATAACAGAGAGTATAGCATTTTACTTCTCATTCTATTTTTATATGATTTTAGGTAAGTCCTTTAATTACGTTAAGCAAAAATGGTCGCTCACGCATCCAAGAAACGAAAGCGAAAACGTATTGGCAAGCTTGCGTGGTAACTATAGCTGATGTTTTTGGCCACCAGTTGCCGCTTGGTGTCTCATCAGATGTTAGATGCTTCCATAGTTATGAAAAAGTTTAAGAGCACAAAAATTCGCAAAGCTTCTACTGAGCTGTGCAAGGCTTCCAACAGGTAAACCGAAAAATACCTAAAGACTCATCTGGTTGCTTATAGGTTGATTCTTTAGGCCTCAGAAAAATCTGGTGCAGCTTGTTCTAAGGGTGCTTCTAGGTCGTTGCTATGAGTAGTTAGGTGATACTAGCTTGCCTCTATGTTGATTTTCTGCGCACAAAGATTCGAGTTAAACCAGCGACAGTCACACAAACGATGTGAGTGTCCTAGCTCCAGAGACAGAAGCTTGCGCTGTTCTTGTTCTTTTCACCTACTAACTGTGGCGCGATTTCTTTGTGGGGTATTAGAAAAGCCTTCAGTTGTTTTAACAGATAGTTAGAACTTTACAGTATCGTAGGTTATATACATGATAAATATTACAAATTACCTAAAAGTTATGCTGCTAATTATGATGTTTGATCAAATGTATATATATATAAAACAAATAAGCGTTTTTCTGCTTCTTCTCATCTAATGCTTTATACTCAATGCATGGGAATAACCGAGTGGTAGACGAAGTTTTTCAAAGTTTTTTCAGTATACTACTCTTACAAAGTGCAATCAATTATTCTGACAGATTTTTGTACAACATATTAGTAATTAAATATTTCAAATTGGAAGGGTTAGCTGTACATTCTTTACAACTTACTGATCAGTTTTCTATGGTGAAAGAAGCATCTCTGTGACTGCAGCCCAGGCATCTCTCATAGATCTACAGGCACGTGGTCAATGGGGTAGAGCTTCCATCATTCGGGGACTTATTGGCGGCTCTGTTGCCTTCCTCGTTACCCAGTATTATCTAGTAGTTGAACGTACTCCGGGTCTTCGGTTCATCAGTGTCAGTTCCACCGCCATTTGCTGCTGGGGTAACCATTGCCTTCTAACATTTTAGCGCACTAGAAGCGAGTAGCGAGACTTGCCCACTTTTTGTGGAATGTTCTCGCTTATGATGATGAGAGTGTATGGTTCGTCAGGCAAGGAAGAATTTTCTGAACAGCTTCGGTCACTGTTAAAAGACAGATAACCCAGGGACAAACAAGGAAACAACGCTGAACTCACACTGGTTTATTGCTTTGAACGCACAGCCTTTTTAGGACACGTATAAAGGGAACGAAAGGTGAATACACTAAAGTGACCTCATCGTCTCGTGACAAGGCGCTTCCGAAAAGGATAGTCAAGGGACGGTGAAAGTGCTGTCAAATACAAAGAACCTAAATAACAATCCTGGTATGTAACACGACACTAACCAGATATATTTAAAATATGAATGTTCAAACCTGCTCCAAACTACATGAAAGCAAACGCCGTGAAGATTCACAAGTAAACGAATAAAGAGGCGTGGCTCCAGCACTGATATGAATTGTTTAGTGTGGAATTCAGGCGCTGTGCGCAACAATAAAGTCGCCGTATATCTCTTACGGATGAGTTCACTACCCGTTTTTATAGTCTAGTATTTGTTATCTACAGGTTACCGACCCATACATATTTAGCAGCTATTCATGCACCGTACCTATACATTTTGTATTAAATATTCTTGCTGCGCTTAACGTTGTCCATTGGCATTCTCGCGGGCACGTAGCCACCTCTTTCGGTGACTGAGCAGGAGTTAATTGACTGAATTCAGCGTGAGCGTAAGTTTAGTGTACCATCAAGGTTATTGGGAAGAATATTTTTGTGTGCACAGCACTTTAGAGGGCCGAATGCTGTGATACGTCGTGTTATGTAATATGCTGTCGTGGCCACTTGGCGTAACGTTCCATGTGTAGCACACTGAGTTCGTGCTCACGCCAAGGCGAAGCATTTTCTCTCTCGTCCATCAAGCACCTTGATTAGGATTACTTATCATAATCAGTAGAAAACTAGCCTGTTTGGCGTAACACAAGGATATATCATGTACCAATATAGAAAAAAAAGAGAAAGCAAGCGCGAAATAGAAAGGGAGGAAAAGAAAAAAATTAGAACGAAAAAATTAGGAAGGAACATGGAAAGAACACGAAAGAGAAAATAAACAGAGAGGAGATAATGAATACAAATAAAATAGAAAGACAGAAAAACGTGCAAATTCAGGAAAAGAAAGAATGAAAGGATGGAAGAAAAAAAAGCCAAGATAAACAATCTTCAGGCTTGTCATGCTTCGGGAGATTGTGTGATCGTTCATTTTAGTTGCTCTTTTTTGTTTACTTATGGGTGAAGTCCCCGTGTTAGTGCATTACATGACGATGAATCCATAGGCGATAAACACTGTGTCACAATTTCTCTACGGCGACTTATTAAAACCGTTACTTTTATAGAGAATTCTTTATTCTATAATTTTGTGAGTACACAGTTGTCGAGTCCTATGCAATACGCTACAGACTCTACAGTCTGTGGTCTACGCTGTTTTCTATTGTTGTTAAATGATAACGGGTCCTCTAGCTTTTTCATTGTAAGTTTTGACAAAAATTAGCTGTATAGCACACATGCACTCTTGCATTATACTAAAGTACCTATTCAAAAGCTCTCTTCCTACTCTGACGCATTGGAGGGCGCAACCATGCTGTGTTCCCTTCATCTCCATAAAATCAATCACAGCCCAGAAAAAAAATGCCCCAACACACCATAATCACATATCAAGGTAAAGTTATTGGGCTGAGATCTGTCTGTCTGGGTTTATTTATACAAAGAAACAGACTTTCTACTATGCCCCAACATTGCATTTTCTTGTTTCTTTACTACTTCGATGTATTAGTTTTTAATTTGTATCTCTCGCAAGTGACGTCAAGTCAGCAATATCTACGCTTTCTAGTTTTGTTCGCGTTCCTGTATGATCCTTTTGACGCTCACGGTATTGATCGCATAAGTCAACAAGCACTCCAGTTCAACACTTGCTCCAATGATGCGAAACAGCACAGTGTATTCAGCATGCAGGATAAAGTCTTTGCGAATGACAACCTGGCTCTGCGAATTACGGTCCTCGTGCGTGCATGGAACGTTTCTCCTAGATTTTTCCCTCTCGGCGTACTCTAAAAATCACAAAGAAACAAATAAACAAAAGCGTATCACGAACACTTTCTGTTTGCAAACTCTGTGTTCGCTCGCCTGACGCAGTATGTTTCGCATTTCGCTAGATACTGGTTCACCGAGAACGACTTTCCTGAATCAACAACGGCAGTGAGGAATTTCGGTTTGCATGTATTGATGAGCATTGTTGCTATCCACGTGGCTACACGGTTGAGCCGTTCCTTCCTTCTAATCACCTTGTTTACCAGGACATATTATTGAATAGTGAGTGCTAATTTTAGTGCTTCTGAGGTTGCGTCGTCTTAGTCTGTAAACATATACCTCGCAAAAAAAAAAAAAACGTTCGTGGTGCGTGCTGGGAATTAGCGGCGTCTGCGGACAGGCGCTTTCAATTTCTATGGTAATCGAAGGATCTACGTCAGAGCTGCATATTACGATAAGTATAGCAAATGTTATTCACTTACATATCTTCGCCTCCCCTCTGGTTATATGCGACAATATAAAAACTGCTAGAATGCGCATAAGATTTTTGACGGGTGGAATGGAGTTTAACTGACTGATAATGCACGGATGTCTGCGTATAGGTATTCTGGTAAAGTATAACATTACTTGACGAATATTTAGGAATTGTACGTAACTGCTTTATCAATGTGGTATTCATATGCATATGCCCAACAGGTGTAAGTGGTGATGATTATGAACCTAATGACATAAACATTTGTTTGGTGGCATGTTTAGCTTTCTTTATCATAAGTCCGCCTCCATGGATCAGTGACTAGGGCACTCGGCTGCTGAACCAGTGGTCTTGGGTTATATCCCGGTCGCGGCAGGGGCATATTGATGGAGGCGTAATAATGGAGGTCTGTGTACCATGTGCTTTCAGTGCATGTAAATAAATACTAGATCGTAAAAATGTCCGGAGTCTTCAACTAAAGCGTCTATCATAATAATATCATGTTTTGGGGCCATAAAAACTCATATATTGTTAATTTTTGCCATAATCATCGTAGCTATCAGCCTGGGCTGTGCTCTCTGCAGGATGAATGCCTCTCACAATGATTTTCCACACACCCTGCCCTGCCTGAGTGACTTCACTTTCATGTCCCAAATCTCTTAATTTGTCGGTTCACCGAACTAACCTAACCCTCACCCACCCATTCTGCCCAGCTTCGGCTATTTGTTTTATTGCTATAGAAATTATATGAGCATTCTCCCCAGGTTATCGGCGTCGACGTCGCCATGGCCGTCATTCTCCCGATACGGATAGGTATGTATATATTCACAAAAGGCACAAAGAACAATCAATGACAAGCAAAACATTTCATGGCGACCACCGATGATTTGAACCAGCCATCCCTCACTCCTCAGCGCCTCGCGTGAACAAACAGCACTGCAAAAATTTTTGCATCCTTAAGAGTGTATTTTTGTCCGATGGGCAACACCTTTTTAGTGTGTTTAAAAACACCCCAAAAACGTAGGGTGTAAGGAGGTGTTACACCCTTCTTTTAGAGGTGTTCATGAACACCCCTCAACTATGAGTGTTAGATCAAACTACACCCGTGCAACTGTGGTGTAACACATATGAACACCCTTAAAACAATGGCAGATACATGTATAAGAATAGTTCATCAAATTAAGAACAACTAACGGGACCAAATAAGGAGAGACACAAAAAAGGAAACAATTTGCCCTGTGTGTCTCCTCTTTGGTTGTCCCTTTCATGGCACTTCATTCCATCAAATATGCATCACAAACTGGTCAAATCCTCCACTATAGAACAGAGGAAGAAACTCTACAGTAGTTGTTTTTATAAGAACTGCTTTAAACACAATATCCTAGCATCTTCATCAGGTTGATGACGGGACAAGCCGTATCGGTGGACAGTTTTCAACATCTGATCGTTTTTTTTCCCTCGTGCTGATAACGTGAGGTAACGAGCTTTCCGTACTTCACTGTCATCAACTGGCAGTCACCACCACTATAATCGAAGCAGCTGCGTTGAGACCAACATCGGAAAGACGGAGCTCCTACCCTATACCGCGGCAGGTATGAGTGAACATAAGGTATGTTTCAATAAACGTTGGCGTGGTGCAAATACAAACACTGCGCTGAACAGAGTTTATTCTTATAAAATGGAACGCTTTGCTAATAAAATGTTAGTAGTATAGGCAATAAGGAACCAGCTGCTACAGCTATTCAGCGCACGTGGTTCTTTTATGATGATGGTGTGTCTACTCTTTCTACTTATCTCTACTCCACTCACCTTGCGGTCATCTCTCTCCTCTCTTTCTGTTGAACCCCTCTATAACCACCGGTGCCAGTCTGTTGTCTTGAAGGAGGTTATAGGAGCTAGCGAAGCTCGTATTAACCCGCGCAAGGCTTGCAACGGGGAAACGGCATGATATAAACCAATAATGTGGTTGTTTATTGATTTTTATAAGCCTTAGCTATGTCGTGCAGGTTCTATATTACCTTTAAGCCGTTACTGGACTTTATGTATGGGTGATGCTAGTTTTCATCTGCGTTGATTCTCAGCGCGGAGAACTTCGACTGGAAACATGCACATTTGCAGACGTGACAGGGTTGTCCACACTTCAGAGTGCGAAACTCGTGCTCAAAGCAAGCGTACGGACCTCTCATACAGATGGACGGGGTTGTGGTCGTTCGTGTAGGCATTCCGTTCCCGCGGGGCCATATCGCATTCGCTGTTGCCTTTCCCGTTTGTGTAGTATTACCCATTAAACCTACTCAAGATGTCCTGCTCACCGCCTGTACTTCTGAGGAATCCGTTTTGTTAACAGCTTCATTTTTAGTAGACCAGCGGGAACTATGGGGATTAACCAAATTTCTGTGGCATATACCAGTTTACAATGATTATATTTATTTCATCGGCCACACAGTGGCTTTAATATAATAGTTCTCTGCAGTTGACTCAGAAAACAAAAGACCTTATTGTTAATAAAAACGGCCAACCTTCGTGAAACACAAGTCCTAACCATAGCGAGAGCAAAAAAAAAAGCCGTCCTTTTAGGGCGCGTTGTAAGCTCTGTGGAGCAAATAATGCAAGTAAACTTCCGAGGTACTCAATAGCCTATTAGAAATCGTGATTTTTCAATGGTATGGAGAAGCACCCTCTATTCTGTTATTGGTGATTTCGCGGAGAAGCGTGGCATCCGCTACACATCTATAAGACATTATGTGGACATTGTTGATGCTCTGGTAAATAAAGATGCAGAATGAATGCGGAGCGTTCTATAGTGGTTTTGAAGCATTGAACTACACACCCGTTACAGAGATCAGATTGCCTGCATGGTTGTTGTTTTTCTCTTCAGCACCATCAATTCTATTTCTGGCTCTACACGACGCCTGTACACAGACTCGTTTGCTAAAAAGTTTCAAGGACCTCCATGGCTCTGCAGTAAAATATTGAACCACCACGCTTACTCTCCTGGTTAACATCTAGTCTGATAATATACATTATTTTATACTTTCCTTTTTTTGCTTCGCGCGATGTCGGTAATGGACACCGGTGACGGTGAACACATTTACACCTTTCGCTGTAAACATGTACCCAATTGGCTCTCCTGTCCCAGATAATGGGAAATTGAAAGAAACGAATGATTATAGTGAGTGGTGACTACAAAGAGGTAGGCGTATCAGATCGCACCACAAGTCAGAAGCATTTGCAAAAGCTCCTACTTTTCCAGAATCACAACAGTATCTTCACGTTCTTGTGAGCCGAAGAACAATGGCAACGGTGTGCAGCAGTTCCGGCGAGAAAAGTAGCTAGTTATCAAGCCAATAGGTTATCTCGGTTGATTGATTGATTGATTGATTGATTGATTGATATGTGGAGTTTAACGTCCCAAATAGGTTATCTCGGTGCAGTTCCAGTTTACTATACTGAATGGATGACGTGAGTGTGGTGGTAAATTATAAAACTACAGGTTTTCCCGCTCAATTTAATCCAAGCGCCAGCCAAATTAATCTAGGCGCCAGTCAATTTAATCCAGCCGCCACTGAAATTAATCCAGGTGCCATTCATTTTAATCCAAGTGCCACTGAAATTAATCCAACCGCCAGCCGATTTAATCCGGACGCCAGCGAATTTAATCCTGATGACATTGTGACTTCAAAACGACCCAGAATTTTCGGGAATGCGTGGAGTGAATAGCTTTGGAGTGAATTTAGCAGGGAAAAGCCATGAATGAGTGACACAATGTGACTCGCGCGACTTTATCACGCCTATCACCCGCGTAAGCACTATTCACACCTTCGACATGCATATCAAAGGCAACGCCGTCCACACAGTAATAACTTGATAATTATTAACCAGGCCAATGATCTCATCACGAGTGACTTAGGTGACGTCCTCACGCATATCACCCACGCACGCACTGTCTTAACCTTTCGTCATGCATATCAAATGAAACGTCTTTGAAAGGGCGGGATCTTGATACCTAAAACTCGGCCAAGTCACCTGATAACCAGTTCCTCAGGGGACGTCATCACAAATATCACCCGCACACGTAATTTACTCGCCTACCGACATGCATACCAAACGAAACGTCTTTGAGAGAGCGATAACGTGTTACCTATGACTCGGCCAACTGACTTGATCACTTGTGATTTAGGTGACGTCATCACGCCTATCACCCACGCACGCAATGTCTAACCTGCCATCATGTATACCAAACGAAACGTCTTCGAGAGGCTAATAAATTGAACGCTGTCAATCGGCAGAGTGACGTGATCACTAGTGACTCGTGTGACGTCATCGCGTTTGACACCCACGCACGCAGCGTCTAACCTGATTTCATACATATCAAATGAAACGTCTTTGAAAGGGTAATAACTTGAATGCTGGCACTAGGCCGCATGACGTCATCACTAGTGACTCACGTCACGTCATCACGCCTATTACACACGCACGCAGTGTCCAAACCTGTCTTCATGCATATCAAACGAAATGTCTTTGAGAGAGTAATAACTTGAACGCTGTCACAAGGCCCAGTGACGTCATCACTAGTGACTGGCGTGACGTCATCATGCCTGACACCCACGCACGCGGTGTCCAAACCTGTCTTCATGCATATCAAACGAAATGTCTTTGAGAGAGTAATAACTTGAACGCCGTCACAAGGCCCAGTGACGTCATCACTAGTGACTGGCGTGACGTCATCACGCCTGACACCCACGCACGCGGTGTCCTAACCTGTCTTCATGCATATCAAACGAAATGTCTTTGAGAGAGTAATAACTTGAACGCTGTCACAAGGCCCAGTGACGTCATCACTAGTGACTTTCGTGACGTCATCACGCCTATCCCACACGCACGCAGTGTCCAAACCTGTCTTCATGCATATCAAACGAAATGTCTTTGAGAGAGTAATAACTTGAACGCTGTCACAAGGCCCAGTGACGTCATCACTAGTGACTGGCGTGACGTCATCATGCCTATCACACACGCACGTGGTGTCCTAACTTGTGTTACCGGGTTAAATTCATGTTACCGGGCAAAATATAGGTTTCGGGACACTGTGTGGTGCAAACTACTCTTTATTTCACGAGTTACGTTTAGAACTGTCAAACTCCGAAGGCATTTTAGCCAAGAGGGAGGTAGACTAGCCTCTACACATGTATACCATCCATGTCGCGTCGTCTGCTCAGCCTCTTTCCAGTGTGCGCTCAGATGCGTAGGGACCAGGAGGTGCCTCTGTGCAGCGGCAGGAAGATGAAGAATGAATGCGAAACTGTGGAGAGTCATCAAAGGAAGTAAGGAAGTAGAGTGCAGATAAAAAAGCAATACCTATGTAGTTTTTGTTTTTTGTTTGTCATTTACATGTGGTGCTTCACTGGGTCACCTGAAAATATTTATTTAGGCAGTGGAAAATGTTGCCTGCCCAATGAAAAGGTTTGTGTCACTAGAAATTTTAATTTGATCATTAGAAGCGGCGAAAGCATAATCTCAGGAGGTGAGCTTGAAACCTTCGCCACTAACTCTAAGAAGACTTCGTAAGTCCAATTCCTTCCCCGCTATTGGTATGAAATTCACTCGGAGCTGGAGCATCACACGACGTGCATGAGCACGTCATGCGCGCGTAACCTACACTCGCATGAGATGCCCATGTCAGCCCGTGCGTGCAAGCGGTGTTCTGCCGTCTCGATGTTCTTTTGTATTGTACTGCGAGTTTTTGTGGGATGGATCCCTATCTGCGCGCACGTTTGGAGAGGCTGGCTTGGATAACGTATCCTTACCCCGATACACAGCGTCACACCGCTGCATCTTCTGCTAGAGACGATACACCAAAACCACGCCCAGCGTTGTGAATGCTGGCCCCGACACAATGCGCAAACTGCGAGAACACCAGCGCCAACAAAATGGAGGCACCTTAGTCTCGCGTCTCTCTCGATATGAAATTAAATAAATAAGGCGAATAGATTTCGCCTGTGTGTTCTAACATTTTTGTAAACTTTCATGCTTCTATTTAGGCAACAGTTTGTACAAATTACACACGTTGTCTCAAATAGTTCTCGCAGTGTCACGTACTACTTTGACATAGGCAGGACCATTCTATCACCTTCACCATGTTGGGGCGCACGCCCATGAGATGAAGGTGAAGCCGTGTTCAGTTTGGCCTATCACCTCTTTATGCCACGCGTAGTACTGGAAATCTTGGTAAATGAGATCTTGAGCGCTCAGTGCATTCATTCCTTTACGCTTCTCAAAACTCTTAAGTTTGTGTAACGACCCTTAAAGTGTTCACAGACAGAAGAAAAATTGAGCCTGTGTGGTTAGGCCAAGTTAATACGCCGCAAAAAAAAAATTCTTCTGGCGCCTGGCACTCTGACTATTTGCGCATGTATAGCCCTTCTTAGCTATGGCACACAGAAAGAGACCCAGAAGCATATTTCTACGATGGTGCACACTTAACTGACCATGCTGAACTAGAAATGGAGAGACCGTATTCTGCGAACCCCGCGGAAAAACGCATGTTTATGCTAAATCATTACCCGTTTGTACAATTATAAACTAGAACATTTTTGCTTGCTTTCATGTCGTAGAGACAGATACCACACCTGTTTATTGGAAAATTTGAGTTTTGTCAAAGATTATTCTGCCTATATTCACAATTTTGGAAGCCTGAAAGAGTGTTTTGGCCACCTATTATTGGTGCCTAAATCCCGGTTTTTCAGTGCCTATAGAGCTGGCCTCTATAGTTACGACCTACCTGACATGTTTTCGCAACGCCGAAGCAAAGATGATGCCCGTTTAAAACATCTACCGTACCTAAGAAAAAAATTGTTGTTCTGATAACGTCGAGCTCGTCAAATTGGTTATGAAATGGGTGATGAAAGAGAACTGGGGCAAGTCCGTGAGAAACAAAATTTATTATTATACAGGCAAAGCAATTTTCATAAACACGCACCCATAGATGTGCTGCTGAGCAGTGTTCTACATATCAAGGCAGTCGAGGGCAGCTTGTACAAAAGTGTAATTGTGCCTATTATAAGCGGCACAGTCCACACGCTGGATGTGCTGCATAGAGCGCCCCGCGGCCTCAACCAGCAGAGCACGGCGATGTTCTTTCTTGGAGATCCCTTCCGGTGTCGTGAGGAGATCATCCCTCCGCTCGCTTAGGAATCCCTTTACACCTGCCTTGAACTTTGAGAAGAGCTCCTCAATCGGATTGAAGAAAGGGCTGTATGGCGGTAGCCACTTGACTGTGTGGTCGCTTGCCG
This sequence comes from Rhipicephalus microplus, assembly GCF_013339725.1. Lineage (NCBI taxonomy): Eukaryota > Metazoa > Arthropoda > Arachnida > Ixodida > Ixodidae > Rhipicephalus > Rhipicephalus microplus. The sequence goes on from NC_051165.1 coordinate 129,802,410, forward strand.
CGAGGACAGCCTGTTCGGCGCGGCGGTGCGCTGGTGCGTTGTCAAACAGGAACACTGCCTGTATTCCTGGTTCCTGCTGTGAAACTTTACTCGACACTTCTGCAAGAAAGTCGTTGAAGACAGCCCAGTGGACCTTGTCGGCAATTGTCCAGTGGAGAAGGCCATTTGCTGACATGCAGGCTATAACATATACATTCGCCCCTTTCGCACTAGTTGACAAACAGCATGCTGGAGCACCTCGTTTCGCTCTACCGAAACTGCGCGAGCACCATACGTTGAAGTTGGTCTCGTCGTCTGCACCATCGTCTGCATGACTGCCCGTCGTCATGCAGACGACGGGCAGACGTTCTACAATGCAGATGACAATCCCACGAAATAATGAATCGAAGAATTGAAGATACGTTTTAATTCGTGTTAGAATACCCTAATGCTGGTTATTTATGAATTAAAGCAATTGCTCTAAGTAAAACTGAAGCAGACGACATTGTGTCGTAGCTGTTTTCGGCTAGTCTCTTTCGCGCAGACGACAGGACGACGTTGTGCGACGCAAGCGACAAGACGGCGTAGTTTCAAGTTTCCGGCCAAGTCATCGTTAGGTGAGCGCTTTTGCAGGCCTGAGAATAAGTGAAAGTTTGCGCTTCGACCACTGGTGCTATGGAACACCGAGACTCTCGGCGGCCCGGAAGGCCACGGAAGGCGCCTGATGAACCGAAGAAAAAGTACGCTCGCGTTTCTCCTGTAGATCGTTGCCGTATAATAGATGTTCACAGGCGCGGAGGTGATTTAAAAGTGCTCTCCGAAACACTCAAAATCAATATAAAGACCGTGCGTTCTATTGCCGCTAGTGATCGTGACACAACTAAAACACGTGGTGGTTCGTCGAGGAAATTTGGACCGGACGTGGTGGACGCCCTGCAACGAATCGTACAAGGGAAACCCATCCTTCACACTGGAACAAATAAAGAGAGCTCTCAAAGATGAGATGTCTAACATTGAAGTGAGCACGTCGACGATTGATCGGCTTCTCGATGGCCATGGTTATTCGGTGAAGCTGCTGACCCCGAGCCCAGTAGATAGAAATCGCGCCGACGTGAAACAGCTGCGGTGCCGATATGCCCAGTGGCTTCAGAGCGAGGGAACTACGCTAACACGATACTACATCGACGAGACCAACTTCAACGTATGGTGCTCGCGCAGTTTCGGTAGGGCGAAACGAGGTGCTCCAGCATGCCGTTTGTCAACTAGTGCGAAAGGGGCGAATGTATATGTTATAGCCTGCATGTCAGCAAATGGCCTTCTCCACTGGACAATTGCCGACAAGGTCCACTGGGCTGTCTTCAACGACTTTCTTGCAGAAGTGTCGAGTAAAGTTTCACAGCAGGAACCAGGAATACAGGCAGTGTTCCTGTTTGACAACGCACCAGCGCACCGCCGCGCCGAACAGGCTGTCCTCGCGGCAAGCGACCACACAGTCAAGTGGCTACCGCCATACAGCCCTTTCTTCAATCCGATTGAGGAGCTCTTCTCAAAGTTCAAGGCAGGTGTAAAGGGATTCCTAAGCGAGCGGAGGGATGATCTCCTCACGACACCGGAAGGGATCTCCAAGAAAGAACATCGCCGTGCTCTGCTGGTTGAGGCCGCGGGGCGCTCTATGCAGCACATCCAGCGTGTGGACTGTGCCGCTTATGATAGGCACAATTACACTTTTGTACAAGCTGCCCTCGACTGCCTTGATATGTAGAACACTGCTCAGCAGCACATCTATGGGTGCGTGTTTATGAAAATTGCTTTGCCTGTATAATAATAAATTTTGTTTCTCACGGACTTGCCCCAGTTCTCTTTCATCACCCATTTCATAACCAATTTGACGAGCTCGACGTTATCAGAACAACAATTTTTTTCTTGAGGTACGGTAGATGTTTTAAACGGGCATCATCTTTGCTTCGGCGTTGCGAAAACATGTCAGGTAGGTCGTAACTATAGAGGCCAGCTCTATAGGCACTGAAAAACCGGGATTTAGGCACCAATAATAGGTGGCCAAAACACTCTTTCAGGCTTCCAAAATTGTGAATATAGGCAGAATAATCTTTGACAAAACTCAAATTTTCCAATAAACAGGTGTGGTATCTGTCTCTACGACATGAAAGCAAGCAAAAATGTTCTAGTTTATAATTGTACAAACGGGTAATGATTTAGCATAAACATGCGTTTTTCCGCGGGGTTCGCAGAATACGGTCTCTCCATTTCTAGTTCAGCATGGTCAGTTAAGTGTGCACCATCGTAGAAATATGCTTCTGGGTCTCTTTCTGTGTGCCATAGCTAAGAAGGGCTATACATGCGCAAATAGTCAGAGTGCCAGGCGCCAGAAGAATTTTTTTTTTGCGGCGTATTAACTTGGCCTAACCACACAGGCTCAATTTTTCTTCTGTCTGTGAACACTTTAAGGGTCGTTACACAAACTTAAGAGTTTTGAGAAGCGTAAAGGAATGAATGCACTGAGCGCTCAAGATCTCATTTACCAAGATTTCCAGTACTACGCGTGGCATAAAGAGGTGATAGGCCAAACTGAACACGGCTTCACCTTCATCTCATGGGCGTGCGCCCCAACATGGTGAAGGTGATAGAATGGTCCTGCCTATGTCAAAGTAGTACGTGACACTGCGAGAACTATTTGAGACAACGTGTGTAATTTGTACAAACTGTTGCCTAAATAGAAGCATGAAAGTTTACAAAAATGTTAGAACACACAGGCGAAATCTATTCGCCTTATTTATTTAATTTCATATCGAGAGAGACGCGAGACTAAGGTGCCTCCATTTTGTTGACGTTGGTGTTCTCGCAGTTTGCGCATTGTGTCGGGGCCAGCATTCACAACGCTGGGCGTGGTTTTGGTGTATCGTCCCTAGCAGAAGATGCAGCGGTGTGACGCTGTGTATCGGGGTAAGGATACGTTATCCAAGCCAGCCTCTCCAAACGTGCGCGCAGATAGGGATCCATCCCACAAAAACTCGCAGTACAATACAAAAGAACATCGAGACGGCAGAACACCGCTTGCACGCACGGGCTGACATGGGCATCTCATGCGAGTGTAGGTTACGCGCGCATGACGTGCTCATGCACGTCGTGTGATGCTCCAGCTCCGAGTGAATTTCATACCAATAGCGGGGAAGGAATTGGACTTACGAAGTCTTCTTAGAGTTAGTGGCGAAGGTTTCAAGCTCACCTCCTGAGATTATGCTTTCGCCGCTTCTAATGATCAAATTAAAATTTCTAGTGACACAAACCTTTTCATTGGGCAGGCAACATTTTCCACTGCCTAAATAAATATTTTCAGGTGACCCAGTGAAGCACCACATGTAAATGACAAACAAAAAACAAAAACTACAGAGGTATTGCTTTTTTTATCTGCACTCTACTTCCTTACTTCCTTTGATGACTATCCACAGTTTCGCATTCATTCTTCATCTTCCTGCCGCTGCACAGAGGCACCTCCTGGTCCCTACGCATCTGAGCGCACACTGGAAAGAGGCTGAGCAGACGACGCGACATGGATGGTATACATGTGTAGAGGCTAGTCTACCTCCCTCTTGGCTAAAATGTCTTCTGAGTTTGACAGTTCTAAACGTAACTCGTGAAATAAAGAGTAGTTTGCACCACACAGCGTCCCGAAACCTATATTTTGCCCGGTAACATGAATACCGGGCTCAGTGGTACTTGAAAGCAAAATTTCAGGTTAAATAGCGTTTATATAGGCATCGATTTTGAAAACAGACATTTACAGGCACCTATACGAATTGAGGCTACAACGCCCGAAATAGGTATATATAGGCACTATAAAAGCACTATAAAAGCTCTCCTCGCCCTCTAATTTGTGCTCACGTGTCAAAATGACACGATATGAGCACAAGAAACGAAACAGGCGTTTGCATATAATTCGGCTATAGTCATAACACTGTATATCCTTAATCAAGCATAAGACGCACGGTCTGCCTGCTCCAAAGCTTGCTACAAAAAGATTTGTCTACCACTCCTTCGGCTCAACAATTATTTCATCTGGTTATCCTTTGAAACAAATCCGTTGTAATAGAGGGCAGTCCCCATATTTGAGATACATACTATTGGTATTTGCAACTGGCCATTTGCTGATGCGCCATTCAATGCTGTGGCTGACTCGTGCCTTCCTTTCTACATTCTACGCCACGCCGTTTCTCATAGGTTAGTGTGCTTGGAATAAGCGTGCCTGTTTAGTGTAGAACGCCTGTCCGTTCACAGTATTGCGGCCTGGCTGCCCGCATTTTCAAGGCATTCTACGAAACACGAGAAGCAACAAAAAAGACGCGTACATCTACCCACACGACGAGCTGGAGTAAACGTGTCGCAGGGAGGTGAGGGTATCGGTTGAATGTTGCGTAATTGAGTATGGTTTGTAAAATGCTTAATTGTCATTTCGACTTCATTATTTCTATTTATTGAATGAAGGAGAAGCGCTGCCCTCAACTGAGCGATGTGACACTGTTGTTGGGTTGTACCACACTGCTGCTTGAAGGTACTGTTGCTTCCATCGCATCTACACGAGTCAAGAAAAGCGTCAAGTCAAACAAAAGCCATGTAAAGACGGCTTTGACTGAATTCGAAACGCGCGATCTGGTGCCTACGTATACCGGTTAGCTGGTGAACGGCTGTGCAGCGCGAGAAGTTAGTTTTTTACTAGCAGACGCTGCCTGCAACGGCCTTCAAGTTAATGTTCTCTCAATGACGTTTCGTTTGATATTCATGAAAGCACGTTAGAGAGTGCTTGCATGACTGTTAGTCGTGATGACGTCACGTGAGTCAATAGTGATCAAGTCGATTGGCCGAGTCATAAGTATAACATTATTGCTCTCTCACAGACGTTTCGTTCGATATGCATGAAAACAGGTTAGGACAGCGCGTGCGTGTGTGATAGACGTGATGACGTCACATGAGTCACTAGTATTCACGTCGCTAGGCCTAGTGAGAGCATTCAAGTTATTACTCTCTCTAAGACGTTTCGTTTGATATACATGAAGGCAGGTTACAGAGTGCTTGCGTGGGTGTCAGGCATGATGACGTCACGCCAGTCACTAGTGATGACGTCACTGGGCCTTGTGACAGCGTTCAAGTTATTACTCTCTCTAAGACGTTTCGTTTGATATACATGAAGGCAGGTTACAGAGTGCTTGCGTGGGTGTCAGGCATGATGACATCACGCCAGTCACTAGTGATGACGTCACTGGGCCTTGTGACAGCGTTCAAGTTATTACTCTCTCAAAGACATTTCGTTTGATATGCATGAAGACAGGTTAGGACACCGCGTGCGTGGGTGTCAGGCGTGATGACGTCACGCCAGTCACTAGTGATGACGTCACTGGGCCTTGTGACAGCGTTCAAGTTATTACTCTCTCAAAGACATTTCGTTTGATATGCATGAAGACAAGTTAGGACACCACGTGCGTGTGTGATAGGCATGATGACGTCACGCCAGTCACTAGTGATGACGTCACTGGGCCTTGTGACAGCGTTCAAGTTATTACTCTCTCAAAGACATTTCGTTTGATATGCATGAAGACAGGTTTGGACACTGCGTGCGTGTGGGATAGGCGTGATGACGTCACGCCAGTCACTAGTTATGACGTCACTGGGCCTTGTGACAGCATTCAAGTTATTACTCTCTCAAAGACATTTCGTTTGATATGCATGAAGACAGGTTAGGACACCGCGTGCGCGGGTGTCAGGCGTGATGACGTCACGCCAGTCACTAGTGATGACGTCACTGGGCCTTGTGACAGCGTTCAAGTTATTACTCTCTCAAAGACATTTCGTTTGATATGCATGAAGACAGGTTTGGACACCGCGTGCGTGGATGTCAGGCATGATGACGTCACGCAAGTCACTAGTGATGACGTCACTGGGCCTTGTGACAGCGTTCAAGTTATTACTCTCTCAAAGACATTTCGTTTGATATGCATGAAGACAGGTTTGGACACTGCGTGTGCGTGTGATAGGCGTAATGACGTCACGTGAGTCACTAGTGATGACGTCACGCGGCCTAGTGCCAGCATTCAAGTTATTACCCTTTCAAAGACGTTTTGTTTGATATGCATGAAGGCACATTATAGAGTGCTTGCGTGAGTCTTAGGCGAGATGACGTCACGCCAGTCACTAGTGATGACGTCACTGGGCCTTGTGACAGCGTTCAAGTTATTACTCTCTCAAACACGTTTCATTTGATATGTATGAACTCAGGTTAGACGCTGCGTGCGTGGGTGTCAAACGCGATGACGTCACACGAGTCACTAGTGATCACGTCACTCTGCCGATTGACAGCGTTCAATTTATTAGCCTCTCGAAGACGTTTCGTTTGGTATACATGATGGCAGGTTAGACATTGCGTGCGTGGGTGATAGGCGTGATGACGTCACCTAAATCACAAGTGATCATGCATGAGACAGGTTTGGACACTGCGTGTGCGTGTGATAGGCGTAATGACGTCACGTGAGTCACTAGTGATGACGTCACGCGGCTAGTGCCAGATTCAAGTTATACCCTTTCAAAGACGTTTTGTTTGATATGCATGAAGGCACATTATAGAGTGCTTGCGTGAGTCTAGGCGAGATGACGTCACGCCAGTCAACTAGTGATGACATCACTGGGCCTTGTGACAGCGTTCAAGTTATTACTCTCTCAAACACGTTTCATTTGATATGTATGAACTCAGGTTAGACGCTGCGTGCATGGGTGTCAAACGCGATGACGTCACGCGAGTCACTAGTGATCACGTCACTCTGCCGATTGACAGCGTTCAATTTATTAGCCTCTCGAAGACGTTTCGTTTGGTATACATGATGGCAGGTTAGACATTGCGTGCGTGGGTGATAGGCGTGATGACGTCACCTAAATCACAAGTGATCAAGTCAGTTGGCCGAGTCATAGGTAACACATTATCGCTCTCTCAAAGACGTTTCGTTTGGTATGCATGTCGGTAGGCGAGTAAATTACGTGTGCGGGTGATATTTGTGATGACGTCCCCTGAGGAACTGGTTATCAGGTGACTTGGCCGAGTTTTAGGTATCAAGATCCCGCCCTTTCAAAGACGTTTCATTTGATATGCATGACGGAAGGTTAAGACAGTGCGTGCGTGGATGATATGCGTGAGGACGTCACCTAAGTCACTCGTGATGAGATCATTGGCCTGGGTAATAATTATCAAGTTATTACTGTGTGGACGGCGTTGCCTTTGATATGCATGTCGAAGGTGTGAATAGTGCTTACGCGGGTGATAGGCGTGATAAAGTCGCGCGAGTCACATTGTGTCACTCATTCATGGCTTTTCCCTGTTAAATTCACTCCAAAGCTATTCACTCCACACATTCCCGAAAATTCTGGGTCGTTTTGAAGTCACAATGTCATCAGGATTAAATTCGCTGGCGTCCGGATTAAATCGGCTGGCGGTTGGATTAATTTCAGTGGCACTTGGATTAGAATGAATGGCACCTGGATTAATTTCAGTGGCGGCTGGATTAAATTGACTGGCGCCTAGATTAATTTGGCTGGCGCTTGGATTAAATTGAGCGGGAAAACCTGGAGTGGTCCCCAAACGAAAGTAAGCATTGTGTACTGCCGGTATAAGTAGAAGATGGAACAGTAACTTGATGCATAAGAAAAATTCAAGAAGTTAACAACCACGTAACGTGTCAAGAAGCATAAGGAGATTCACGTAACAAGAATACACAGGTAGAGACCACAGTAAATTAGAAAAAAAATGTGGGTAGCCGACACTTAGAAGGAACCAAGAACAATAAGTTGTTCTGAGCAGGTCACGTAACATGAATTGTGGGCTACCATTGGTGAGTTAGAGCAACGAAAGTGATAGCAAGTTGTGGGAGAAATAGCCGAGGAAGATAGGGGGCTTGACAGAATGGCTGATCCAGAAAGAGCGGCAAACGTAAAAAGGCATCAGCTCAGACAGGATAAGGTAAATTGCATATAAGTGGCCAAGGGATTTGTCCAGCAGTGGACAATGTCTTTATGAAAGGACCGTGCGAAATGCGGAACTCCTGTCTGTTTCCTTTTCCAGTGTTTTATATTCGAACATTTGGTCGTTTTCACTGAAAAAAAGCAAAAGCGTCAGGGCGCTGTTCTCCAATAGTGTTCATGAACCAAGTATACCTCATTTAAAAATCCGTAGATATTTCTTTTTCTTAGAAGTTACTAATGTTAAGAACTCATGATGCAATGTGCTTCATGCGTTCTTCTGTGTCTAGCCTTTTGAAACACTCGAAAGCTCGGAGTGTATCTGTGAATCTTGGATCGCCGAAGCAACCAACATTGTGTCACGCCACTCAGGTCGTTCTCCTCGTCTACTGTACTTTTATTACCTATCCTTCGCTTCTGCAGGCCACATTATTCATTTACAAAGCTGAAGCAACACCTATGTAGCGAAACACGCGACCACGTCGCCGAAAGGCCGCATACGTATACGCTCCAAGGTCAAAACGCAATCAGCAGAAAGAACGGTTGCTAGCCTGCCTTGACAATTATTCATAGCAGTCAGTAGTCACGCCACTAGTTCGACACAGCTGTTGGTTAAAGGGTGGAGCAGAAAGTGACTGAACACAGTATTCGGTGCAAACGATCCTTTAATGTGTGTTAGTATTGATTGGTGGCACGAGTTACATATTTAACAACCTTTTTTGAATAATTTGGGAGTAATATCGGTGCTCAGTTTCCACGACTGGTGGGTCACAGACTCGCGAAGAATGCTTCACAATGGAGTCACCCGTCGCGGTTGATACTAAACGCTTTGAACTGCCACTGATAAAACTTCTTCACGTACCACCAGAAGGTAGAAGTCGTTGCAGTCATAAAATAGCTACACATTGTGAATGCGCACGTAAATGCTACAAATGATTATATACAGCCTTCGCAAGGATATCTTTTCGTAATTTCATCTTGCCGTTTGTTGACCGCCTTCCGTGACATTTACAGCATGGTCATTGCCCACACTATTACTTTTCTCGAACTAGAACTATGTCGTACTATCTGATGTAACTAGAAGAATAAGAATGAGGTGGAGAACATTTAGCAAGCACTCTTAAACTATGACTGGTAGATTGCCACTATCCCTCAAGAGGAAGGTATATACCAGCTGTATCTTGCCGGTACTTAGCTACGGAGCAGAAACCTGGACACCTACAAAGAGGGTTCAGCTTAAATTGAGGACGACGCAGCAAGCAATGGAAAGAAAAAATGGTTGGTGTAACCTCAGGAGACAAGAAGAGAGCAGAAGTGGATTAGGGAACAAATGGGGTTTAAGGATATCATAGTTGAAATCAAGAAGAAGGAACGGGCGTGGACCGGGCGTTTAGCGCGTAGACAGGATAACCGCCTGTCCATTAAGGGTAACAAACTGGATTCCCAGAGAAGGCAAGCGAGTTAGGGGGAGACAGAAGGTTAGGTGGGCAGATGAGATTAAGAAGTTTGCGGGTATAAATTGGCAGCAGCAGGCACAGGACCAGGTTAACTGGCGGAACATGGGAGAGGCCTTTGTCCTGCAGTGGACGTAGTCAGGCTATGATGATGATGATGATGATGATGGTGATGACGATGATGATTGCCCAAACAATGAGCTCACACATGTAATTCTACACGGAATTGCTCAGGTATATGAGTTTTGGAATATGAAAGGTGATGCTATTTCGATTAACGTTTGTCGTCTGTCTCTATGATTACCTTGCAATGAGGTTTAGTGTAGAATTATAAGTAGACGCATGAGAAATAAAGTGTATATGGAAACAACATGTAGGCATTATCAGTAGCACACAGGACTTACTATCCTTTTGCATACAGTGAATGAATAATGTGCTATATTCTCATCAAATATTCTGGCGCGTACTGCGTAATATTTGAGAGAAGGACGATTTTCCTTTTGTTTCTGGACTGCTTTTCACAAGGCGTAAGGCGCTTCTCTTAAAACAATTAGACACTTGGGGAACTATAAAATCTGCGAAAAAAAATTATGCTGGTAGTGCCGCCGCCTTCAACTTGCTGTACTAGCTCGCCGTGCATTCATGGAGTAAAGAAGGAGACTGCTAGAGCCTATGTAATCACTTGTGTGTGAACGCAATTGGCACATTGTTCTAAAGGGCACGTAGTGATTGCAAAAAAAAAAAACCCGGAAATTTTATGAAACCAATGTGGCCAAAATAGGTAAGGTATCTTTGAAGGTGTTTAAATCCATACTGACAACTGAGTGCAAAAGCTTCGTCGAGAAGTTCAAACGTGTAACCTATACCTTCACTTCACTTACCATAATATTCCCGTTTCACATGTTTTTAACAGTTCATATCTATTTTCGAAGGGAAATATAATCCGTCAGTTTAACCTTTATAAATATTAGTTGGGTCTAACGTTCAAATGATAAATAGGAGAAAACTGAAACTTTTTCAGCAGACTTGAAAAACACATGCCTTCATATGGTACTCACCACACAGAACAGCGGAAAGTAGTCAGCGAAAGGGCAAAATATTCTTTAGAAGAATATACTACTCTTTGCAAACGTTTGAGTGCTTGAGCCCAATGTCAGACCACTGTCTGTTTTTCTTTGAATAAACCCTCAGTTGAAGGTATACGCGCCGCATCCAGCCTTTTTCTTGTGCATTGTCCTTCGTTTTTTTTTTTGCCGACTAATAGGCATCTCAACATTAACTTCAAAGTAGCTACCTCCACTTTCACCATTAATGATTTGTTAGCCGAGCGGGTTAACCACTATTCAGAATAATTGTTGCAACAACACATGTTGCACATGGACCTCGCAACTGAGTGGCGTATGTGTCGGCATTTCGGGGGCCTGATCGAAGGGCCACCGCACCAAGCTTTCACTTGCTTGAAAGCATTTGGACATTCTGCGTGAGATGCTGACGTGTTTGAATTTCAACGTGTTATTGATCATTTAGAATCAACAGGCGTGAACAGTCCGGTAAACAAGTGCCATTTAAAAAAAAAACTAAAAAAGTACTGTTCTCAATAGAACAGGCGTAGACAAGTCCCTGCGATTGGGACTGCCTAGTGCCCTCCTCTGAATCTAGCTCAAGACAATTATTATGCCAGCCGCAACAAAGAAAGAGGATTCTATATCACGTCGGCGACGTTCATCCCTTTAAGAGGCCTCCTAGTCCTCTCAAGGTCACCATTTCATAGACGAGATATTGTTGTCGTTTATCACAACTACATGCACGGTCTTCTCTAGGGCTCCCGCTGAAGCGTACGAGTGAAGATGCTTTGGGCATAGGAAGTGGAAGAAAGAACTTCGTTGGGAGGTTTGTTTTTATGGTCACGCATGAACTCACCGGACATGATATATGCGAGGACAATCTTTTATCTCGCTTTTAGGTTATATATTCAGCATTTCGGTATTGTTTCCTGTTTTCTATTTCAATTTCCGTGGGCGGCTCAAACGTGCATAAGAAAATAATGCACGTGCTGCGAAGGCCGAGGTCACCCTGTGCACGCTGCGTGGTTTATTGCGTTGCAACTCGCCCGCCCGCAAAGGCCCTTGAAAACTAAACAGCATTTGGCAGTGCGTGGCCCATCCGGCCGGGAAATGTATTTGTGCGTTCAGTGAAAAGCTGGTTTTCGTGTCGTTTCTCGTTTAATACACGGCCGATGTACCAGTTTATGCGAATATCTGACAGAAGCAGATTTCGAAGAAACATTTGAGGTGCAGGTAGCCGTAAAAGCAGAATTAAACAGTTCTTTATGTTTAGATATTGACGTTGCTATGCGCAGAGACGGCATCAGGCAAAGCCAAAAGCGTAGTCATGGGTGGCTGCTACACCCACACACACACACAAAAAGCGAGAACAATCTGCCTCCTTTAAATAGGTTCAGGCATGCCCGCCATGTTTTTAACACGTGACAAGAAACAATAAAAAATGACCTCATCACATGAAACCATATCCTAATATAATGTAAATTCATGATTCGATCATTTGACAGCGTAACGTCAAATGTGGACCTATCGAGGAGGCAGTGCGGCTCCAAGAGAGAAGCAGAAAGTGTCAGAAACGGCTGGGGGCCTAGGTAATGTGAATACAAGCGAGTTAGAAGTAATAGCTTTCTCCTTCGAATGCCCCGCCGCGGTGGTCTAGTGGCTAAGGTACTCGGCTGCTGACCCGCAGGTCGCGGGTTCAAATCCCGGCTGCGGCGGCTGCATTTCCGATGGAGGCGGAAATGTTGTAGGCCCGTGTGCTCAGATTTGGGTGCACGTTAAAGAACCCCAGGTGGTCAAAATTTCCGGAGCCCTCCACTACGGCGTCTCTCATAATCATATGGTGGTTTTGAGACGTTAAACCTCACAAATCAATCAATTTCTCCTTCGAATAATTGTAAGCTGATGCACAAAACAACATTTGCGTTTCTGTAGATGTAAGGCGCAGTGTCAAAGCAGCAGCAAAGGCACATCTACAATCGCCGATGCACAAAATAAAATTGTTGGTACAGAGACCATAGCAATACAGGCGCTTAGACACTAAATACTGATAACTCGCGTCAGTATAACGTATACAAAAACTGGACGCAAAACTGCGCAAATTGCAATGAATGCAGTCTTGAAACAAGTATTCGCGCATCGCGTATTTAATTCACAAACATGTGGCCCAATTTTTCTGCTCATTTGCAACCGAGCTCCTTCGCTCCATTTATGCAGCGTTCTAGCCCATCTCCCCCCCCCCCCTCACCCACTAGGGCAAAGAAAGTCGTGGTTGCCAGGCTCCGGGCAGGGGTAGCCATAACACAGGCTGTTATATCATCGTCGAACTGGTGACATTAACAAGTTTGTGATACATGTCCCTATTTTATCACTCCAGTGATGCAATCAGACACATACCACCCTCTATGGACATGCCAAGGTTTACACTCGGAACGATCCCGTCACCTCCTGGAAGCCAGCCTTCGCTGGAGCGACACAACCAGTTACGACCGCTGTGAATGCAGGACAACACATTGCACAAGACACCACTTCATACAGAGCACGAGCCTAACGGCACACATTTATACATGTACCCGCGCAAAATATTATGCCTTAGGGCAAGTTTATGTCGCAATAAAAAATACAAGCTTTCAGCCTAACTCATACGAGGCAATCAGCGCAGCAACAAAGCGCTGCTGACAAATATTCACTTTTGTTTGCAACTGTTGCAATGGAGCTTCTCTCCCCCCCCCTTTTTTTTTGCTGTGTGTCAGAAGGCTCACGTATTGCTATACATGTTTCTTTCCCCCTCCCCAAGTAGGGTAGCATACCGAAACCGGATGCAACCTGGTTAACTTTCCTGCTTTTCTTTTGCTTTTATCTCTCTCTCTTCTTGACTCTAAACTGTAGCTCATCGTGGTAACTATTGCGTGAGTCTCCATTTCACAGTACAGTCAAACGAATCTGTTTTTTTATCATTCACATTCGCTTCGCATGCTTTCAGCTGGCGAAAACAGTTCATACTGCAATATGTTTCGCTAAAAAAAAAACTACTGAGTAGCTTGGTTGTAGCAGCTGCCAGCGTGGCTTCGAGCTTTTACTCATAAACGGGCTAAGGTTGAACACCTTCTGAGATCGCATCCAGAAAAGAAAACATAAGGAGCAAAAGACAGACTGAATGAGGCGCAGCTGGCTGCGCGTGTGGAAAGTCGTGCATGATTATCGATGAGCGTGCGCTTAGCGAGAGCAAAGTCAACTTCGCCGCAAGGCAAGTGCGATTCGCTGGATGCACTGCGCTTTAGCAGACGACGCATGCAAGATCGTACTTACAGCTGTCGCTGCGCTTGTTCCTCAAGCGCACGTAAAATGCGCGCAGCAGCCACTGTGGTGTACTGGTCGCTTGGTGGGGGTAGAGCGTTGTGAATGAATATGCTGTATCACAGGTGACGGAGAACGACAATCTTGGCAGTTGGTGGGGAGAACCTATTTTAGTTTTCATGCATTCTACGCGTACAGTACTATGCAGCAGTAGATAGACGGCCAGAGTGTTGTTCTTTTTCTCGGGCTCTTGAGATGATGATTGCACGTACTTGCCGCAGCTAGAGCATTTCAATGGCGAAGCAAGACATGCGAACTCCTTCTCCGTTAATCATTTTTACAATCGCCGGAACGTGACGGGGTTGACCTGTAATGTTAGGCTATATGACAGATCGTCTGAATACACAAGAAAATTATCTCGTTCGCTGAAACGCCTATGTACAGTAAGAAAGAAACTGAGCTTTTTCACGTGTGAAAAATCTTTCTCGACACGCATTCGCGACGTGTTCAAAATAAACGCGCAACTGCTAAGTCCGCTCACGTTAGCAGGTAAAATAACGAACTGACAAGGTACGGCAAATGTGTGCTCGAGCACGAAGCAGACGGTGCGAAGTTTTTCCCCGTGTGTACGTGGGCGCTTGCGCTGCTTCACTTCGACACTTCGCTACACGGTAGTCCTTAATAATAAAAAAAAAGTATTGGTGCCATGTTTCGATCGCTTAGAAGTGTGCCGTCACGAAAGAACTAAGTAAACATATGTCGCAAGCACACCTAGGCAAACGAAAGACCTTCACGAGTGGGAAAGTTTTTCTTGCAATGCAGATTTTTCTAGTACCACAAAAGATGTAAAGGCAAAATAAACTGACCATTCCCAAGACCCTTGGCTCTGTTCCTAATGAATGAAAGAAAAATGAAATATGTAAGAAAAAAAAGGAGGGGAACACTTTCGATACCTTTCTCTTCTTGCTATGCACTTCGGCGCTTCTCACGCTAGAAAGAAACAGTAATGGGTAAGTTAAACAACATTGAAGGGTGTCTTTTTTGTGGGAGCGGGGGGTAGAGTTTCTCGTAAAAAGTGCTTTCTCGTGTACTTCCTGAAATTCGCGAGAAAGACAGACGGGATCGATAATGGTTAGCCTGCTGCGGAAACTCGCAGAACAATGGCTGAAGGTATTTGAGCTACGCTTGAAATCAATTTGCAGCCTGAATTTCGGGCTCCCGTCAAGCGGTCTGACATTCAAAAGGAATGTAGGTTCGCTTGCGTGTGAGCATAGTTTGAAAAACCTGATTTTTTTTCTTGTAGTTTAGCACCAATGTGTACAGTAGCCAAAACAAGTGGTAGTAAGACAGCGTATGATGCACACTTTTTGTTCAGAAAATCGCACCTCGCTTTCTTCTTGGTTGCGTGTGTCGTACATTCTCTACTAGTGTGGGCGGAACTTTATCTTCTGCCAGGAAGGACAACGATGCAAAAAACTTGCTACATTGCTTACCATCAGGTGTGTCTTCATCTTGCCTGTAAAAAAAGATCAGCAGTTTGCAGTAGAGCCACATAATTCGTAGCATTTGTGATTCGGAAAGGGAGCTAAATGCAATGAACCTTCAATTTCCCCTCCTAGAAATGATACTTTCTCTTGCCTGAGTAGTGTTATGAAAGGACAAGCAATGCGAAATACCACCGGCCAATCTTACGCGCACTATGGAGATACGTATCACTGGATACCACGTCATTGCGGTATATATGGCAACGACCGCGCTGATGAGACCGCTATATTTGCACATGATGGTACCCAATGCACAGCCATCCCGTTCTCAAGAACCGACGCAGCCACAAGACTTCGTTCACTTGCACGTGGTCTCACACTGGTACAGTGAAACTCGACAGAATTCACAAACGCCCGCCTGCATAACTTGGATCCCGATCTGCAGCTTCGTCTTTCCTCAGGGATATCTCGGGCTGAGGAGACTCTTCTATGGTACCTGTGGCTTGGAGTGGCCTTCACGAATGCATACTGCTATCTCATTGGAATGGCCAGCTCTTCTACATGCACGTACTGAAACTGCGAAAAACCATCGCGCATCTTCTATGTGAGTGCACCCAGTTCAACGTGTCAAGACAAGAACTTACTGCAGATCCGGATAGACTGGATGATCGGCCTTGGTCGGAACGAAGGATTCTAGGTCATTGGCCGAGCCCATTCTCAGCCCAGAAGGCTTTGAAAGCTTTGCTACGCTTTTTGCGGACAGCTGGCCTCAGAGACAGACTTTAGTGTCTTATACTTTTTCGATGTTGCCTTTCCTCTGTTGATATTTTTTTTGTATTTTGTGTATCTAACTTCCTTCGCAACATTTTTTATTATCTTTTATCCCCTTTTCCAGAGCACAGGGTAGCCAGCCGGTCTAAACCTCCTTATCCTTCCGCATAAACTTTCCTCCTCCTCACTGCTGAGGCGAAATACTTTATTCCTCTGTCTTTCATCACATATTGTAAAATCAGAACCATAACCACAGATCTAATCTGAATTTTTAAAGCAGACACACGCTGATTGCTTATACCCCTCTTCTAAGAAGCACGAAGTGATGTACTTGAGCATTCGCTCGGTTTAGTTTGCGCATTTAGCGAACACCACCTTTCAATGGTGCACTCCTGCTGAAAAAAAGAGAAACTAACAGGGCAACATGCCGTACGAAATCATCTGTAACGTATAGCATAGTACTTCAATAATGCCATACTTGTTTCCCTTTTCCGGCAGCAGTTGGTACGTACTTGCAGACGAGAGAGATGCACAACGTCAGTGGCGAGTCATTGGTCGTCCGGTGTCTTCTTTGTCGCTTTGTCCGGTAGCTCTGCTTTTGAGAAACTTGCTTGAATGCTCTTACGATGAGATGTCAGCAACGAGGAACTACATTTTTCTGGTTGAGAATTTATATCAAGCATTTTATGCCAGTTCGTGTCGAAAGCAGCGTCAAGAAAGAAATGTATGCAAGTGTGTATCCGGTGTTGAGTATATCACCATTTTTCGACGCCAGAACTCCCGACTCAAGACTAAACACAAGAAGATCTTGCATACGCTGCCGAGATGCATGCTTTTCACGTTCGAATTTGGAGTCATGGTGGCTGCTCTACATAAGCTCAACGTAGAAGCACAGCAGGACAGAAATAGTGCGCAGTGGAATCCTGGGACCATTAGGATAGTAACGTGCATTCAGAAGATCTTCAGTTCAGCGTTATCATCTGGCCTCGAAGCCTCCTGTGGAACATGTGCACTAATTTCATAGGATAGGTTTCATGGAAAATTATTCGCGCATATTCTAACACATTATGTATTCACAGCATGGGGATGTTTTTTTAATAAAAGAGCACCCGATAGATTTTATGCTTAACTAAATTTTTTCAAAGCGCCAACGATAAACAGGAACCTGGTTCTTCTTACGTAAAGTGTACGGGAGTCACAACACACGAAGCATCTACGACTTCACATTAATATGAACTTCACAGAAAAAAAAACCATAGGCCTTTGTTATTGCCATCTATACCACAGAAGGCCCCGCCGCGGTGGTCTAGTGGCTAAGGTACTCGGCTGCTGACCCGCAGGTCGCGGGATCAAATCCCGGCAGCGGCGGCTGCATTTCCCATGGAGGCGGAAATGTAGGCCCATGTGGTCATATTTGGGTGCACGTTAAAGAACCCCAGGTGGTCAAAATTGTCGGAGCCCTTCACTACGGCGTCTCTCATAATCATATATACGGTGGTTTTGGGACGTTAAACCCCACATATGAATTATATCTATACCACAGAAGCACAAAGTGTACCCTGAAGACTGCGAAGCAAGGGCTCCCGATGGCGCGCAATAAAATACATCTGTCGTTAGCACTAGGCTTCGCATATCCATCTATATGGTGCAGGCTTAATATACGTCTTTTATTCCTTAATTCCGCGTAAGTGGTGCAGAAGTGGTTTCACTAATGGACCATCGTTCCTTCCACTCATCAATTCTAGATTACTGAGAATACTACTCCAACCATCAAATCAAATTTGTAATGCCAGCGCTTGTGTATCGCCTACCAATATACTTACCCAGACTACCAAATTTTCACCTACACTTTTCAGGTAGCAAACTCGAGATTGTTTAATCAAGTACCCCAAAACTTTATTGTTGCTATAAGCAAGACAGTCTAACTCAGTTTATACGAAGACGGAGTAAAATTAGACTGTTGAGAGTTGAAGCCTGTATGTTGTGACATACGCGAAATTTCACAATTTTTAACGCTTATAAGTAATGGATACCAACTATAGGTGTGGCTTCTTCATTTTTATGCACTGGGTCAACCTTTGTTTAAAGGAGTGTTTGCTCAAACAAACAGTGCCGTAAGCAGTGTACACAGGATCAAAAATTCATGCCATGGGTTATTTAAAACTTAAAGCTTTCATCGCACCTGGCATGATAATGCCATAAATGCTGAAGCTGACCTGCCTGTGTGGTATCAAATTCCAGCCGCAGCGGTCGCATAGTCGGGGGAGGCGAGAATTCTCGTGGCCAATGTACATAAATTTAAGTGCACGTTAAAGGCCAGCAGCTCGTCGAAATATCCGAAGCTCTCCCCTATGGCGCTCTCATGATCATATGTTGATCTCAAAATATTAAACCCCGCCAATGGCTATTAGAAAAGCCTTCGTTCCCCCTCAATACACACGTCAAGACGTCGATTATATCTAATCTTCGACGGGGCAGGAATTTAGCATAAGCGCTGAACTTCACGCGCTGTAGTACCTGTTGCGATGAGGAGATTTTTAAGTTTTTTGTAATACCGAGCAAGCCGTACGCTTCACCACCGAGCTCGGTGTGGTTCGAGCAAAGCTGAGTTCAATAATATCACATGTATAATACGCAAATACTGCTGCTTCTTCTTTCCAGTATGAATGTCGTAATAATATTTCCTAATAATAGACACAGAAGCTGCCAATCGAGTTTCAGTTATTAATTCCTCTAAACGTAATTAACCAGCTCTCGACAGAGTCTGAAGCCTAACGCTAAGACTCCTCATGGGTACCATGAAAAAGATTGACTTACGTTTCGAGTGCATTGACCCTCTTTTTCTTCAGTGGCAGCAGAAAAGAAAAACGGCGCATTGTTGGCTGTCTCGTTATTCTCATGGAACAATGCATGAATGAGCTTAGCTGTTATGCTGCGTTTCTGTATAGCTGTGCTGAAATTTTAGTTCAAGGAATAGTGCAGGCACACCTTCTGAGAGCCCTCTTTTGAGACATATGGCACATTACACATGCGATGAGGTGCATCAACCGGCACACGTGTGTCCACGAATCGAACAGGCTTCACACTAAAACACGCTTGCAGGTGACTCCCACTGTTAGAATGGTGAAATCTGGGGTCACAAAATGACACCGCTCAGAAGTTCAATTGTACTTCACCGGCAAATGCCAGTCGTATCGTTATGTCATGGGAAATCGCAAGGCTATACAAACGGTTGTTTTTGTTCTAAGATCACACCGTCTTTTCACATTTTGGTGATTTGCGGCGCAGATTTCGCATACATACCAACGGAAATATCCTTTTCTTCAGTGAAGCGCCAGAAAAAGTAACGTCCTGTCTCTACTAAAGCACCACTAAAAATACCCGGAGAAAGACGAGTCAAAGGTGAGATGATGACATGAAATCATTGAAACGATGCGACTACATTCCCGATCGCTTCTCACGAACGATTCCACTGAATGTATTTATTGTGTGCAGCGATTTTCCAGCTGTCATCCCGTTGCGAAAAACTGTCAGAAAATGTACCGAACGATGACAAGTCGAAATAAACTTGAGCTATTCGCTGTTTCATTCTATAGTTTCGGCACCAAACGAACAAGTCAGCCATCGTAACATAGAAGAACTGCGAACCTCGAGCGAAGCGGGGAAGAAAAAGCAAATTCCAGCTGCTTGTTCCGTATCACCACCATGCGGTCGCGTGCCTCAGGCGATCGATAAATACACCCTTCACACGCGAACCCCATTAGTCTGGATGGATAGCGAATACTCGTTGACCTCACTTTTTCTTTCTCTGTCTCTCTCACTGTTCTCGAAACCCTTGACTTGAGCTGCAGCTGTAGACCGCAGAGCTTTTCTGTGTCATCGACCTGAGCTCGAACTTTTCGTTCTTTTGCAGTGGAACCGCGAAGTATGCCCTCACTTTGCGTTCTTCATGCCTGACTTATTCACTTTAACGAAAGCTTTCGTTATAAGTTCCTCAGAAAGTTACGAGACAGGGGGGAAGCTTGTCGCCCCTCTTGAATGATGGTGGGTTTTCATGCCACCATGACAGCACTTTCTTTTACGTTTTTTTTTTATAAGTAGCGCTGGAAAAACTTTACTAATCGAATGGCTCCGTAACACCGAAAGCACACTGTTACGAGAAAAGTTTCGAGAAAGGTTTTAGATGTGCAACGCGCCGCACGACGAAAAACCATTGGGGCGGTAGTTTCTGAAATTCCTATAATGATACAATCAAAGACAAGAATGTAAGAGCGAGTGAAACAGCGTGGGAGAAATAGAAAAACCACTTCTCTGCTAGGAACGAACTGCATATGGGAAAAAAAAGTAAGCGACAAGGTAAAAAATAAAGGAAGTTCAGAGACCGCATTGAATTTCGCTTAATTTTTTATAAATGTCTACATGCCTGTGCAGGCACAATGCCACTACTACAGCAAGTCCCTGTACACGCCACACGTAGCGAGTAGCGAATATTTCAACGAGAGATAACTGCATAACTACGCAAAAGTCTGGTTGAGAGAAAGGGCATATGCGCATAACGCAAGCATATATATACATATATATATATATATATATATATATATGTGTGTGTGTGTGTGTGTGTGTGTGTGTGTGTGTGTGTGTGTGTGTGTGTGTGTGTGTGTGTGTGTGAGTGTGTGTGTGTGTGTGTGTGCGTGTGTGTGTGTGTGTGTGTGTGTGTGTGTGTGTGTGTGTGTGTGTGTGTGTGTGTGTGTGTGACAGATCACCGTCATGTGGAGACAGATCTCCATCACGATCGCTCTTCAACCGGAACATCGACCACTAAACAGCTTTTTAAAAGCGTATCCCCTTTTCCTATAACATGCCCTTGCTGCGTGCGGGCCAGCTCTTCTTATGCTAACTTCGTTTTGCTCGATCTTTCTATTCTCGCCTAGCACGCGCCTGTGTCCCAGCGGTGCTGTAATTTTTACACTTGGCCATGACTGCGACGTAGCATGCTGAGCTGCTGGATTGTTTCTGGCGGGCTGAGTAGCAGTTCTTCTGCACCTCACGATGTGTCTTGCCTAAAAGCAGAAGACTCCGGTCTCGTTGTCTCGTTGTGGCCGTAGATCTCGGCCACGCTGCGACATTGCGTGGGGGAGAGCTGCCGAGATCGTCTCTGGCAGGTGGTCTTGACTAAGCCATGGTGGTCGTTTGTGCGCATGCCTGAACTTACCTGCTGAAGTAATACACATTCTGGTGGACAACCTTCGCTGTGTTGTTGCGAATGCAATATGATTAGCAGATCGTTCAGTTGCTGTAGTTTGGGGCGCTAGCCTTCATTCAAGTCTGCGTGCTGGGCAGGCAATTACTTGCAGAGCGAAGAATGCTTACGAAGCACGGACAAGCTGGCGGACGTGGTGGTGACTTGATGTAGTAGCGTCTGCGTTGCTGCAACCACCATTTTAGTTTTGATTATGCGATAACTGGGATATAAAGTGGTTTCCGGTGGCTCCGTATCGCGCCCGCATACGCGAAATCCACCCTACGTACACTCTATACCGAAATTAATGCAGTCGTCAGAACACATCTCACTGCTTCAGTCGAGCCCGTTGCAGTATGGCCAGCAAGTGGCGGATTCCATGGCAGTGCGATCGACTTCTTGTTGAAGCGCGGGGTGTTCAGGTGACATAACAGGTGCCAAAATGAACGCCTTGCCGTCGACAGCGAACATGCACATCGGGCTGCCTAAATGGCCTTTGATGGCTCCTGGGGCGCAAGACATCTAAGATTCTTGATGCCTTCTACGTCTGTCCGGCGTGCATTGATGGCCTTTGTGCTGGCGTCTTTGAGCAAAACGCTTGCACCCTCAGCCAGCCACTGCTGTGAACTGGTAGAATTGATCACAGAAGGTGCTCTTGCTATTAGTAGACATTTCTGGTTGTGGTCTATGTACCTGAACCTTCAGTCTGGTGTGCTACCAGGAATAATGTGGCTGAGGGTAAACCCAGCAGATTTTACGGTGAGGCGAACTTGAGCCGAGAAGAGGTATCCAGCGGTAACTTTTTAAGATCATATCAGCCGGCAGGTCCGCGAAGACGGGAACAATGGCCAGGAAATTGCTCCCGGCTTCGCGTTGGTGGTACAGGTTGAGCGCACCGACAGGCAATGCGTAGCCGCAATGGGCACGCAGTGGTGTTTCAGGCCATGGTAAGAGGTTGGCTAGGGCATGGCTTCGATAGGAAGTTGGCTGGGGCATGGCTTCGACGTTGATGCGGAGCTCCAGGTTGCGCAACAATTGTAAGCTTGCCGATGTCGATGACGCGAACGTGTGTTAGAAGCGACGACGTTTGGTGGTGGGTGACTTGGTGTGGGGCATCTGTGAGCGTAACGCTACGCAGGCTACCAAACTCGGCAGGACGTTCTGCCTCTAAACGTCGAAAAAGGACAAACCGGTTGCAGATTTAGCCTGTCAGTGAGCTGCAGGGTGCAAAGCTCGAGGAAGTTACCTTCTCGAGCTCCCTCCTCACTATGTGCACGCAGGTGTCGTAGCGAATCCAGCTCAAAGCAGCAATGAGCTGGTCCCTATACTCCAGCCAAGAGCGTTGCCATGCCTCTGCAGCCCCGCTCGCGACCACCTGCTGTCTTTCATTTTTAAAAAAAAGGCATGGTGCAAACGGAGCGCAATGACGTCGCAACACATACGTCGGCATACCCCTGGAAGCTGCAGAACAGGAGCACTTCCAATTGTGCCGGAAATGGTAAGGCGGCCCGTCTGAAGCCGCCGGAGCACAAGGTCGGAAATCGGTGGAGATAATGCGAGAGTTGTATAAGGGCAACAGGTCAGCGGCACTCCCGACTGAGCCGTATAGTGAACCAGGGCTGCCCTCTGCGGGAGGTGCGGTGGCTCTGGTACTCACAGTGGAGGGTCCACAGCCAAAGACGTGTAAATGGCGTCTGTGGGAGGCTGATGTGACGATCGAGTCATGGTCGCCGGATCAATGAAATCGGTTGCGTTAACCGCGTTCGCAGACGAAAGGAGCCCGTGTGGTGTCTTGGCGCAAAGGGGTAGCGAAGCACCGGTGAAGGAAAACCGAGCCGCTGAGGAGGCGTGGACGCATTCCCCTGACGGCGTTCATCGTGCCGGGAGGCTGTGAGGTGACGAGGAGGCACAGACGCCATCCGTGAAGTGTGCTTGGGGCGGCGTCAGATAGGCAGGTTCCATGGCCGAGGAAGCGTGGATGGCTTTTCTTGGACGGCAGCTCTGGTACGCTGAAAACGCACGAGCTCAGACGATGTATGCCTGAAGACTTCGTTTTTGACAAGTGCCCCATTGTCATGTAAGAGGGACAATGTACACATGCTGCAGGCTGGCTATTCTTTTTCCTACTCCGTTCCCCTCGTCTTTTAGTCTCGCCTAGCATGCACACGCGCCGCAGCGGGGTTGGCACATTTACTATATATATATATATATATATATATATATATATATATATATATATATATATATATATATATATATATATATATATATATATATATATATATATATATATATATATATACCGATACAGCACCTTGCAATCAGCTGGATTGGTTGCTAAAGACTCTATGAAATCTTTGTTTTGAGAATGCTTGTGCCAAGCGCGTTGGTGCTGTCGATGTATCAACGATCAGCGCAAACATTGGCTAAAGCATTGAATTCAAAGCACTACACGTGGGGCAACTCGTGAACTGGAAAACATTTAGCTGGAAGGCCTTAAAGGCATGCAAAAGAAGCCTGCGTTCTATTTATTCATACCCCCTGTAGAGTCATGTCTTCATAATATCCTTCTACAACTTCTTTCAAGTTCTACGCACCAAACCGCGAGGCTCTAGAAATTGACGTGAAAAACCTAGCTGAGTGGTTCCACATCTACCTACGCATAAAGATTTCAAGCGAATTTGTCTGGCAACGTTTGAAACAGCCAGCCTCTTTTGCTTTCGTGCGCGTCTGCCAATACACTTAGGCATACGGTCGTAAGGAGTGGAACTCTGGCTACGAGTCGCTCAAGTAAAGACCACTTCACAAAGCACTTCGAGTGGGCTGTGTTTGCGTGAATCGGGAGAATTTTCCACTTCAACAATGTGTGCTTGTGCGCCTGCTTCATAAAAACATTCATAAATCATTACTCCTATGAAAAAGATGGTCGGACATATTTACCTAGAAAACTCACCCCCCCCCCCCCCCCCCACCTTTCGGAAGTGCCTGAATAGAACACGCAGTTTGATGTGCTGGACCCTCATCCACTCTAAATGAAGCACCGCTGTCAATTGTGAGTAAAAAGCACGCGTGTTCACACGTTCATCAGCAATGGCCCAGTTTTTCTACTCTGTGCAAGAGGAATTGGTTATTCAGGTATTATTTATTGTTCCATATACATAATACACCGAATGGAATAAAAGCATAATTTAACAATGGAAATCAAGTGGGCGTTCGATTTATCGTTTTTTGGGGTCCTCAGATAAAGACGTTTAAACATTACATGAATAAATTAGCTCCTGTATGCTTTGTGAACTCTAGTCAAGGGTTCCTGCAGAACTTTTACTGCATGATCAGAAAACGCTACCGGTTGGTAGCCGAGGCTTCTGAAGACACCGGAGCCAATCATTACAGCCCAACATGCGGCCGAGAATTAACAAATATTTCTTGAAGTAAGCTAGAAAATGTGCACTCCTCTCTACGAATGGTCTTTTAAATTCAAAAATCGCCACGCAATTAACCTAAAGAGTTTACACCCATTGGGCAATTCCAGCATCGCGAGCTGCATATTCATGGAGCGGGCACAGGAGGCCGCCACGTTGCCGCGGGTTCACACGCAATCGCACTGCAACTAAACCACCCGTGCTAAAAACAAAAAAAACAAAAAAACAAAAACGAACAAAAATATTCAAGGCCCAGACACGTGCTTTTCTGACAAAGGACGTGTTTTCTTGTCCCTTTGTCATCCCCCTCACCCGCATAGATTTCAGCACACTCGCTTGTACAAATTGAAAAAGGGGGTGCTTCAAGCATGCACCGAATTCCTCTCGCTATGCTCCTACTTGACGGACTGTAAATATTTTTGCGACATTTGATTCATAAGACAGTACGCTCTTCTAATGAAGCCATTCGACTATTAGTTAAAAACGTGTTGCGGGGCTTCTTTGAAGAAGCGATGGCAGCTGTTCTGCAGAGTTTCTAACCCATTGTGTTTTGTTCTGTTTCGACACTATTTATTCTAAGGAAAATAATGCTTTCGGCGTGCTGGTATATATAAAAATCGATGTGAACTGTGATTGGCTTATGAGTTATTACATTCAGTGTCATTTCATCGCTATCGTCAATTTTGGAGCAGCTCTGCACATGTACTAATTGATTAAGAGGTGCGCGACCACTAATTCATTCTTGAAGATTTCTTGTGATGTAATAAAGTTCTTTGTCTGTCTGTCTGTCTGTCTGTCTGTCTGTCTGTCTGTCTGTCTGTCTGTCTGTCTGTCTGTCTGTCTGTCTGTCTGTCTGTCTGTCTGTCTGTCTACCTGCGATACAGTAGTGGTGCAGGCTCTTCTCTTCTCACAATATGTCTGTCTGTCTGTCTGTCTGTCCGTCCGTCCGTCTGTCCGTCCGTCTGCCTGCCTGCCTGCCTGCCTGCCTGCCTGCCTGTCTGTCTGTCTGCCTGCCTGCCTGCCTGCCTGCCTGCCTGCCTGCCTGCCTGTCTGTCTGTCTGTCTGTCTGTCTGTCTGTCTGTCTGTCTGTCTGTCTGTCTGTCTGGCTGGCTGGCTGGCTGGCTGGCTGGCTGGCTGTTTCTACATCTGTCTGTCTGTCTGTGGTTCTGTCTGTCTGTCTGTTATGTCAGGTAACCATACAGACTCATGCGTGTAGCAGTTCTTCGAGAACCACTATTTCTTTTTTGCACATTATAAAAAATCTCTTCTTGTCAAACTAAACTAAATCTTACCAACACAAAGGTTACGGCTATCTTGATCAAAATATTGGTTAGTGTTTTGCCTCCTAAAAGCACAATATGATTATAAAGTTCGCCGTTGAGGAGGACTCCAGAAATTTCGGTCACCTGGGATTCTTTCATGTGGTTTGAAGCCTTCAGCATTTGATCTCTATTGAAATGATCTTAGTTCTTGGTGTGGTCTTTGTTAATGTGGCGAAAGCAAAAAAAAACACAAGCACATCTTCTGGACTAACTACAAAGGAGCGTAAGTACATACCTGTTTCGTGAATGAAGCGTTATTTTTACCTGTGTCTCAAGGTATCCTTGTAAGTCGAAAAAAAAACGTTTTTTTTCTTCATCCTCTAGTTAAAATTAATATGTACATTGAAGATATCGTTCAGGTGAAAGATGTTATCCTTTAAAACCAATCTTCCGCATGGCTCTCCATGTATTTGATCGTCTTTGGATAACAATAGTTTTGTGCATGCGGCTCTTTTTATAGCTCAAATTTATAAAAGCCTAGGCAGATCATACATGGGCATCGAGCAAGGAAATCAGCACCAATTTTCTGTTATATTTACATAGAGAACAAATGGCCTTCTGTATGAGATTGGATTTTGTAAGGATGTGAGTGTCTTTTTCATGCCTAAACGTAATAGGCGGCATGTTTATTACAAAAAAAAGTTAAGTATATTAAAAAATTGTGTATAAATGTTCAGGTCATCCATAGCCAGCAGAATGCTGGAGTATATAAATATTGCCTCAAAATAATTTCTTGAAGTATGAAGCGTTAGTGTTGCTCACTTTGATGACGTGTTAAGTCCCATTTAAACTATCTTACAGGAGTATGCATCTATATTGCCCCTTGATAAATTATACTTAAGAAAACAGTATAAAGAAATAAACGCCACTCTTTCAGCGGGAATATGTTTGACAAGCCAGAATGCGCATAAATCAAAACTATAGATAAAGAATGACAACACTGATTTTTATGGTGTCTGCTAGAAACTGATTAGTTGTGTCATCACCAAAACAAAAAAAGAAAAAATGGACCTTACATTGTTTTTTGAGGGGGTCACACACATACCATGGCAAGTTCGAAGATACCTCGTGGTGTCTCGTGAACCTAGAGAAAAAAAAAGCTTGGACGCTTGTGGTATCACTTTCATATTTAGGAGCGGAACCTCTCGCGCAAAATTCACCAATGAAGACTTCACCTTACTTACCCCTTTCAGCCCTTGATTTTCTAACTAGCATATATTTTGTTTCTTATTGATTCGGAGTTACTACAACCAAAGAACACGAAACAAATTTTTTTTAGCACACCATCAGTATACAAAAATTGGCTCCATGTCCTAAATATAGGACACCAGGGCTCAGTGGTCGTAAAGTGAAATATGGTGAATTTAAATACATTTATTTATTTAACCTTGTTAGTACAAGTTATTGTTGGGAAACTAACGTGCAGCAACGACGTATTAGTTACAGCGCCTGAACTGCCTTATAGCAAGTGTCTACGCTCGTGATACACAGCTCCTTATTGTACTTGAATGGCCACCGTCTACATATTGAACACTTTGGAAGATGCAAAATCATAAAAAAAATTACCGTATCCTGCTTTGCGGTGCGAGAATATATTCCACCCATGTTTGCAAGGGCAAGCTGATTGAATTACACTTCATCGTCGTCTTTTTTAGCTCCATCACGCACCATAGGTATACCTTAAAAACAAATTAAAATTCATTACGTAGTATCTCATTAATAGACACCCCTTACATATTATGTAAGTGATGTGGGCTGGTATCTCGACTAGAATAACAAGAAATCGCGAGTGTTTACAAGAGCTACACATTTGTATTAGCCTGAATACATCCTGAGGGATGACAATCACTAAACCCTGGTGTTCTATATTTACGACGTGAAGACTGTCGACTGCTGCAGGTGACATGTTAGTGTTAAGAAAGACTCACTTTGTAAATAGCAAGTTAGACATCTTAAAAACAACATGAAAAGATACGATAGCTACTGATGTAATAATCAACAAGTAAAGTGTCATTTATTATTTGGTTGTGGCAAATGTCATCGTTATCGCAATCTGCCATTTTGTTATCTACTTTGCAGAGTTCCAAAAGAGCTTACGACAGAAAAGTTCTACCTATGCTTGCGCAGGTGTATTGAGGAGAGTTAGGACACCTTTTTATTTTATGTCAAATTTGGCGGCAAAATTCCTTCATGTCCTTTTTATAAGACGCCAGGACTGAAAGGGTTCATGAAAGAGTTCATCCTATCATCGAGAAATGAAGAAATCATGAGAAAATGATTAATATTAGAGATGTCTGATTGCTGCAAACTGTTTAATTTTATTACAATAACACTCATTCAAGCTCGCATAAGTCATTCAGATGTGTTCTATCTAAGCCAAAGAAATTCTGTTTCTTTGTCCAGCCACGGGCATTTCTTTAGATGAATTTCTAGCGCCTTTTGACGTAATGGTTGTAGGTTCTAGTGAAAGCTATTTTACCTTTAGGATCAATGCGTTATAATTTCTCTTGAAAACGTCATTGCAGTTCACTTCTAAGCCAAGCACGTGAAGTATCGTCACTTAACTAGGAACGTGCTAACACGAAAAGAATCGATAAGTAAATGAATGCTCCTTGTTAGAGCACGGACACGCAAAGAGCGAACACCCATGCTTTACATCTCACCAACTCCATCACTCGTATTCACCGTAAGGACGCAGGGTATGTGAAAACAGCAGCAGCAGTGTTTTCAAGTGGTAGCCGTGCCGCCGGTTTGTTGGACAGGTAATGATCGAGGGCTTTTGAGAAGGGTCATTCTTCGTGCTCGTGGTAGAAAAATGCGCTGGAAGCCCTCGCGGCCAGTATTTGATGGGTATAAAGGATCTCGATGGGGACGGAGCCCCGGCATGCCGTGCGATGCTTCACGTCATTGACCTAACACGGAGTGGGTCGACAGTATCTTCAAGGAAGGCATGAGCGGAGAATAGTTTAGCGAGAAATATTTTTGACGGTACAAACACAGTACTTCTTGAGCGTTGTTGCTGTTGTTGTGTGGTACGCAAATAGAAATGGTTAGCTTTTTTTCATTTAGTTCATAGGTCATATATTTTGCTAGAGTGGTTCGCACTTTAATCAATACCAGCTGCATGCTATTCTTTTTATAACATAACCAAGTATAAAAAAGCTTTAATAGGATTGAAAATGAAAAAGCGAATGTGCGCCACCCCGTCCTGATTCTTCTAGTTATTTCACTCTCGTGGTTCAGCTCCGCGGCGACTACATTCGGCAAGCGCTTTCGAACCACAAGTGGTCGTCTACCACTATTCCTGAACAGGACGGTGTATAACAGGTACAAGTACCGGTACCTATGGAGCAGAGATCGGTAGGCTCACAAATAGGATTCAAATGGAGAACTACCCAAGGAGGAATCGAAAGTAAAATTACAGGAGTAAACTCTAGAGACAGGAAGAGAGCACAGCGGGTCAGAAAAAAAATGGGTTTTGAGGACATCATAGTTAAAATCACGAAGAATAAATTGACACTGGTAGGCCTTGTAGCGCGTAGGTAGGATAACCAACGGTCATTAAGTGTAACAGATTGGATCTCAAGAGACGACAACATGGGTGACGGAGAAAGAGAAAGTTTGGTGAGAAGATGATAATATGGAGTTTTCAGCTATAACGTGGCAGTGCAAAGCGCGGGATCAGAGAGTACAAGCGTTGCCTTGCAGTAAGCATATTTATGATTATGATGATGGTGCTGCAATTGAAATGCAGTGAAACGGGACAATAATTTCAGAATTAGAATCAGAAATGCTTCTATTTTCCAATGAAATTGTTTTGGGTCCTTCAGGCGAAAAGCTGCATAGTACAACTTGAATGTGCCTGAAGGCCCTCACATGGCAGCAGTAACACTAAAACCAACATAAATACAAATGTTTAGCATATATCCAAATATAATACACCATTTTAATTGAAACTAGAAATTTGCAACATGTTGAATAACACTAGTGATTTCCTACGAACGCAAGGTACTTAAAAATAACATAAAAATGTAATACATATGTGAGAATATATGTGACAATACATTGTGATACATCAGAAACAATAGTATTTCCAACACTAAGAGAAGCACTGCTATGATGCACAATATGATGACACTTTGTATATTGAAACACTGAGCGCGAAGTAGATAATATAACAGAAAATGCGAAAATATAATAACGATGTCTTTTATATGTTCATTCCGATTTATAAAGGTATTGTCTAATTTGTTTGCGAGTCAAAGTATTCGGAATAAATGTTTCCCCTTCCACTTTATTCAACAACGAAGGTAGGCTATGTCGTAGTGACTGCATAAGATAATTTGTGCGTCTGTATGGTACTAACCACCTGTCTTGGCTACGAGTGCACGAGTCACTTTTTTTGTATTCGAGTCGTGACGTACGTTTTAGGAAGGATTTGATATTGTCGGAGCCGAAACAAAATGAATATAGGAGTCGGTATTCGTAAAGATTTGTCGCAAGTATTATATTATGTTTTTAAAAAAGTTGAGCGCTAGGATGAAAATAGGGTACATTGGCTATTTGTCGAAGCGCGCGTTTTCGAAGTGGAAGAAGTGTACGAATATTAGCTTTCGTGGTAGTGGCCCATACAAGCGCACAATAGTGAAGATGCGATTCAAACAAGGCGTAATATATTTGCAACTTCACCTTCTCAAGAAGATAATGCCGACAGCGAGACAACACACCAGTGGCAGATGACAACGATCTTGAGATTAGTTCAACGTGATCGGTACAATTCATGCGTTCTGAAAACCTAACGCCTAACACTTTGTATTTCCTCAAAGTTTCAATGGGAGCACCGTCTAAGAATAATTCTTGATTAAAACAAGACTGGTTGCCTCTCGCCCTGAACAATATGGTTTTTGATTTTGAGCTGTTAATTGTTATAGCATTATTACGAGACCACGCCGACAGAATAGAAAGAATATTGCGATATTTCTGCGACAAATCATCAAGTTCATGGCCAGAGACAAACAAACTTTTATCGTCAGCGTACAGCACAATGAATGCATCACTAACAATTTTAGCAATTTCATTTACATAGACATTAAATAAGGTCGGTTCCAATACGCTACCCTGCGGTACTCCCGATTGAATGTCGCAATATGAAGAGCAGAAATTTTGTATAGCAATGCACTGAGTCCGCCCGGAGAGATGTGATCGAAACATCAAGTTTGCCAAGCCCCGAATACCATAGCTGTCAAGCGTTCTTATTAAAATTTCATGATTTAAGCGATCGAATGCCTTGCTATAGTCTATAAATATACCCAAAGTTAGTTTTCCTGCATCAGTGTTAACAATTATTAGCTCCTTTTGACATAACAATGCCGTCTCTGTCGACCTGCCTGGGCAGAACCGTGCAGACAGTCAGGCAGAATGTTATTCTTAAAAAAAAAAGTCATTGATTCTAGCTGATATCGCCTTCTCTGAACCCTTAGAGAAGGTGCACAGAATAGAAATAGGCCTATAGTTCCCTAAGTCATTTCGATTACCACCTTTAAAAATCACCGAGACCCTGGCTTTCTTCATAGCACTCTGAAAATGGCCAGTTTCTAGAACAAGATTGAACACAAATGCAAGGTGGATTGCGATGACGTCAATTACAAATTTTATTGGTCTGATTTGAATGCCATGTGCATCAACAACATTGCTGTTTTTTAGGCCCAAAAAGTACGAGTAATCTCAGTGTCATCAGGCGGCTCGAAAAAAATGCCATGCATACATCTGTTAACAGCTGTGCCAGTGACTGAGCTATCCGATGACGTCATCATGTTCACGAAGTGATTATTGAAGCGTTCAGTTAAAGCGACGCCTGTCACCTTTTCATTGTTTAGGGTGACTTCATGGCAAGGCTGTTTCACATTTTTTTTTTGTCTTATGGCATCGTTGATAATTTTCCAAGTTTTTTCTGGATTTTTCCTCTGTACCGAAGCAAAAAGGGTTTCATAATAGTGGGCTTTAGCCTTTCGCAGTTCTTTGTTTATTGCATTTCGTAACTTCTTAAATGCAACAAGATCACTTTCTTCACGCGTGCGTAAAAAACTATTGAATAACATATTTTTGTTACTTATCATCTTAACGTGTTGAGGCTGCACCCAAGGCTTTCTAATACGTTTCTTTACTTTGCCCTTTTTTGAGTGGAAAAGATGAATTGTAAAGATGAGTGAAAATTGACAGGAATTCGCCGTATGCTTCACTAGCTTCTTCTTTGTTATATAAAGAGGACCAGTCTGTGCGCAGTGCAAGTGCGCGAAAATGTTGCATATTTTCCTTAGATAGACATCTATAACTGAACGTAGTATCAGGCAAGCATTTTTCATTAACATATTGTGAACATACTACGTATATTGGGCAGTGGTCGCTGATATCATATCTGATGGTCCCGGCTGTATAAATCTGTGTACCAGCGTTAACTATGAAATTATCGAGAGCCGATTGACAAGATGCCGTCACACGAGTAGGGGTTGTGATAACGCTACAAAAGAGAGTGAATCCATAAGGTTAACAGTTGCACGGGTCGAAGTGCCATCATCGAGCATGTTAATGTTGAATTCACCACCAAGAAGAACTTTGTACTTGTGAAAGGAAGCCTGCTCTAAAAGTTTTTCAGTGAATTCTAAGAAATTAGACACGTTGCCAGTAGGTGGTCGGTAACCCCCGAATGCAGAGATGTTACTTGGCTCGCGACTTCAACTTAACTTGAGCAAGTCGGCGCGAAGCAAGCAGCGGACTTCAAAACGCCCAAGTCAGCCTTCGCGTTTCATAGATGCTCAGGCTGTCTTGCTTGGTCAAGTCAAGAACGAGTTTCAAAGCAGAAACACGCTGCTCACCTGCTAACGAGGGTATTAATGAAATTGTTCACGTAAGGCATGCATTACACGAAAAAAAGACCATACGTTTTAAAATAACTATAAAAACGAAGAGCCTCAAGCATATTCTTGCCATTTTACGGCCAACGAGCGGCACGCGGTGCCTGCCACCACAGCGATGCGTAGTGTTGCTTCTGTAAAGCGTTCGTTGTGCGCTGGTTTTAGTGGCCACCCAAATGTGGTGCGTTTCTCCATGGTTGCTTGTTTAGAGGCGAAACAAGCATCGCGTTGGGTTCTTTCGTCGGTTTTTTTTTTCCTGAATCGGACGCCATGGCATGTATTTGGGCTGACCTGGCTCACGAGGTGGCGCGATTTTCACGATATTTGCCTTTCTGTTCGCCTGTGTGCATGCCTGTAATGGGCTAGGTCGCAGTTAATATGAAAAAAAAAACAAGTTCTGGGAACAAATGTGATTCGTATCTTTTTGTTGAGCTTGGTAAACAAGAGAAAAAGCGGGGGTCAGGACATTGCCCTCAGCAGAATTCTGTCTCGCGGGGTGCAGCAATGTATCGCTGCATGATGGTGATGCGGATAAAAAAACCCGTGATAGGGGCACCTCTTTTTTATGTGTGTGTAATTTTACGTAGCGTTGTGCTACAAGCGATGCCTTTCTGAGCGAGAAACAGCGCCCTAGACGGGACGAAAGGATAGACGAGGCACACGGACACAGCACCGAGTCATTTTTTTTTTTACCGAAAGAGACTGAAAATGTCGTCGTGTTATAGAAAAACAGAAATAGCCTTTGCGGTTACGGAACACTTCGGCGTTGTCGACACCGGGGCTATTAATACGCACGTGTGGGTAGTCGACACAACCTGTAACGCAAGGGAACTCAGCCACTTCATAACAGTCCGCCGGCTGTGGAAAGCGCACCAGCATCGCGTACAGGTGCTTTGCGATGAGTAGCGTAATTTTTCCGACTGCACGGCACACTGTCGACTACGGAATGCGGACGAAATTTCCGGTGACTGGTTGGTATGTGCCAGCGCTGTAAAACCTGAGAGCCATCAGTAGCTGTAACACTGGATGCACGGGCTGTCTTCGGTTGTCCCCACTTTCACGGAGTGGCAACATAACGAGCAGCTGCCCCACGGCGTTTTTCATGAATCTGTACCTAGCGTGGAATCGTTGCTCGTCGTACAACTCCATAGGATTTCCTTGGTCACGTAAAGCGGTTCCAGGAATCTTCGGCAGGCAGTGCGCCTCAAAAAATGCTACGCTTATGGCGAGGCAAGCAAACTCAAAAGCGGCCACCTTTCATGCGATGTCCATTCGAGAGGCGGCCATGTTGGAATAACGCGTGAAGTCGCTTTCAAGCTAGCCCCGCAGCTGACTTGAAACTTGTCCTGACTTCGACCGAGCCAAGTCGCCTTCAAGTCATCCGCAAGTTCGAGAACGATTTATGGCGACCGGCAAGACTGTCTTGAGTCAAGAACGAGTAAAGTACGAGTCAAGTAACATCTCTGCATTCGGGGGTAAATCCCGACAAACAGAATGTTGTCCGAGTTAACGTTGAGCACTTCATAATAGGGCGTGGCGCAGGTGAATTTCTCAAGCACATTGCAATGTATGCCGCGCTTAACATGCAGTGCAACGCCACCACCACGTTTTCCTGCGCGATTAACAGAGAAGTGGCTATACCCATTTATGATAAGCATTTCACTGTGTTATTGATACCATGTTTCAGAGTACATAATAACGTCAAATGAAAAAGTAAACTCGGCAAGAAACATTGCTAGAATGTCTTGCATATGAGCGAGTGAACGCGAGGTCACATGAAGGGCAGAAATATTTTTCCCGTGTGAAGGCAGGGATATTTTAGATGGTAGGCTAAATTTGCGTATATACTACCTGTTTGTTCTATTTAAACAAAAAAAATATCAGGATGCTGGAGACCTAAATCAGTGTGTGCTTGTTTGCGTGCGTGAGTATGTGTGTTTGTGTACGTGCATGTGCGTACACGTGTGTGTCTGCATGCGTGTTATCTTACACGGCTAACATTAGTTGGAAGTCTGCTCTCCCTTTTTCCCCGTTATATTTTCTCATTCATTCGTTTGCTTTTCCAAATCATTATCTTGAACAATATCGCATATCTAGCAAAAATAGACATATCGCACAACAGGCGCCACGTCCCCCTTTCTGCAGCTTATTTTTTGTGGGCCTCTTAGTGGTATCATGGTCTTGTCCAGTAAGGCAAAAGAATTGATATTTCCTGCAGCCCCACTGCATCTGGTTAAGCGCTCGAAATATCTCTGTTGATGAATTACACCTGGTCTTTCTAATTGAACCAGCCGCTTTTCCTCTGTTCATCAAAATAAGAGCACCACCGACAATTTAGCGAAAAAAGTCTGTTCACAACAGGCATTTTATTATTGCTATTGAAGCACACCTCCTTGCGGTCGTGAAAGATCACACAGTTATAGACATGTAGTCAACAATTACTCAACCATTTTAAAATAAACGACACTCATAATGCTTCCAAAGCCCTGCGATGATAAATTAAACAATTTCCGAAGTGAGCCTCTCTCAATTATCTGGAGAAATTCCTAGATATAGGACAAAACCAAGACATGTGAGCCCCTTGTGAGCAGATAAATGGGAAAGCATGCATGTTTCATGTAGATGAAAATGAAATAGTTGGTCCTTGCTGCTATCCACTGTATCTTGACATTTCGGCTGCACATAAACGAAAATAAACACTCAATAGTCAATGTGCGATTTTGCCCTAGTTTTAAAGGCGCATATAGACATTCATTAGGATTGGTATGCTCATAAGGCCGAAACGCGCCTTTGGGAGATGCTTTTACACAGTAATGGTGCCTGCTATCGCGAGATGAACAAACAAAA
This sequence comes from Rhipicephalus microplus, assembly GCF_013339725.1. Taxonomy (NCBI): domain Eukaryota; kingdom Metazoa; phylum Arthropoda; class Arachnida; order Ixodida; family Ixodidae; genus Rhipicephalus; species Rhipicephalus microplus. The sequence goes on from NC_051165.1 coordinate 129,838,210, forward strand.
AATGATACAGAAGTTGAAACACGTGTTCTGCATTCGCAGAAAACTTCGCAGGCCTCATTGTAATGAGGTATCGCTAAGTATTTAAACTGACGCAGTGCATACACCGAAGTCATCCGTCCTTGTAAACATTTCCTCTTTATTTGCTGTAACATAGATTCACATTTACGAAGTTCTGATCTAAAAAAGTCGTGCCATCATTACGTGAAATCTACTACGCTTTCGGAATACGGTTGTCCACCAGTGATTTCGCTGCAGGCGTAGTGTAAAATCCAATCGAGAGCTCCAGCGTGGTATCCTAATGAGCGCCCTTGTTGATACACCTTCAAACATCTCATACTGCTTACTTGTATATAGTTGTATGTATACTACAATGTAGTTTACTTCCCAAACCCGCCATATGCATGCGACATAGCTTGAGCAAAGGGAATACAAATAGGCATTCACCTTTGTTGAGACGTGCCACGAATTGAAGAGGCTTTTCGCTCGCATTTTAAAGACCTACAAAACGTGATCTGAAGTATGCCAAATTTCAATTGCAGAAAATTATGCCAGGAATGTTTCCATCACACCACTATATTATGTAGACAACTTGTTTCCACAATAACGCTATGGACACAAAAAAAAAACGAAATGTGTCGCTGGACATGTCGTATGAAAGCGCGCGCTCTACCCTTCTTCACTAAATATTCGTTTCTTATTACTGCTCTAAAGGGCAGTGGTACACAGTAACGGGCATAGGTAGTTACTTGTAAACAGTTTATATATATATATATATATATATATATATATATATATATATATATATATATATATATATATTGAAAGCGTTAATGAAATTTGGGACGATCGATAGTGCTAGAATAATGAATTCGTCACTTAATTTACAGATTCCTTCCGGAGATGATATGCTCAGTGTTTCCCGCTACAACATAGTCTGTTCTAAACTGAAAAATAAAACGTAAACACGAGAACTCTCCCTGACCGTTAGGAGCATTGTACAGCATGATCCAAACGCTTCCTCCTGTTTTCGGGTACCAAGTCTGCTTCCTGAAGATCACGTGCTATGTGACACCAAACAGACAGATAAAAACCTTCTACACTCATTGTGATAGCTACTGGTGGTGCTGATTTACGCTGCCACGTTCAAGACACATATATGCCTTATAAAGCGGACATGGTATAGCACCCGTGGCGGCTCAGTTGGTATAGCATCCGATGCGTTATTCGAAGGTAGCAGGTTCGGTACCTACCCAAGCCGAGCTATCTTTTTTACCGTTTACTTTCTTCACATTCGCGTTAAAATACTTTTACTAACATTCTCTATACTTCCCTCGGGATTATTATCTACTAGATCTAATTACTTACAGGCATCATCTGACTACGGCCTCGCGTTCCTTCCTACACTGTTTTTTTTTCGTCACGTGCCAATTTGGAGAGGCTAATGCTCTACTACGTTCGAATCGATTCAAATGTCATTGTATTTGAGCTCGATATACTCTTGCTAGTGCAATAAAGTGCATCAACGAGACCTTGCTATGTTTTTTTTTGAAGTTTGCTTCACAGCAGGCACGTGAGTAAAAAGTGAAGCAATCTTTACAAAACTAACAAATTTTGTTTTCAATATAGGGCATCGATGCTCAAGTCCCGCAGAAGCTCAAAGACTTTTTGCAGCCACAAAGTAAAAAGAAGTGTATATTATTATTATTATTATTATTATTATTATCGAATGCGGTATATCCTTTGCTTCAAATAAGAACATCGTCACTCCTATCACTAAGACAACCCATGCAACAGAAGTACTGGGATATTCACAACAGATATAAATAAATAAATTAAAATAGAAAAAGATAAAAGGAAAATGTGGACTCAGAAAAAGAAAAGAAAAACAGTAAAAGCATGCAGAGCAAAAAGGAAAGCAGAGCAAATAGAGAGACAAAAGCACTAGAAACCGACACAGTAAAGCGACAAAAAATCAGAAAAAAGAGGGGGAGGATGAAAAGAGAGAAAGAAGGCCATCCATCTTCCTCCTTTTTTTTCACTCATGCCACCACAAGTCCTAAGCTGCTTTTTCATTTTTTTTCTGAAGCAAACGGAACCTTAGAAGCTCCATGTCCATCTAGCTGCACACTGTAGCAAGTGCCCGTGTAGTCCTGTTTTTGAAGAAACTGAAATTGTGCGCAGGACGAACAAGCATTTGAAAAGAGCGGTCGTCGAAGCATTCGGTACAAAAATGGCCACAGAGGGCATGTGTGTAAGCGCGCCGTCGATAACGTTCAGATAAGCAGAGTTGAGCTGATAAAGAAGGAGAAGTGGGAATCGCTAACTTGGCAAGCTCTGCGCACGCGTGTGGTGACTCTCTCAATATATATAATGTTCATCTATGTATCTAACAGTGTGCCTCTTTCATCGCTATTTTAAGTTCTTTTTTCGTAAAGTTTGCACAAGAAACGTCGACTATGTCTAAGTATCTAGCCCTTAGTGAAGTTTGTCTTAGACCTATTGTAAACGATAACAAAATCACGGACTTCATCTGTCTTGCCAGCTATCAACCATGCTTTGAGCAGCTTGGAGCTTTAGCAATTACCTTGGTCACAAACGTTTATGCCAATCTCCGTAAGACGATTTGTCTGCCACCATACCTAAGACTACACGCCTGCGTCGAAATTTCTCAATAATTTCGAGCCTATTTTAAAACTAAGAAATATCTAAACATTACCTACAGTTTTGACTGTGTATCTAGTTTGCAACCTGGTACTGGCTTTCAATAAAACTACGTTGACCACTCGAACGTGTGTTTAGCCCCTCGGAATGATACCGTGCAGCACGTTAAAGAACCCTAGTTGTTCGAAATTTCCGGAGCCCTCCACTAGAGCGTCTCTGATAATCATATTGTGGTATCGGGATGTGAAACTCCGCATATCAATCAATCAATGATATCGCATGTTTCTTCGTTATTTTGCCATTTACAGAAAGACCCAAGTCCGTCAGAAGGACGTTGCAGAGACTATCGAACTGAGTGTGTCTGACAAAGGTTACCGGCCAACACACTGAGGTTCCGAGAGAGTCCCCGAATTACACGTGTACATTACGCACCATAGGCCATAATCCCATCCCTCCGTCCTCTAAGAAATCATCTTTGTTGCTCAATCCGAAACCGGATGCCTTCACGCAGTGTCGCTTATCGCGAGACGGTAGTGCCTCCAGCAAGGCGAAGTCAAGACTCCCAGTAGAGGACCATAGAACGAGACAGATTGCAAGGCTCTGTGGCATATACAGTGAGCAAAAAACAAGAATGTGCAAAAGAAATGACATAGACGAGAATGGTGCAATAGCAAGCATAGAAAGCCAGAAACTATAGACGTTGCCGAAGTTATTCCATTATTTACGGAACGAGGGCATTGCAACACCATTGTCCGTATCCAAGCGAAGAAAAGGGCATGAAAAGTAACAATAGGCGCAATTACATTACGTCTCTGACATCTGCCCTTTTCACTATCGGCATTGACTCGAGGCTCATCTACTGGAGACAACTGCTGGAGGCGAATGCATACAGAATGCCCCACGCACATACGAACAGGACATGTCCCAGCCCTTTCTATTCAGGCGACTCCGCAGGCGAAAGTCGGAGGGTCATCAAGACAGAGGCAGTGAATGGAGAAATGCGATAGCGGGTACTCCGTGACATACGCCGAAAACAATCACGGCCCCAGCTGGAGCCAAGCCAACTAGCGTGTATGAATGGTTGGTCGCTGCCATCTCGGCTTCTCGGTCGCGCGTGACACCGGCGGCCTACATTTATAAGCAGCTCTGGCTGTGCAGGCTTTGCCGACCTTCCCGACATCCACATGTTCTCTAGCGCTCCTCTGAGAACAGCGCTGCTTAGTGAATCTACTTTTCCGTCTTTATTTTTTTTCGGCCACAGAGTGCTGGCACCTGGCATACTTAATTGAAGACAGTGCATTTTGCTATGTCATAGCACCACAGGAATGACGATAGTTATAGCGCGAGAACAAAACGACGACACAGAGACAGGAAGGACACGAAAGACGCTCTGTGTCGTCGTTTTGTTCTCGCGCTATAACTATCGTCATGCCATACCAACTAGCCCAAGCTGCCCCACCACACGAACGCAGCTCTTTTTTTTAATGCGCCACTAATTGAATTCTTATTAAAATGTTTATTCTCAAATGAATAAAGGTCCTTTAAATTAGTCGTCTTTTGTTTCCTTCAAAAAGATAGATGGAACAAAGAGAACTGGTATAACTTTCATTATCCAGTATTGGAGCAATACTCAGATATTCTGCGAAACGTACGAAGTGCCTGACAGTCGTTTGGGTCTTTAGATTGCAGAGCGTCTTACCACAACGGGAGGCACGGTAAATTTTACGTAAATTGCACTAGTTTGAACACCAGTTTATGTGTGTATATGATGTGGTTGAGAGTGAAAATCTCCGCAGCATGTTTGGCTGCATTGTCAAACACATGCAATCACAAGTGTTGATCAACTGCATCTGATCTCTTCCTTTTCAATTTTCTGTAAGATGTGCTGGAAACTGGTTTGTATTGACAGTATGTTCATGCACGCCATGCCCGCATAATAAACTAGATTGACCGTTTTAACAACTACTCGTTATTGACCTTGAAGTAATTTGCGGAAAGCGGCTGCAGCAATCCACCCCAAATCTCAATTTGGTGTTTCAGCATCTTTACGAGGTCACCAAAGCAAAAGCTTCACTTGCTTATCTTTGTAGAAAAATAAGCCAAATCTAAAAGCGACTGTTTTCAGTTTTTAAAGCGTCTTGTGGGCGTATCTTCGGCGTCTTCCGAATGGCAGCGTCACCCCTGCACGTAAATTATAACACAGGAGCATTCACACTCATGTGCCACTGAATCCGCTACTTCTTATGATTTCACATCACAGACGCTTAGCTACTGCGAGTAATAAATGTGACCGGCAAGCTATAGCGGGTATGGTAAACTACATCTATAGATTCTGTCTCACAGCCCTGCTTCTCAGTCATAGGGCGATGTGTAACCACTTATTTGGATACTGAAACATGACGAAACCGTACACCAACAGGAAAAGACAATCAAATCGTCTCATTGTCATAGAGCACGACACCGCAACGACCATGGGACACTCACCGCTTCTATCGTTACAGTTGCTCCTGCTCGGGCTATCCTGATGGCCTCCCATCTTTTTGCTCAGGGGCATCGCGGGCGTGACACGCATCCTGGCTGCTCGTGCGTGGTCTTTATCGACGAGGCCTGCCAACGGAAGAATCATGGACCTGCTTCAGACCTAAGCGCCTGCGTTGGATGCCACACTAATCTTGTCTGATGATGACATCACAATCAAGCCAGGCGGGCGATGCACTAACGCGAGCATCGGATCGTGTGTGTGATCGTGTGTGCCAGAGTCACTGTCCTCTGGGCATTACGCCACCACAACAATGAGATGCTCAACGCTTCTGTTGTTACAAGTTGGTTACCTGGACAACGCTAGTAGCCTTAGGTGTAATGATTACTATTTAATAGTGGTGTCGTGCCCAGTTGAGTTCTGTCACAATGTAAAGCCTCTGTTGTGCTGCTTTGTGCAACTTCGCGCTTACCTCTGCGTCTCGTTGCAAGTTTTGCTATCGGTGGATCTGGAACTGAACTCCGGGCCATGAGACTTTGCATTAGACATCGTGCAAAAAATAGAAGCAGGCCAAGCTGCAATTTTAAAGGAACAGAGAGACAGCATGCCACGGATGTTATGGTACAATGTTTTAAGGGCAGAATTTCGTCTCTCGAGTCCACTCTTAGTTTACAGAAAACTTCCGGAACAGATACACCTTAGAGTACCCTGTAAATTTCACACCTGATAAAATTATTGACTTTAAATTGTGATAACACCGAAAAAACAGAGTGCAGATCAAATTTACATTTTTTTTTCATCAGCGATGATGCCAGTAAAGACTGGATGAATTCAGAGAAGAAAGTTATCGAATTAGGCGTTGTAAGGTTAGAGCTTACTTTGTCAAGTGACCACTTTGATTGAGTGGATAAAAGTGGTGGATTCTCTCAAGACAACTGCAAGCCAGTAGTTGCTAAACTTGTCATATTTAAGAAAAAAGAAAGAATTCTTGCCTCCGAAAAGAAGCCAGAAGATACCCAGTTTTTTATTGATGAGGTTTTTGCGCTGAGTACTCATTCGTCAAGAAAAAAAAGCTTCAAGAATATGCAAGAACACAGTACCAACTTTGTAAACCATACCTTAACAAAATAAGCACTTTTGTTAATGACATGATATATAAGGAGATGTTAGCCCTCAAGTAAGAAGCCGACTACTCCTTAGCCGTGAGTGAATGTTTAACACATATCTGAAAGCACACATATACAAAAGCACCCTAATATGCACTTATGAAACAGCACCAACACAAAGATAAAATAGTAAAAATAATGCAACAAAAATACATTACAAAAACACTACGCCTGCGAGGAACACGCAGCTAAGTCACAGTAAAAGCCGGAAGAGCGGCCTTTCAGAGCCTTTTCTATACACTCATTGGGTAAATGACTAACACTCTGGCTGGCTGCCCACTACGCCATAAATAATCATATTTTTTTTACTATTAGGCCAGCATTCACTATGCTATCCTTCGTCATTGTTCGGAGACAGTGTGGTATCGACTACACACTCGCTAAGATTTTTGTGCAATTTTTTATGCAGTAGCTGACGAGAAAGAATTATGCCTGAAGTGGATCGTGCGCCACAGTAAATAGGTGATCAAAAACAAGTTTTTTTATGAGTTGGAGCATTCTAAAACCCACTCGTTTCGCAGTTCGCCTTGTGTGACGCCTCGTTGTTCCTTTGATGTTTTAAAACGCTTTATTACTCATACTAGTGTGACTCCTTCACGGACCTCAAGCTTGCCTAAGGCCCATTTAGAAGCGAGTTTCAAGAACAGGAGCAACTTAGCGAAAAAAAATACGGGGCAGGCACGCAGTGGACTCGGGATAAAATGCCAATGTTTCCTTACTGTTTTTTAATTTTAGTTTTTTTTATTTCTTGCGATACTGGTTACGGACACCGGCGGCGGTGGCAGACAACTACGACTCTGCACGTGACCCATGTTATGATCTCATAACAGATTTCGCTGTAAACAGCACGGCTTCAGAAAAGGTTTTGTTGGAAAACACAGTTACTCTATTTCACCACTGACCTACATTTCAACATGAAGAAGAGTAGACAAACAGAGGCCATTTTTTACACTCTTCTAAAGCATTCAATCGTGTTGCCCATGGCCATCTCAATTGTACTTTATCTAAATTAAGAATCGACTCCCTGACTCATTTCTTTCTTAATAGCTTTTTATCACTTCACCATCAATTCAAGCTTCTTCACAATCGTCCTTCTTTCGCTACTGAGGGCACGTCTGGTGTGTTAGAGTATAGAGTGTACTGGGGCCTTCAATTTATTGCTTTATAATGACTTACAATCACGTATTTCATTTTGCATACGGCCGTCTGCCGATAATTGTGTTGTTTACAGAGAAATTAATCCCACGAATGAGTACTATACCTTCCAGCATCACTTTGACACTATTTTACCGACTAGTGCAACAAATGGAAAATGTATCTGAGCCCTTCTAAGAATACACTTACATCACGTGCTAGTTCCTATATACATGTACTTCAACTAATACGACCTTGTCACGTCCCACTAACCACATATACCGTGGCGTGAGCCACATTATATAACCTCTCTTGGTCTTCGCACATGAACCATATTGGTGCTACTGCATCAAAAATGCTTGGCTTTCTGAGGCGCAACTTGCGAAAGTCCACTACTAACGCTCGTAAATTAGCTTATTTGACGTTGCTACGCCCCAGTTAGAATTTAAATCTTCTGTAGGGTCATTATGTCATGAATATTTAACAACCAAGCTTGAGCACATACAGAATAGGCTCACCACTTCATCATTCAGAATTTTGATTAGAATGCCAGCATAACACAGAATAACTACTTTACGAATATGTTCTTTCCGATAAGCGGTGCACATTTCCCCTCAAAACGCCCACACGCACCTCATTAAGATTACGTAATCATCTTCGATTCAAATGCATTTTCGGTAAAACTACTGCCGTCAATTTATCAGCTGTACCTTATGCCATATGTCACTGGAATAAACTTCCTGATCAAATGACCTCGATAAGCGATCATAAAATATTTCTAGTATGTCTGTATGCACTTCTTAGTTAATCTGGCTTGATTTAGTTTGCTGCTTTCTTAGTACACCATGTTTCTTTTTTGTTCACTTTAAAGCTGATTTAAACGTACTTTCGAGTTGATTCTAGTGTATTTGACCACTATAATTTTCGCTGTACAGTTGCTTTACATGTATTTTCAACCTGTTGCTGTCGTGCTCCACCTGATAGTCATTTCTCCCAACTCAATGCTCCACGGGGCCTGTAGGGCTTCATCTAAATAATTGAATAATTATAATACCTCCATATTCCTTTATGTTACATGAACTAAGGCTCTCGCTGTTCGGCAATGAGGGACCAATATTGAGAAATTGGATGGTGCTCCTATATAAATATTTTACATTTAGTATTTTATAGTGGGTGCCGCAACTCATTTTCTAGAAACTGAATACAGAGTGCGTGTAGCACCCGTAACTGCCTGTATTGTTTACCCAAGAATAAATAATGGCGTTCAGGTGAATGTATTTGTTTTCTCTCATGGGGCTCACCAAAGCCTTTAGAAAAATAGGTTACGACTGACAAACGACGTCGTCACGCTATCACTCACACTTAGGCGTAAAACACTCAGAAATCTCGGCAGTTTTGTGGATGCGTAAGTGAACCAACAATCGTTGGTGTGCCACACCGCTACTAAGTGGTACCTTTAATTCTGTCGCGCGTGAAAGAAAAAAGAAAATGCTTCGTCCTGCACGCGACTTGCGCGAGAAGAACTAGGTCAAAATCGGCATCGATTTTTCCATCAGCGTGTTCTAATTTTTTGGTCACGTTTTTCATAGCGCAGTTTTTCGACCCTCGGCCCGCTATCGTTCCGAACGTGGGACGCAAGAAGCACACGCGAGGACAAGTGCAACATGCTGCGCGCCGTTCGCGCCCTACATGCTACCTGTTCGAACTTTCTTTCCTTCACTCGCGCATACACAGAACGCTGGGATGGTTGCCGGGCAACGGGAAAAGCACGCTTCGGGTCCGCCGCTCTACCAAGCGACGATTGGCCCGCCCCGCTGGTGGGGAAAAAACTCGGGAACGAGAGGGAGAGAGCTAGAACCACGTGACCAAAACGGAACCACGCGCTCTTGGCAGGGGGAGTGTGATCCGTATTGGTGATCCCAGAATGCGCGGCTCGGAGGGCCGCCGTTTTAGTTCCCGGCGTTGTCGGCGAGCCCGGCGCACGCTTGTTGACGGTGCGGTCGGTTTCTGTGGCACTGCGCCTCAGTCGCGCACGAATCAGCCGACGACGACGCTTGCACGCCGGAGATCCGGCTTTGATAAATAGTCACATCGCGACGAGAAGAACCTGCAAAAGAAACATTTGCGCACGCCCCTCGCTAGTGGCGCAAGTTTGGGGCGGTTGCCGCGGCAAGACATCGCTCATCGTTCGCTGCTCCTGTTCTCGTTGACTCAGCACCATTGCATGTTTTTCTGAGGAGTTACTAAGGAAGATGTGCAGCTTGCATACTGGGGCCTGGTGTTGACCCAGTTTGTGAGAGCTCCCTACGACAATGTATGTCCGATTGCTTGTGCGCAACGTGGCAGGGTGTCTGTGCGGTCGACGCGAATGACGCTTTCTGTGGAGCACGTGGGAGCGGCCTGTGGTGGCGAGTCGGAGCTGTACCGTGGCTGGCGGCCTCCGGGCCGAACGTGGGAAACGCGATGACTCTGGAGTCTGAGCCGGCTGCGCCCACCACGGGGATGGCAACGTCAGCGGATAGCACGGGTGAGTTAAATACGGCCTGCAATTCGCGAACTTTGTGTGATACACATAGTCTGGATCACTTTAGACAGAACGCACGAGTTTAAAGAGGCCTTGTGACTTCTGCTTGCGCTTCGTTCTACGAGACGAGAGTGAAAGAGGAACAATCAAGTAGGTAGCGCGCAAACTCAAAACTTCTTTATTTTAAATCTACTGAAGTGTAAAATAAAGAAGTTAACAATCATATTTAAATGAGAGTTAAGGGGAAGGCGTTACGTATGAAAAAGCGAATTTAAAAAAAAGGGGGATATGCATGGTTCTACCGTATGCCTTCTTAAGCAAGCACACATCATTGGCAGATCAGTGGATGTCACCTTACACAAATGTCATTCCCACCTGCATAAAAGTAACAAGCGCTCGCTGATGCATCGCCCCGCCGCGGTGGTCTAGTGGCTAAGGTACTCGGCTGGTGACCTGCAAATTGCGGGTTTGAATCCCGGCTGTGGAGGCTGCATTTCTGATGGAGGCGGAAATTTTGTAGGCCCGTGTGCTCAGATTTGGGTGCACCTTAAAGAACCTAAGGTGGTCTAAATTTCCACAGCCCTCCACTATGGCGTCTCTCAGCATATGGTGGTTTTGGGACGTTAAACCCCACATATCAATCATCAATTGGTAATGCATGGCTTTTTGACAGTCTCATAAAAATGCGCTCTTTTATCTCTGTGGTAGCTTTGTTACTGCTTCGTGCTCGCAGTGTGGTGTCACGGCATCTCAGCGTTCAATTCTGTGTAACGTCGGCGGAGCTAGCCCAGTTCATGGCTTTGCTAAAGAGGACTTCGCACGTGCAATCTAGTCAAGTTATTGAAAGGTTTCTTTACGTTAGCTTGTATCACATCGATTAGTTTAACATAAATTACAAAGGGTGCACATATAATGTAAACAGTCAAAATTCTTGTTAATGAAGCCGAATAAACTAAATTCTAAATGATATTCATTTTTAAACGCTTACTACCGGTTAACTCAAGATTGATGCCACTTGCCTAAAGGCAAACTGTGCATGCAACTGTTAAAGATGACGACTTGCCAAGTATATGACTACCTTTAAAAAGACACGTTAGTTCTCCTTTGGAGCCCAAGTCTTTTGCACGAGGCTATAGTGGTCATAAAAAAAAGCTCGCGCATTTCTTTTTGAAAGTTGTGTACACGAGAAAAGAAAGCATTAAGCAAAATGGTCAAAGGATATTTTTTTCCGAGAGTGCATCTGAGAGGGCTATACGCTATGGATGGCTTTTTTCTGTTCCTTTTAAATCCGAAGCATTCTTTAGAGAACTTCGGCGACCTTGAGCGTATCTATCTATCTATCTATCTATCTATCTATCTATCTATCTATCTATCTATCTATCTATCTATCTATCTATCTATATATCTATCTATCTATCTATCTGTCTGTCTATCTATCTATCTATCTATCTATCTATCTATCTATCTATCTATCTATCTATCTATCATCTATCTATCTATCTATCTATCTATCTATCTAGCTATTTAGCCGCCTACGAATTTTAGTTCTCCTGACCGTTTCGATAATGGTATCAATACCAAACTTGGTATGGCATAACATTACTGCATGAAGAACATATTTGACTAGTCATAACATGAAAATCATGACATTCATGTCATGAATGTCATAATTTACATTTAATGGTCCTGCAGCTGCTGCGGTGGTTTCGTTCACATGGCATGCTGCAAAAGTGGTATGGTATGACATGATTGCATTGCGAACACAAGCGACAGACCCTAACATGAAAATCATGACATGCGTGTCATATAACAACATGACTACATGCCGCGCTCATGATGCGCTCGCGGCCGTTTCGCAAGCTTCACACATGCCAAATTTGATATTACGTGATGTCGATGGATGACGAAGGTATGTGACTGGTGCAAACATGACAATCATCAGATGTGTATCATGTGAGAACATGAGTACATGCCGCAGTCAAGGCGCCAGTACATTTCGACGTGACGCGGTGGGCGTGCTCGCCGGTGTTCATTTCGTCGCGTCAAGCCGGCGTTGCGACGCCAGGTGCCGGTCCTGCCATATATACTTGCAGGCGCGCGCCGCACTGCGTTGCTTTCACGCAAGCGCGTTTCAGCGTGTCCAGCGTCCGTCCATCACGAAAACAGGGAGACGCAGTGTTGTTTGGGTAACACATCGGCGCGTTACCCAGACAACATCGTCGCATTTCAGCGTCACCCGACTTTCCGGGGGTGACGATTTCAGACCGGTTGCCGTCGGGCCACGGCGACGGACGCTGGTCGTGCGGTCGCGCCTGGAGTCAGACTATAGTGTGCTCGCGTTTTGCTAACGTCGTTGTGCCCAGCATTCGCGCGCGTCAACACTGCATTGGAGTATATTAGGCCCTTTATGATGCGCTCACGGCCGTTTCGCTAGCTCCACATATACTAAAGCTAGTGTCAAGTGACGTCAATGGATGACGAAAGATATATGACTGGTGCAAATATGATAATTCTGACACGCGTGTCATGCCAAAGCATGACAACATACAACGCTCATAGTGTGCTCGCGGTCGTTTCGCTAGCTCCACGTATACTAAATTTGGTATCACGTGACGTGAATATATGACGAAGGTAAACGAAACATTCAAACATGATAGTAATGACACGGAAGTAATGTACTGCATCATTGCCCTCCACGTCGTAACGTTGTGCTGATTTGTGCTTCGCATATCATCGATTGCCACTGTACGTGGATGGGATCTGCCAATTGTTAAAGTGCGTATTGCCTTAGGAGGCCGTGCTCTCCTATGCTGCGATCGTATTCATTTGTCATCGTCTGGCCTAACGGAAGAGAAACAACTTATATAGCCCGTTTACACCCATGAACGTGTGCTCGCGTTCTTCGAGCACCTTGATAATGTTAAGTGCTGACATTGCTGCTATGAACAGAGAAACGCGGCCGCACAAACCACGCATAAAAATTGAAAGAGTAAGCTAGTGAAAAACAGAAGCAGGGTGAAAGATAAAAAGAAAAATAAAAACGAAGAAAAAACGCAGAAAGGACTGCAGAGCGAAAAAAAGATACAGATGAGGAAATAAAGAAAACTCAGAAAGAAGCATAGAAGGCTGCCCAAGTCTGCGCTCTGCTTGGTACCACTAGGGCAAAGCTACCTCAGGTTACCATTCTTTTTTTCATCTTTAGTGAATAGTGAGATTGGATAAACATAGCTGTAGAGTGATGATGCCTCACTCGTCAATGTTCTTAGGTTCATCGTAACAACCATAGTCGAGTACCAAGTACTCTAAATCGGTAAACACTTTTTCTAAACACAACACTTCTTTGTGTACTTACCTGCGGGACCGCTTTATGCTCTCCCATAGTAGAGTGCCAAGCGCTCTAAATCGTTAACCACTTCTTCTACACAAACACAATTTAATGAATTACCCTTTGAAACGCTTACTCAAAAAAAAAATCAGTTCCAACTAATGGAAAGGGTCGAAATCTTACGACTGTTACAATCGACGTGAGCCAGATAAACCTTTCCTCAATGGGTATGGACCTATTTTACGGAGAGGAGGATTTCCTCTTTTCTGGGCTGTTGCACGAGAGTGGGAAAGCCAACGTCACAGCCTCGGCAGTGCCTTTCTTGGGGGTCACGCGCGCTATCAGCCCAGAAAGGGCTATGGTGGCGCTCAAAATGCCTTGAGTAAAAAGGTCTTATCTCATTGCCATGACAACCAGTATAATCAACCAAACCGTCTCACTTTTGACCAAGGTCTTCGCATTCGTAGTTGTTTTTTCACAAGCGCTGCATTGAAAAAGAAACATGCGGAGAAGTTGAAGAGGTTGATGTCCCTTCTCGGAAGAAGAGCGAATACTTATCAAGGTCGCGGCTTCGATCCCAGCCGTGGCGGTCGCATTTCGATGCCTGTGTGCCATGCGATGTCAGTGCGCATTAAAGAACACCAGATGGTCAACATTTCCGGAGATCTTCACTACGGCCTCTCTTACACCAATATCATAGCTTTAGTACGTGAAACCAAAGATAATGTTATTAATGAACACTTATAAACGGCACCACATTAACCCAGCAAACGTTGTGTGGCACCCCAAGCGCACGCGGCGAGAAAAAAAATAACGTAATCTCGTGATTGAACAATAAACAAAGAGCCTCACAGCGTGAAAAAAATGTGTGTAGAAATGTGCTGCGCGACGTTCTTCTATTTTTATTTCGTACGCAGGGCGCAGTTAAGTAGCAACGGTTTAATGAACCTGAGAACTGAAAGGATGGCACCGGAGAAAACGTTTATGCGGTTACTTTTGATGCTAGGTAATGTGAAATAAATTTTAAGCTGCCATAGATAACTTTTTTATACTGCCGAAAACAACTCTCAGGTAAAATATTGGCATCGGAATGGGCTAAGCGCTAACGGTACGTAAATTTCTGATACCTGAAGAAAACGTTTGCTCTTGGATACCACCTGTAATAGTGAATGCACATTTTAGCTGCCATGAAGGTTTAGGTTCTGGAACAATACGAACTCACAAACAAAAAAAAAGAGAGAGGACGATAGCTGGAACAAGTCTCACAGTTTTGTCACCAGCTTAAAAGATCACTTCTCTGCATTCTCCCTATAACAGAATGCACTGTTTTAGAGAAGAAAATATTTTCACTTGCAATATTCAGTGGCGCCATTGGTAAACCACGAATTTCCGACACGCGAGCTGGAGTTACAAGCAATAAAGCACTATGCACACGCGAGTGAAAGAAGGAATTTTTTCGAGCGTCACCTTGTTTACAACGTTCTTAAACCACGTGCAATGAACTTGAAGGTTTAGGTTTGGTCCCTATCACAGCAAGCTGAATATTTATAAACTTCAATTCTTTTCCATGTATTGCGTAATACTAAGACTACAAACTAGTACTAATGATCGCCATGCTTTCCTCTGCTTCAATATAGGTTGCTTTCATTATATCATACATTCGTCAAAGTCAAGCACGTATACTACGTTTTATTCGTGAGCAATATTCATATTCATAGCATTCACGTATCAAATCCCTAATTGCAAACGCACTGAAAGACGTAGCGCAGGTGTGACAGGTACAACAAATGTACCACCAACACAGAACAAACATCCGAACCTCTCCAGCTAGACCTCAATATTTATACCTCGTCGCTTGACAAAGCTAGACTACCTATTCCACAGCGCGCGTTGGCGTTTGCTCATGTTCCTCGCTACTGTGTACTTGCATGTGAACTTTCATTTCTTTTTCCGGCAGAGTGCCCTATAAACCACGTGTAACTGATGTGTAGTGTTGCAAAAGCATTCTCAAACAGGAATCCCTACACTAGACCAAGCAACTATTTTCAGAAGATAATTTTTACAAAAAAAAAACTCATAATGTAACACTGCCAACAAACTATGTTTTGTTCTACAGAACGCTTGCTACACCGACAACAATCAGTACATAAGTGCCACGGCAATGCTTAAATATACGCAGGTAGAGCTGACTGGTCCTGGCGTTTCTTTTGAATTCGAACAGAGACAAACTATAGAGCGACCACTATTCTACACACCGTTTTAAACAAAACAGAAAAAAAACATGAATATTGCTCATTCATTTCTAGACCTTGAATACCAGGTATCACTGGGCCTAATACAATACGTGTTGTTGGGCTTGATGTCCCTTCTGAGATATATATGTATATATATATATATATATATATATATATATATATATATATATATATATATATATATATATATATATATATATATATATATATATATATATATATATATATATATATAAGTATATTAAAGATGATAGTATTTCTTGAGGACTTACGACGCAAAAATTATTTTGTTCTGTTTGTCTGTCTGTACTTTGTCTGTCCGCCTTTAACGGTACCCTAAACGACACCAAAGTGGCTAAACGATACTCCAAATGGCCGATTCCATCCGCAGCGCCCACCAATATTGCTCAAGATTCTGCGTTCATACATGTGTGAGTGTCAATTAAAAAGCAATTATTGTGCATATCTGAGGCACCATGCCTAATCTTCAACATGCCTAATCTTCGTACTTTACGTTCCTGTTTGGCTTTGCATGGCTTGAGACTGTTTTGTGACGAAACAACAATAAGCAACAATTTATCAGTTTCAATTCACCACCTAAATCTTTAGGCTCACCTATTCGAATCGGGTCACGAAGTTCAAAACAGTTCTTTTATTCGAAACAAAACCGAAACACATCAATTCACGAAGCCGCAAGGACTATTCGAGGCCTGCAAGTACGAGGATGAGGCAAATCTATTGATGATATATATGCGGGGTATAACGTCCCAAAACCACCATAAGATTACGAGAGACGCCGTAGTGGAGGGCTCCTGAAATTTCGACCACCTGGGGTTCTTTAACGTGCACCCAAATCTAGGCACATGGGCCTACAGCATTTCAACCTGCATCTAAAATGCAGCCGCCGCAGCCAGGATTCGATTCCGCGACCTGCGGGTCAGCAGCCGAGTACCTTAGCCACTAGACCACCACGGCAGGGCGGAGGAAAATTCGTGTACTACCCTTCATTCCCATGGTCACTGAACTATCACAGCGCCAGAGTCCCCTCTGGTTAATTTTCGGAAACTCTATGGTCAAAAGCATTAAAAAAAGCCTACGTTTCTAAGTTCTACGCAAGTAAACGCGACCTGCTTTGAAGTATCTCGTCAGTGAATTCCTCGTAAACGGCGCTATAGCCCCGTTTACGAGGAATCCACTGACTGCTTGTCAAAGTCGGTATTCGTTAAGAGTGACTTGCTTCTTCGTAAAACCCTCTCGCCAAGAATAATGACTTCTTTTTCGCGGGACCTCACCCCACCCTTTCATGTTCCAGTCCACGTCATCGCGTTTTAGTCTTTAAAATGACTTCGCGGAGTAGATGCCGAGAACCGCGGTACTAGACACACGCCCTGCTTTGTATCATTCGAATGAAAAGAAACCTCGTCAACCGTAAAGAAATACACAAAAAAGCGTCTGTTCTACGCTTCTCTTATCTTCCACGCACCGCTTTGGGAGGGCGCGGCGCATTAAGCAACGTACACATTGTAGTGCTTCCTATCGCCAAGGGCGCGGCGCATAAAGTAGTAGATAAAGTAGTGCCTCATACCGGGCATACCAGCGCCTACCGGCGTCGTCAGTTCAACTCCAATAATGCCAGCCGAATAAAGCGCGCGAGTGTTCCTTTGTGTGCGACTCGAGCACGAAGGCGGAGACGTTATCAGTGCATAAGCGTTGCCTATGGTGGCACTTTCGCACCTTTCACGCATTTTTCACAAGCATGGCTTGTAGACAGAACGCCCAAGCACGTAATTTTCTCGGGATCAAAGTAGGCACGTACGTAGGCGACTGCACACATTTCCATACCCGCGCAAGTGAATTTGAAAGGCTTCGCACTCAGGGCTAAGAGCATGAGACTTTTGCTTGGCTTCGGTGCTCTCTCTCCCTCTCTTACGCACGCGCCACGCGTCTACCCCATCTCAATCTCTCTGTGTTTGCTCCGAGAAAAAGTAATTCACGATGGCTTCGTCGCTGAGTGCTCGTGAAAAACAAAAACAAAAAAACAGTGAGATATAAGGTGGCAAGAGTGCTCCCCCTACACCGCGACGGTGGCTCATCGGCTAAGGCGCGCTTGCAAGGAGGAAAAAATAAGAAGTAACCACGGTTTCGAAACGCAGGGCCTTCCCGTGGATATTCGATCGGAGGTGGAATGCGAAAAACGAGTTTGGGAAATGGGATAACGCTCACCCGCATGTTAGAGACAATCACTGCGTGGCTGTAGATTTCAGGCGAAGAGAGAGATACTCAATGCAAAGACAGGCAGACCAACCAAGCTGAGGCGGGGAGAATCAGCCGGGCGAAATCGGCTGAGCGTGTGGAAGTTTTGTCGAGGTGCTTGAACAAGAATACTGAAATGGTGGCTTGTCACCTTATATATTAAAATTTATCTATAGTTTCCTCAAGTTGCTTGACATGATGCGCAAAACGCTACAGCGCAAATGAAGAAAGGTGGTTGAATAGTGACTGCTTTCTCTCTTTCGCTTTCTCTAGGCAATGCATGTGATGCAACAATGCACTGAGACAGAATAAACGGTGCGCATCTCTCAGTTGAATGCCACCTAATCCTGGGTTTAAAGCACACGCACTGTAATGATGAGGAAACTGCCTTTCTGGTGACTAAGCTTTAAATATTTAGCACCAGCCCTGGTCGGAGCCGCAGTTCTCGAGACAAAAAAGCTTGTAACACTGTCTTCTATTTCATGGTGGCTCTTGGTGCATCCCGCCTGTTTAAAACCGAGATGCGGCACTGGCAAATTTGTCATGCTACGAGTTAATCCCAGGGATATAGGCAGCTTCTCCTATTCGCTTTCTTGGATGCAGTGAAGTCATATTTTCAATTCTCTTTCACTCAGAAGGTTTTTTTTTTCTTGTCTAATGCGGGAAGATTAGGAGCCGAGGTTACAGCAGGGTGATAGTTTGTTCTTATTCTACGAATACTGTGGCTTTCCAGCTGTCAGACAGAAATGTTTTCAGCCAGCCAAAGTGGTTGTACTCGACGTCGCGTACAGGTATGAAGTGTGAGATCCTTGTTAACTCTAACCTTTTTGGTTTACCGTACTTGCAAAGACCGGATTATTCTACACGGCATCTCTTTTTTTTTAGGGGCGAAGCTCCTTAAAGCAGCATTCGTTTGTCCCTCGCAGTAGTCGTAGTTGTAGTGTGTAACGGGTCTTATGTTTTGACCTGCAAGGTGGTGCCGGTGGGAGATTTACCCTGTGCGTTGTTGAACAATAAAAAATTCGCAGCGTGTGCGTTAACTGAAAGCCCAATTCTCCTGTCTCTCATTCCCCATTAGCAGCCATTGGCATATACAATAAGCACTGTCTGACAAGAAAGGGTTGCTACGTTATACTCGCTGGGGGTAACCTTCTCAGTTTTAGAAAGGTTTTGCGAGCGTTGGGCCGCAGTGCCATGAATACAGTGAACTAGTATATACCATGAAATCGAGGTAGTTAAAGGTGGGAAATAGACGCGAAGCGCAAACCGTAACAAAGTGTGCGTGCGCCACCTCTAGTTTAGTCCTTGGAATGTCTGCTGGATGGCGGTGCTTCTATAAGGAGAATATATGATGAAAAGATGCCAGCTGACATCGCCGATCAGTTTGCAAACTTCTTCTTTAACGTCGAGCACACCCTACCTTTAATAAATGAAATGGCCTTAGATCGCTTACCCCATTCGTTCTTTCTGTTTCCCACAACTCCAGATGAAATAATTAGCGTTATAGGTGCCCTAAAAATGACGAGTGCTGGCCCTGACGGCATTCACCCCTCCCATGTAAAAATGGTAGCTCACCTTATATCAAATGTATTCTCTTCAATTGTGAATTTAATGTTTAGAACAGGTGTTTTCCCGCATGAACTGAAGCAGGGTAAAATAATCCCCGTACATAAAAAAGGAGATGCTTCGTTATTGAATAACTACCGCCCCATTTGCATCTTACCCTTTTTGAGCAAAGTAATTGAAAAACTGATCTGTACACGTCTCACAAATTACCTAAACAAATTTAATATACTATCACCTTGTCAATTTGGCTTTCGTTCTGGCTACTCCAGTGACCTTGCGCTAATCTCACTTACTGACCAATTAAAAAAGGCTATTGACAACGGTTACTATGCGGGCGGTGTTTTCATCGACCTAACTAAAGCCTTTGATTCAATCAATCATCACATTCTTTTCAATAAACTTGAAGCATTTGGTATAACTGGCCCAACATTACTATTATTGCGTAGTTATCTCTGCAACAGGACACAGAAGGTGGTAATTTCTAATGCATATTCTTCAACCAAATTAACTAATATTGGTGTACCCCAGGGGTCCATTCTGGGCCCCCTTTTGTTTTTACTTTATATTAACGATTTGCCGAAAAGCCTTTCTTCATCCAGTTGTATATTATACGCCGACGACACCACAATTTTTAACTCTGATAGCAGTATTACATCCTTAACTGGAAAACTAAACTTTGATCTGGCACAGCTCAATCGGTGGTGCAGTAATAACATGTTAGAAATTAACACGTCTAAGACAAAATTTGTTGTCTTCTCTTCACCACAAAAACCCTTGCCTTCTATCCCTCCTGTTATAATTGCGCGCAATGACATCCCTGTGAGCGACGGCTGTAGATTCCTAGGCGTTGAACTCGACAGTAACTTGAAATATCACCGACATGTTGCATATATTAGGAAAAAAATGACGTATGGCATTCGACTACTGATTAAATCTCGTCTTTATTTCAATCCATCAATCCTTATGTCACTGTATTTTTCTTTTGTTCATTCGCACATTTCTTACTGTATTACTTCATGGGGCAACACATACACCACTCATCTTACTTCAGTTCAGACAATTCAAAACCAAGCGATAAGAATTCTCACATCAAGCCCATATCTCTCTAACGCTAAGTCACTACTTCACGAAAACAATATATTAACTGTATCTGAGCTAGTTAAATATAACCTTGGTATTTACATGTATAGAACTATAAATAACCAACTTCCACATTTCACTACCATTCTCTCAAATAACAATGTCACTAGGTTTGCCCTTAACAATAACTTTCTACTGCCAAAAGTTCGCACCAATTATGGCAAACAAACCATTCATTTTTCCGGAATTTCTTTTTGGAATAGTTTGCCTTTCGACATTAAAGTATGTCGATCCCTGAAGGAAATTAAATCGAAGTTAAAAAATCATATCATGTCAACTAACTAGCCTGTTTGATTCCTGTTCATTGTGAGTTGTGTTCTGTAATCATTTGTCATTGAAGTTAGCACGTTATTCTTACTTTTTGTTTCTGTGATATTACAAGGGTATATTCTTACTTTATTTGTTTCAATTGCATTTTACTGTAGCTCTGTCTCCCTGCTATGTACATCACAATCATTATCAATTCTACATTGTACAAGAGGTCCCCTTGCAGTCTCTGACTATGGGACCTCTTTCTGTATATCATGCACATGTATTCTTCTTCATTTAACACAATAAAATCTTCTGTTCTGTTCTGTTCAGATGGTGGTACTTGGAGTGTTGAATGGATAAACAAACGGACACCCAGACAGATGCATGGATGGACGCACTGATGGATGCATGGATGAATGCTCAGACAGATGAATGCATGGACGGACGCAGGGGCAGATGCATGGTCGAACGCAGGAACGGACGCATGGATGGGCGTGCGGGCACACGAACAGATGCACGCACGGGCGGGCGGATGGACGCACGGATGGTCACACAGACGGACGCATGGACGGACGGAAGCAAGAACGAATGGACGGACGGATGCTTCGCCCCACTCTCCATCATTCACTCCGTGGATTTGCTGCCATTTTTTTTGCAACAAAGCTATATTTTGTTTGCTCGCACCTCTGCACCTGTGCTCGTGCTTCTTTAAGCTATCTAGCCATAACTGCACCTGTGTTTCGCCCATCTTCCATACCACACAAATGATTCGCATGTTCCTCAAAAGGCCCCAACGTAAAATCGAAAAAAAGGAGCCGGAAACGCATCAGAAAAAACAAATAACTTGCTGAGAGCTCTGCAAGAAGCCCTAAGGATTACCCGATGATAAATTTGCGTGCATATTGCTACATGTATACTTTACGCAGCTCGGGTGCGAGGCCATGGTTGTTTTGTTCATTTGCTTCAGGAAGTGACAGAAGCAACTATAATATTTCAGGAGGATTCAGCTGGATGTTCATACATGGCTAGTAGTTGGGACGCGAATAAGCAGCGTCACATTATGGATACCAACTGTCAGAGGCGAAGAGGCCTGCACTTTTCATCGCTTGGTTGCGCTCAACAATGTCATAAACGTAAGAAAGCATGAACGTTGAACAGACACCTGCAATGTTCTCTTGCAAAGGCAGGCAGATATAGATAGATAGATAGATAGATAGATAGATAGATAGATAGATAGATAGATAGATAGATAGATAGATAGATAGATAGATAGATAGATAGATAGATAGATAGACAGACAGACAGACAGACAGACAGACAGACAGACAGACAGACAGACAGACAGACGGACGGACGGACGGACGGACGGACGGACGGACGGACGGACGGACGGACGGACGGACGGATAGACAGATAGACGGACAGATAGACAGATAGACGGACGGACGGATAGACAGATAGACGGAAGGACGGATAGACAGATAGACGGACAGATAGACAGATAGATGGATAGATAGATAGATAGATAGATGGATGGATAGATAGATAGATAGATAGATGGATGGATGGATGGATGGATAGATGGATGGATGGATGGATGGATAGATAGATAGATAGATAGATAGATAGATAGATAGATAGATAGATAGATAGATAGATAGATAGATAGATAGATGCACGGGCCACTATGACCCGGTGCATGTGCCGAAAGCTTGTTATTAAAATTTCCCATTTTCTCATCGATTGATTCGTGCCTAAACAAACTTTGTTCTTGTTCTGTTACGTCTGGCAAATATAAAAAAAAAACGTCGCATATCCTACTCGAGGTATCATTCTTGCTTAATAGCTACAAAAGGTGATCAATAAATATATACAAGAAGACCTGTTATAGTTATTACATATAATCATTTAATAAAAACTATAAAACATATGCATGGTCACGTCAGGCAACCTTATTCTATGTGGCCACTAATAACCTTGCTTTGTCGGCCAGAATGGTTCTTCTCTGGTATATGTCGCGTGCATAATCCATATTAGACGCAGCTGCGCTGTAGCGAGCACTGAAGCTGTGGTTTAGTGGACGCAATTCGCCAATACAATAATCGATAAATAATGTACATGAGTGACTTCAGGTGTTTCGATGGAGTCGCTACAACCGAGGACTTTCCTTTTAGTCAACGAGGAAGGAAGGAAGGAAAATAGAGGAAAAAGAAAGGCAAGGAGGTTAACCAGCCTATAGGCAG
Source organism: Rhipicephalus microplus (assembly GCF_013339725.1). Taxonomy (NCBI): domain Eukaryota; kingdom Metazoa; phylum Arthropoda; class Arachnida; order Ixodida; family Ixodidae; genus Rhipicephalus; species Rhipicephalus microplus. The sequence goes on from NC_051165.1 coordinate 129,861,208, forward strand.
TCGGTTTGCTACCCTGCGCATGGGAGAGGGATAGGGGAGATGAAAGAGAGCAGAGAGGAAAGAGAGAAACAGCACATTCGGCAGCACACGCGCGCACACTCAGTCATAGTCCAGTCTTGTCTTTCGTGGTGTGTGACAATGCTGTTACAGTCGCTTGTTCAAGTCGGTGTCGCGTAGGAATTTCAACAGAGCTTTCGTCGCCTTCTGTTGCAATGTCTCCTCTCGGGCACTTGACAGAATAGTGTCCACAGACATTTGGCTGTTGTCGATGCGCGCAAAACGGACGCCTGTGACTGTCTCTGGATTTCATACAATGGTCAACGAGAGTCAATTAGTCAACGAAAGTTGCTATGTGGGCTTGTCGCGGATGCATTTGGAGATGTTTATTATAGCGCAAAGCGAAACGCCGCTATGAGAAAGGACATATGAACACCACACAGCTGTGTGTGGTTTTCATCTCATTCATCTACGCTTACCGTCTCGGGTGATTAAAGTTACGTCTGAACAATCCTTTTATCTATGACCAATGTAGCCTTGTATGTCTTGACTTCGTACCTCTGCGTTAGTCTCAAGAATAAACTGTACTGAATGGAGGAAAAGCAGAAGCGTGTCATTACGCGCACAATATCTTTTTCAAGAAAAAGTTCCAAACCCATAATAATTCACATTTGGCCTTACAGCAACAGACTTCATCGAGCAGCGGACGAAGACGCACCAACATCTGTAAACCACATGAAAGTGCCTTCTTGTAGATCGAGTCACGTGGGGCAACAAAATTGAAAAAAAAAAACATCGAGGCACTTTATGAAGACTTTGTCCTTTTGTGACGGTGCAATCCTCAATAAAGACGCAGATCAAATGGCAGAAGCCGTACCTTGGCTGTAAGTCTCGTGCCAAATGCAACTGATTTATTTCAGCTGCTTCGAACGTTTGCTGGCTGAATGTTTTATAATTAGCAAACCGAATGTTTTGTGATTTGGCGAAGACGAACACCTCGTTCAGGGTTCTTTCATCACTTCATCTTTCGACCGTCAGCGATAGTTGCGTCAGAACGTACGTCAGCAAGCGTTGCTTTTAGTTATGGCATTCTTTGCACCTCTCTTTATTCATTTTATCTGTGTACTCGCCCACATTCAAGACACCTTTATGCCAGATTGCTGTGTATGCTTTGTCCTAGCCCAGGAATCAATGCCGACTAGGGTCTCTAAGAGTGACGGGTTTGGTCCCGTCAGTCTTATTCAACGATGCTGAGTGGCCATGGCGCTGTCGTAAGACGTCGACAACGGCGGGAATATTTATGAGGCTGTCAGGTCGTCGACGTCAAAGTGAATAACCAGATCCGCTTTGTTCTGCAACGCCTGTACGTAACGCCTATTCATAAGACGTCCCTTACATTATCTCCTCTCGATCACACTGTCTTCCACGTTGGGCATTTGCTTCGCCTGTTTTATATCGTTTCTTCCACTTGGTCACGTAATAAGGCCGTTACCCTTTTAATCGAAAAACGGTTCAGTGAGTGACCGAATCAAATAATGGTCTCGTATCCGCACATCTCACTGCAAATGTTTTCGAAAGACGATAGTGTTGCGTCTGGAGAGCGTGAAAAAAAACGCCGAGAAAATCTGTGAATTGTATTCTGGAGGCGCTGCGCTTTGTGTCTCGATTCATGCAGCGAAGGTGAACAAGCGCATCGAGGCACGTTAGACAAGAGCACTATCTCGCAGTTATCTTGAAAAACGAAAGAAGGCGTGCGCGCCTTTCTCGGAGGCGATAAGGTGTAGAACGCAAAGCGACGGGCAGGTGCCACCACCGTGTCGTCTTAGCAAAGCGTTAGAAACGCTTGCCTTTTTGAGCATGGCGTTGCATTATCAGCGCAGCGTGATAATCGCTACAGTCCTTAGATTTAGTTATGTATGCCTTCTATAGTATAAAGACACACATACATAATATTGACGTGTTGTTGTGGTGCCTCACATATGCGCAATAATTGCTTTCAAATTGACAATCACACAAGTACGATTGCTGAAACCTGAGCAATATTGGTGGACGCTGCAGATGGGGTAGGCCGTTTGGGGTAAGGTTTTACGCTGTTTAAGGTATTGTTGCAGTGGACAAATAGATAACGTATAGACGATAGGCTGACCAAATTGTTAGCGTCGAAGTACCCCAAGAAGACTATCGTCTTCAAAAAATAAACGTGGGCTATCCGTCTTTCTAGGAATCCGTGAAACGCCAAGATTTAACGCATCTTCAAAGATGTCGTTCAGCATTTATTGCGCATTGTTTCGCCACAAGGGCGAAGGAATGAATGCTACGTCAACAAATTACAATGTCACGCGAAGAACGGCAAGCAGCTGGAAACTTACAGCGAGCATTTCAAGGAGAGGGCACGCACCAACTGAGCATACACAGGACGAGTGGTTCTGATGAGCTCCCATCTTGCATACTGGAGCCATATCTAAAGCAAAAAAAAAGTACATTTCTGAACGTTTGTTTATTGCGTCGTGAATTCTCTCTCTTCTGTTTTCATGAAAGTATCCAACAGAAAAACGACTATATTTTATCACTCAGTCAGTACGTTATCACTTTCAGGAAATGTTGAATTTTATGTGGAAGCACCTCACTTATAGCCTCCCTTTTGCCAGAAAATATTTTCAGACCAATCAATCAAATCGAAAACGGCCAACGAAAAAACAGAAACAACAAACAAAAGGAAAGACGTTATTATAAGAAACAATAGAAGATTTCATGCCGATGTTCGAAATGCATTCACGTGGCAATCTCCTCAAATGTTTATCGCTATCTGAACAAAATACCTGTGCCTGAAATCACTCTAATACACTCATGGCTCGCCAAACTTCCAAGTGCGTGCTTTTGTAAAGTCGCGACAAAACTTCCGGTCAAGCCCACATTCGTGCATTGTCGTCATGAAAAGCTGGAAGCGAAAAGAGCTGCTGTGTTAAAATGAAACACTTTGACTATAACAAATTGGAAACAAAAAAAATGGACAAAAAATGAGGCGACGTACGAGAAGACGCGTACACGCGAAGAAATTTTCTACCTATAGCCATTGAAACCAAAAGCTAAGAGTGATGTGTAAAAGCTCTCAAACGTTATGTTGGTTTGCCGGGCATTTGATGGAAGAAAAGCCGCTTCGCGGAAAGAATTCTAGCTGTTCCTAGAAGCCCAGTTCTCTCCGTCTCAGTGAATTTATCGATCCTATCCTTTTTTTTTCTTTCCTTGCCTTTACAGTTCGAATGGAACGGAGGCACGGGAAAGGTGATGAAAAACGCAGACCACCATCAAGACCACCGCTAGCTTGAGAGAACTACGAAAAAAAGCATAACAAAAAAAAACTTACTTTGCCCGGGTGTTGTTTATCCATGCACGGCAGCGGGAGCAAACACCTGGTTTTATTATGTTCCCGAATCCAGTGTCCTCCTCAACTTCACCGTCCCCCGCCACCCTTCCCTTTTCTTTTGTTTCACACTCCATCGCTACTTTTCACCCCTTCCATTGACTCCTCTCGCAATATCGCGATTTTTTCGTTGTTTCTTCGGGATTAATAACGTTTCTCTTTTCTCAGTCAGCCCCTTCAGGGTGTACAATATTGCCCAGGTGATGGCTAAGACGTCTTTGCACATCGACGTGAACAAAAATGCTTCTTTTTCTCCCCACCAGAAGTTCAAAGAAGTTTCTAGCCCCAGGGTGACCGTGTTTGCGTGTGTTAGTCTTATTTTTATCCCTTCTTGGGCGATAGAGCTAAGCACTTCTTTGCCGCGTAAACATTTATCGGTTGCGAAGTCTTCGCTGGCGTAAAAATTTATTTTGCGCTGTACGCAACAAAATAATTGTCCTTTCCTGCTCTTTTCGGTACGTCCTGACTTGCCATGTGTGTAGCTCTTTTCGAAGATACACGTTACCGTTTTTTATGAGAGTCGTGCCTACAACCACTCTCGGTAGAGAGTATAATGATCTTGACTTGTAAAGACAGCTACCGTGTATCTTCAAAGAGTGTGCAAATCTTGCACACTCCCATGTGTGCAAATCTTGATTTCTCAGTAACATTTAAAGGCAATCTATGCTATGTTGGAGTATTAATTGATGTCCTGCTACTTAGCATGTGAATGTTCGTGCACTTGTTTATTGGTGTAGTTTATTTGCGTATTTGAACCGGGCATGTGCCTGGTTAACCTCCCTGCCTTCTCTCTTCGTGTTGTTGTTTTTCCTAGTGTTTACAACTTCTTGGCTACCACATCCACGTATGGAAAAAGAAGCCAGGGCCACACATAGACAGCAACTTCTCCGTATCTCAATTTATGTAACCAGCAAAAGGGCTTGCTCACTTCGCAACTGTGGACCCTTTGTAGCGCACTTACCTTTTCCTTACTTTTCTAACCAGACACCAGCTTTCTGGTTAACCTCCTTGCCTTTTTTTCGTACCATATCTCTCTCTCTACAATTAGGTTTCTTTGCAACGCTTGTAAGGTGGCAGGTGCATCAGAATCGCGTGAAGCTACATGATCCGTGGTGTAGTAGAGACAATGGTACACATCGCACTTATTTTCGCGTCGTTTATGATCATCTGAACGGTGGTTTCACCTCACATGAATTTCAATACGCCCAGTTCCCCAGCTTATCTTTCTTTCCGAAACAGTTCTTGTGTTATATTTTTTTCAGCAATTACAAACAGTAAAAACATAATGAAACGTAACAGAAAAGCTACAACAAGAAAATTTTGAACACAGAAGCAGCAAAAATGAACAGGTCTCACGAGATGCGTCTCTTAAACTCGGGTGCAGATTCGTAAGCTGTATCTTCTGGTTTTTAATCAAGATAAGTAGCAGATCATTAAATCAGCCCGAATAACGTGTTAGCAAAGTACGTGCGCCTAGCCATTAAAACTTGCATTTCTTGATGATGCGGAAGTCCTTAATGAAGGTACTGTTCTTTTTTTTTATGTCTGCCTAAGCCATTCTGAGCAAACCGTTGAGCGCCGAACAACATACCAGTCCTGCACTGTTCACCTGTTTTTCATTCCAAATTGAGTCAATATGGGTGTCTTTGTTGAGTCAATAAGGGCAAACGCTCCGCAGTCGACTCCGTACTGATCTTGATGAAGGCACCTTGTGCTGTCTACATCTATTCCTTTTGCATTTATTAAGAAACTTGTTCGAATGTTAGCGGAGGATTTAAGAGCAGCGTACAAGGCGTCTCTGATCGTTCGTAACGGCCCAACAACATGTTTCTTTTTTTATCGCGCGATTATTAAAGGACAGGAGGGGTATAGTCTAGAGAAGAGAGCGTATTTTTTCAAGACCACTATGGCGGATATTGGAGTGTAATCAGCAATCACTGTTCATAATATTGGAATGTAAAGCTAGTTAGTGTGCGTTCATTTTTTTTCTAATGCAGTGTAGACGGAAAAAGGACGAAGAACTATAAGAAACGAGGCCTAAGCGCTGTCCAGTTCATCTTGATTACTCGTCCTGGTCCTTCTTGCACTGTATCAATCAAACATAATCGCAGTTCAACCGTACTTTTTGTAAAAGGCTGGAACGTATGCGTTGGGAAGGGCAGGAGTGATTCAGTAGCCTACATTTTGTATAAAAACTGAATTCTAATGAAGCAAGAGAACAAACCACTGACGCGATACTTTGATCGTCCTGACGTATTGTCCTGCGGACAGCAGAGTACGTAAATCGTAAGCCTTACCCCCTCCCCTACCCCTCCACAAAAAGCAACCATATAGCTTTACTGCGAAACATGCATCTTTTTCACTGCTTACCCGAAACACCATCCAGTGCGCTCAGTGACAAAACACCCACTACCATTTAGTGGCTGTGCTTAACGGTTAGAAAGTAACTATAAAAACGTCGCTGTTTAGTATTTTCTTTTGGTGTCTAGTACTCCTGATGTGAGCTGCCTTTCAGAGCAAAATCCTGATTGCGCTTACGGGGCAGTTAGGGCTTAGAAACAGCTGAGAGAACCGCTTAACTTGCCTGGTTGCAATCACGAAAATATTTCGATTAGCGGCGCAGCTGGCACTGGTGCAGGGAGGAGGCTATAAATTTTCATTTAGGCCTGTGTAGCAGCCTTTGTGCAGCACCGTATCTTCTTTAAGATGCAAAATGTAATCATTATTTCGTTAACGTGTTGCACTACTCCGAAGGGACACACGTATTTTCTACTTAGAGCTTAGACTGCGCAGCTCAATCAGGGTTAACGTTAACGTTCTTCAGCAAATAAAAGAAAACAGAGAGACCAAAGTGTAATAGAGGGGGCTCAGACGAAACTCATTAATCGAAATCAAAGTTACTTTTTTTGTGCTAGTGAGTCGCACGACACGCCGAACGTTCGGCAGCTACGACATTCTAAGAAAACCTAGGGGTGAAGAATATGAAATAAAAAATTATATTTATACAGGCAGGTACGTACATGTAATAAAATCCCATTGCCTTATAAAACATGGCTGCCTTTGCGAAGAGCGGGCTTGAGCATGTATAGAGTTGCGTTGCACGAAAGACATTGTTTCCTCACGCACACCTATATTTAAGTTCTGCACATTATGTTGTATTTTTATTTTCTGCTTTATTTTTCCTTGTTTTGTCTAATCAATAATTATTGTTGATGTCATTCTGACTCTTCTTGTCACCCTGAACGAAAACACCTGTTCTGTCACCTCCGCCAACTCTTGCAATCGTCGAGAACGGGGGCCAAGAGCTCCGCAAGCTGCCCAGAGCAGCTTTCTTCTTGGTTCCTGCCACTGTATAAGAATTTTTACAATTAATATGAACGAAATAATGAAATAAAAAATATTAGATAAACGAATGCCACAGAATATAAAGCACACCCAAATAAATTATTATTTGAAGAACTCCGCGAAAGAAAGCTGTCTCAGCGAAGGCAATGGAAACAAGGAAGGAAGAAAAAATGAGGCAGGAAGGAAACAAACCAAAGAGAGGGCCGGACACTTAAGCGGACACATGTTTGATTGGCTACCTTTGTTGCGAGGGAGAAATTAGAAAGACCAGTGGAAAGATCAGAGCGAGAGAAAGGAGAGTATAAAAGAAGCAGATAAACAAAAAATGCGCTGACGCGCATTTGTCGGCTGCACTATACACTTGTAAAAGGCCTTGGCGCGGGCCCATAATCTTCAAAATGCCCGGATGTGGGCCCAGGGGCATCGAAATGCACGAACTAATCATTGGGCAGGATAGTTATTTTCAAGAAATTGTGGATTTACATTTGTAAGATTAGGCATACACGACTGCCTGGCCAACACCGCGCAGTTCATCAATGCCGTTCTCCTGGACATTGTTGCCTGCGCAAGACAAAAGACGCAATGCATAGAATAGTTTAACGACTCTCAGGCTTGTCAGCCGAAATTTATAGAAGCATCTTTCTTGGAATATTTTTTGCCCAGAGAGCTTCTTGAAACTGAACTGTGTTTTTGTGAAATATTCGTTTATTTGAAAGCTATACGAAATGTGTAATGTTGGCGTGATCCACATGTTTCGTGCTACTGTTTAAGGAATGTCAACTAGTGCTTACACTTAGGGGGGATGGGCCCCGTTGTTTTCCATTATTTTAGTCATAAATAAGCTGGCTTTACTGTAACTTTTTGCTTTACTGTATATCATTCTAATCATACTGTATCAACTGTGGTATAGGAATATACTATAGTTCAGATAAGTTAAGCAGACCTTTTCGAGCAGTGGAAGCAACTTGCCGAGGAAGCGTAGCTACATCCGCGGCGATAGACTACGCGTAGGCATCACCACACTTCAGGAGGTATTGTACGTTGTTCATCTTTCTCTTCGTGAAGCCAGCGCGGGACTGAACTGAGAGTAGCTGAGATTGTGAAGACCGTGTAACGGCTGGCTCGCTGCATTTGGCTATCGACGGAGACTGGCACACGGGAGAATAAATGGACGTCTGCTGTATTTCGATGTCAAACGCATGCACAAATTCATTTAAGGTAAAACGCATGCACAAAGTCACAATGTCACCGGCAAACGTGAAGCTATCGTTTTGATAATGTGTCATCGTTGGTTGTTATAGGTATGGTGCTCACAACTTCAGAACACTGAAGAAGAAGTGCATCTTGCTTTTTTTCATCATAGGGTAGTATTTCTAGAAGTAATTGGGCTGGTACTCATGAGCGAATTCTCGAAGATCGAAACACTATTGAGTACCTACCCGGGGAGAAATATATAGTTGGATGAAATGTTGAATGGGTATACTGTAGCGAAAGCTATGGAGCTAGGTCGAACTATGCATCTGTACAGTTGGTTGTCCATAGTCTTGCTTTTCTCTCTTTGTCTGTTGTATTCTATCACTCGCCGCCTGACATGCACGGTAAAATAGGAACAACCTACAGCTAACCTTCCTGCCTTGTCTATATTCTTTACCTTTCTCCCTTTTTCTCTAGCCTTACTTTTTACCTTTTTACGTGTTTCGGTGCAATATGTGCAAATATGAATTGACATGGAATGTCAACATGCTGCTGCTGATGCTGCTAGTCCTCTTCGTCCTCCTCCTCCTCCTCCTCCTCCTGCTTCTACTACTACTACTACTACTACTGCTACAAATACAACTACTGACGCTTACTACTACTACTACTACTACTACTACTACTACTACTACTTACTGTTACTACTACTACTATTGCTGTATGTACTTGCTGTTCCTACTACTACTACCAATACTACTACTACTACTGCTACTACTACTACTACTACAAATACAACTACTGACGCTCATTACTACTACTACTACTTACTGTTACTACTACTACTACCAATACTACTACTACTACTGCTACTACTACTACTACTGCTACTACCAATACTACTACTACCAATACTGCTACTACTACTACTACTGCTACTACTACTATCACTGCTACTACTACTACAACTCCTACCGCCACCCCCACCTCCTCGCATAACTTTCATTTGAAGTGTAGGTAAAAGTGGGGCAATGCTGTAAATACTGAATTACTATAAATGCTTATTAATGTGGGCAGTTGGTACGACTCCATGGCAGAAGCGACTCACAGACTCAAGGGATGAAGAAGAACGTATCAGAATAAACATTTTTACTGAACGGCAACCTAACATACTTGTGGGGTTCGCGTGACAAAGCCACCATTTTATTAGGAGCGGCATCCCTCGTGGAGACTCTCAAATATCTTGACCTGCTGGAGCTTTTTGACGTCCTCTTATATCTGTTTAAATGTGGTGCTCTTGCATCTAGCTCGCATCAAACGGTGGTCGTTGCTTGCTGGTAATCGAACCCACGTTTTTCAAGGGGTTTAAAAAAAATGGCTGATTCTTTTTTTAGGAATCAGTATAACACGACATTGCCACTATTTTTTAAGAGCAAGGTATACAACAGCTCCATCTTATCGGTATTTCCCTACGAAGTAGAAACCCTAAAGAATACAAAGCGCGTCCCTCTTAACTTGAGCACGACGCCACGAGCAAAGGAAATGAAAATGATAGGTATAACCTTGGAGACTCGAAGAGAGCAGAGCAGGTCAGCGAACGAACAAGGGGTTGAGGATATCATAGTTGAAATCAAGATAAAAAAATGGAAATGGGCTGGGCACGTAGCACGCAGGCACGATAACGGCTGGTCATTGAGGGTAACTAACTGGATTCCCAGAGAAGGCAAGCGAGTTAGGGGGAGACAGAAGGTTAGGTGGGCAGATGAGATTAAGAAGTTTGCGGGTATAAATTGGCAGCGGCAAGCACAGGGCCGCGTTTAACTGGCGGAACGTGGGAGAGGCCGTTGTCCTGCAGTGGACGTAGTCAGGCTGATGATGATGATGATGATGATGATGATGATGATGATGATGATGATGGTGGTGGTCATGTTGATGGTAACGTGAAAGTTAAACATGCTTTCACAGGAATAGTTGTGCATTGTTTCGCCGCAGAGGTGAAAGCTTGAATGCTACAGCAACAAATTGCAATCTCATACAAAAACGGCAAACAGCTGCAAGCTTACAGAATCTACCTCAGCTAGAAAGCACGCACGAAATTAGCGTACACAGGACGAGCGCAAAAAAAAAAAAAACAACTGCCTCAGCTCGACACTTGAAGAAAGCTGTTCAAACAGAAAGATGCACGAAACGAATGCCCAAGTATACGCAGGATGAGCGCCAACAACTGTCACAATTTTTAGTTCATCATATGTGACCAGCGTGCTCCTACTGTAAACCTGGCTGCGGCAGCGAGCGGAGTGACCTCTATGTCTGCCGACTCAGGAGTCTGAAAAGCGTGCCCCTTAGAGGAGCGCGCTCGCTGAAACGCGAGAGGCGACGGCCTTTAGAACTCGCCTAGTGCGAACCTTTGGTGCGTTCTCATAATGATGACCGAAACGCGCTGATGTTCCGGAGCTCTGAGAACCGCCAACAGTATATTGTGTATATAAATTGCTTGCCGTTTGCAGGCCATAGTTCTGTGGCTTCGTGACTTTTGTCGCGCGCTGCGGAGTAAAAGATTCCTGGTTCAACGCTTGCTACGGAATTTTTCTTGCTAGCTTTTTTGTTATAGTTTGTAGTAAATTTGATACAACGTCATAACCATGACAGAAATATGCCAGTGGAGCCGTGTTGGACCACAGCGAAAAACAGTTTCATGTTAAAATCGTTCCAAGTAATGATCTAAACAATTTATTTCAAAGGAGTGTATTGCCTCACAAATCAACTGTTTCTAAAATTTTGAGAATCTGTATAGTACAAAAGGAGTTACAGAGATTTGCTTTACGCTAAACCTTCTTCTCGTTCTTCGTACCAGAGAACTTTTGAAAGGTACGTGAAACGGGAGAGATGGAGGTGAAAATATGGCGAAAAGATGCGTTCCTACTTACCAAGGCTAGCTTGTTGGCCCTGTCTGTGTAACATGCAGATTGATTAATATGTTGGGTTTACCGTCCCTAAATCACCATAAGATTATGAGATACGCAGTAGTCGAGTGCTCCAGGAATTTCGACCACCCTGGGTTCTTTAACGTGCCCCCAAATATGAGCACACGGACCTACAGCATTTTCGCCTCCATTGATGCATCACATGTTCATAGCGCTAAGCGTGGCACTGAATTCACGAGGACGGGACAATGAGAACATACACAAGCGTCAATTTAGTGCCGCGCTTAACGTCACGAACTGCGTCCAATCGTCAATGCATGTCATGACCTTGACCATTTTCTTCGGACGTGCGGCTTACGGCCAGGGTTGCAGTTGCACATGGCTCAGTGCCCGATATAGAAATCCCACCTGTTTTGGTGAAGGCGCGCGGGTCCTGTCGTGACAGCCAAATATACCGGCGACTCTGTAAGCTGTCTAGTTGCGCAACCTATGGACACGTTGCGAAACCCCGGCCCTCCACGTGGGTAAGCCGCCACGAAGTACAGCTATGTAATGGTAGCAAGACGCTACGAAGTTTCATTCGTAACGTCAGAAAACGAAAATAATGTCAGAAACAGTCTGTAAGTAGCGCAAGCTAGTTTCACGTTGTGCGTAACTCTAAAACCGTGAAAGCCCGCTTTTGACTTTGTCTCACGCATTCTCTGTCTCTTTCGGTGGAATTTACCGCCTGAAATAACTCTACAAGTTCCCACAATACGCAAAGGGCCTGTGGTAGCTCACTCCTATGAGAAATTTTTCAGGGGCAAAGGTGCGTCAGGTTTAACAGACAGAAGAAGAGGCGAGAAAAAAAGGAAGGCAGTATCTCCCGAACAGTATATTGGACGGCGCTGTCTCATCGAAATACATATAAACTGCAGTTGAGTAAGGATATTCTAGATGGCGCTGTACCGCTACTCTCCGAATAGCTGCTGCGCGGTAAGTGCCTGGGTGCGCGAGGAAGGAGTGCCTGTCTGTCTCCTGGATCGTCGCCGTACGTGGCGGATCATTGGTGGTGCATAGACGAAATAGAGTTGCGGGCGTGGAGCACCGTGACGGTTCGTTCTAGTCGCCTCGTTGATGAAACACGGACAAAGCGGAGTGGAGGGTCGCGATGGCTTGTGCTCGTCGCCAGATAGACAAAGATGCAGACACGCAGACAGAGAGACAGAGGGACGGACGCGCGGACTGGTGCATAGACGCATGCACAGACGGACGGATGGACGAACACACGCACGCACGCATGGACAGACAGACTTACAGACAGACAGACAGACAGACAGACAGACAGACAGACAGACAGACAGACAGACAGACAGACAGACAGACGGACGGACGAATTGATGCTTCGCCCCACTTATCATAATTCACTACGTGAATATGCGATGAATTTTCGTAATTGTTTCTGTTCATTTGCCCTATTACTCCAGTTTCTGTTTAGCACTTTGGCCGGGGTTGGGCTGTACTCAGGTTACTGGAACTAACAAAAATTTACTTTTTTTCACGTCCCCAGGAATCACCCATTTCACCAGAGAACTTTTTTTCCGGAACATCGGTAGCGATCTGGTGTGTCGCGATCATTTTGCTCCTTAGCCGTCAGCAAGTACACAAAATACCTAAAAGGGAATTTTTGTCCTACACTGAAGTGTCTACTCACATCAATCGGCATGAGGGCCTCCTTTTTTTCTTTCCTCGTATGTTTTGTCGTTTTAGTTTTGCGTATTTTTATTCAATGGTAAAAGTTGCACTACAACGAAATTGCACAGTCGTTCCAAAAACGATTGCATTCCGTCACTGCCGAGAAATTTTAAGTATACGCCATGAAAACTTTCAACATCACATTTGTTGAACTGAATGAAAAACTGAAACGCGTGGCTCGAACTGAAGGTAAGCTTCGTGCAATATTTGCTTTTACATTGTTGAAGAAAGTTCAGCTTTAAAAAAGTAATTTTTATAGCATCGTACCTATTTTTTTCTTTGTATACGTCTGTGTGCCTGGATGAATATCTTAACCCATCCCCATGTTTTGACGGCGAAGCTGTAGGCATCATCGCGTGCGTTGACTGTATGTGTACGTGCCCAAAAGCTGTCGACATGTTGAAAGTTTTATGCATAGTCAAAGGCTGTATATGTACATATCGAAACCTGTATACATTTAACGCATCACTTCCTATGCGTGAGGCGGGTGCAAGGGAGCTAGTGATCAGAATGGATCGCGTCCGCATGTACAGAACAAATTGCGAACCAAAGATGTAGATAAGGTTGCAGGCGGAGTGCGCCCACACAGCGGCGCTTGCTTCAATATCGTGTAGTGGCGCTGTTGTAGTATGACATAGAGCTCTGACACAAACAGAAGGCGAGGCGCAAAGACGACGCAGTGCGTTCACGTCTGAATAGAGAAGTGATAAAGCGGATAGGCGAAGAGACCCATAACTCGAATACCAGCAGTAAATTCGACGTAATTATAAAAAGACTGAAGGCTGGGCAATTTGGTTGTCCTTATGGACTGGCAGGGTGACCAAGATATAAAGAGAAAAAAAGGAACATGAAATCTAAACGATATGTTTTGTGTTCTTTCTGTACTCGCTTTTCGTGTGGAGGTGCTGTGATTCTATATGAAGCAAAGACAAAGACCGTGAAAATGTGGAGACTGCGTCGAAAATGTAGGCCTCTGATGATGAACGTCAAGCGCTCACGCCCGAAAAACACGCGAACATGCGTCCCACACGTGAAACGTGAATTCAGCTTCGCTCGTATATGCTTATATGTCACGATCCTGACCGTCTTTGTCAATTTCTTGTTAAGAAATATTCGCAGCGTGTTTTCACGTAATCCGCAAAATTCCTTTCGGTACCGTATTTGGTCATAGCGTAATTTCTGCTTAGTCCCACCATTGTTCTCTCGGTCGTATTTTGTTTAAGTTTCGACGGATGCGATTTTGCCTGTTCGATTACTATCAATTCCGTGCCAGTAATCTTGTGCCACCATGGCGACTTGGTGGCTACAGTTCTCGGCCACTGATGGAAAAGACAAGGTTTCGATCTTGGCCGCACCGGTCACATTTCGACAGAGGTGAAATGTTGGAGGCCGTTGTACTGCGTGATGCCAGGGAAAGTTAAAGCGTCCTAGCTCGTCTAAATGAATTGATTGAATCCTAATGAAGGCATCCTATAGCCGGTATAAATGAATTAAGGCGTACGGGTCTAAATAAACCGCACGCCATAAGCTCACCTAGAGGCCTTCTAAATAAATCCCGTAGTGTCTATCTTCACTCTATCACCACTCAGTTGCCTTGTTATGTTTAAATTTTATGCTTGTCTTCGTCTGATAGCCTTGGTTTTTTATGTTTGTGACTTGATTAGTTACGCTTCATTGCGAATGGTTGTTTTTATTTGGCAGTCACAGCAACGGCCTGCTTCGCAGTGCCCCGGCAGACTCTTCAACAGCCATTTTTGTTCACAAAATTGATACTTCGTCCGCAGAAAGACGAGAAATTCCGGAAAAGTGCTGACTCACGCTAATTTTCCACGTGATGAAACTGTTACTTTAGCTTTAAACCTGCGGCAAAGTTTGAACTCTTAATCAATGCGCTTTAAAAATATTGTCGGAGTAATTTACATAGCATATATCATGCGTAAGTATTCATAAAAGTTTCATGTGACATGATCGACAAAAGATGCAGTAAACGTCTCGTGAGTTTCCTGAACTCGAACATAGCTAATTTTTAAGCGTTCCTGGTGAATAAATAAATATATGTGCGCGCAAGATCGAAGTCACGTAATTAAGGCTCGTTGAATTCCGCGTATGCCGGGCTGTTCACTTATCTCTGATGAAACTCGAGGTACTGCATTTTATAGTCGCGAGTGAGTGCTGATAAAACTTTTTTGAACATGTAACGAAGGAAACAGCGATGCGCGGCCCATCAACTTAATGGACGTGACAGATACAATAAAGAGAGCAGAACAATTTCGCCGCCTTAACTCTTGGCACACTTGAGGAAAACTTTATTCTTCTTATTAGATTTTCCACTTAACCTGCTTAGAACATCCGATATTTCATATTTAGCTAATGGATTCAATAAATCTTCTTACTGGGGTTTCGATTCATACTTGTAAAGAAACGAGTAGGTTCCTACTTGTGCTTCTCCGTGTCTTCAGGCTCGATTTGTTGTATTGCACAACCATATTTTCCTTTGCGTAATTGAGTAGAACGAAGAAATATCGGTCCTCATTTGTTTCAGCGACGGTACAATAAAAGTGACAGCACGTTTTGCTGACGTGCTCTGCGCTCGAAAACCGTACTGTACTCCTACCTAAAGTAAAAAGCTCGCGTTCTTCAGTTTGTTTGTTGACAGTGTTTCTTTTTTGTTCTGCTGTACTATTGCCAAGCATCTTGAGACGCAAGGCTCCAATAATATAGTATTACTGTTACCAAAAAATTTAATTTCAATAATGTCTAGTGATGAAAAGAACTTGGCACACCGAAGTCTGTCTAATGTGTCGTCAATACGAGGGAGGGGATATACATCGCGTTTAGTCGTTTAGTCACAGCATTTAATTTCCGGTAGTGGACGCAAAACCTTAGCGTGTTATCCTTCTTCTTGACAAGTACTACAGGAGATGCCCACGGACTGCTAGAAGGTTGAATAACATCATCTTCAAGCATCTCCTGTACTTGATTCTTGATGAATTCCCTTCCTTTTGGTGAAACGCGGTACGGGTGCTGGCGGACCGGCCTGGTTGTCTCGTCTGTTACGATCCTGTGTTTTGCAATGGTTGTGCGTCGTACCTTTGAACTATTGGAGAAACAGCTGCCGAAATTCCCGTACAAGGTCGTATAGTTGTGACGTTGGATCACTGAAAGATTAGTATTTACGGGATATTACGTCGCAGACATCAGATGTTGGTTTCATATGCGTTGACGTTGTTTCAAGGCGGCATGTTTCTGTGGCTTCACAAACCTCTTGAAGAAAGTCTATGGCTGTCCCCTTTGCGATGTGCTGGAATTCGTTCCCAAAATTTGTCAGGAGGACGTCTGCGTACCCGTTTCGTAGCTGGATAATCGCTCTTGCCACACAAACACCTCTTTTCAGGATCAAATTCATGTTGCTGTCTGCCACACCTTCGTAGTCGCCAAACGTATTATTTCTGACTAGAACCATTACACTGCTATGCGGCGGTACAGTCACATCATCATCGACGACGCGCAGTGGAGTGGTGTATTGCTCGTCTGCTCGAGCTACCTTTATAGCTTGTTCCGCCGAAAATGACACGCTCGACCTCTGCAAATTAATAATGGCACAATTTCCTTGCAGAAAATCCATTCCGAGTATAACTTCTCTCGAACATACGGGCAGGACAACAGTCCCCAACGTAAGTGAAACCTCATATCTCAACTCTTGCGGCGCATCTGCCGAGAGGCGTAATAAGGTGACCGCCTGCCGTACGTTCTTGAGGTCCACTACATTCGGTCAGAACTTTCCTGAGGCACTTCGCTAAATCGTAGCTTATCACAGAGTAATCCGCACCGGTATCGATTAAAGCCATGAGCTCTAGCCCGTCAATTACCAACGGCAAGTCTGAAGTTATCTTCTCATTACTGCACTTCTTTACCTGGATACAGTCGTCATCGTCGTCACGCTGGTGTCGCAGTGGAGGATCTTCGTATTTCGAATCTCCAGTGGCCTCGCCTCCACAGGTCGCCAACTTCAGTTTCTCGGGTTTGGACTAGGCGAACGATGCCTAGGTGCATTTGGAAAGGAACGTGGGCTTGGCGAGCGCTGACGTAGAGGGAATGGTGACCGCGGTTGATGACGACGATGCAGGTCGAAGCTCTGACGTGAGCACAGGTATTCCTCGATGTAGGACGGCCTTTCGCCGTTTCGCGGACACGGTGCGTTGACCGCAAATCCTTGAAGACCAGCTTGACGATATCGGCAAAACCGGTAAAGATGGCCAGCCTCTCCACAGTGGAAATACAGGGGCCTACGTTCCGCATCTCACCATACATCGCTTTTCCGAGGTATTGTCTCTGTCGGAAGAGGTGCGCTGCGAGTTGCCTCTACGGTATGGCGCGGGCTACGTGTTGTCGGTGCGTAAATACTTGGCATCTCAATAGGTGCATAGTGGACAGCAGGCTGCCTGGGCACCTCAGAATAAGTTACCGTGCGTCGTGTCGGTGGTGCTTCACTCTGCGGCTCCCGTATGGCCTGCCGAATTTCTTCTCGGACAACATCCGCAATAGACAGTTCCGGTGAAGCGGGTGGCAGCAGCTTGCGTAGTTCCTCCCTGACAACTGACCGGACGAGCTCCCGCAGAGTGTCAAGATTATCGACAACGTTTGCCGAGAAGACCCCTGCTGATGTACAGGCTACGTCACGAATGTATTGCCGGGCTCTCTCTGTTGCAGCGTCGTTTCTATTGTTGTTGCTTCCGACCGAAACTCAGCAACAGTGCGCGGCGGATTGCGAACGAGTCCCGCAAACAGCTCTTGTTTTACTCTATGCATGAGATGATGCACCTTCTTGTCTTCAGTCATGTTGGAATCAGCTCGCTTGAACAGGCGGGACATGTCTTCTATGTGCATAGCGACAGTCTCATTTGTGCGTTGATTTCGTGCACGAAGAGCTGCTTCTGAATTTTCCCGGCGATCATTGTTGCCAAACGTACACAGTAGCTGCAACCGCAACTCTTCCCAGGACGTCAAAGGTGCGTCGTGGTTTTCGTACCACACTCGCACTGCGTCTTCCCAAGAGACGTATACGTTGCGCAACTTGCCTGCTTCGTTCCATTGGTTTATGTTCGCCACCCTCTCGAAATGATCCAGCCAGTCTTGGGCAACCTCGAACGGGTCACCATGGAATACCTTCGGTATGACGGGCTGGCTGACAATGAGCTGCGATGGTGCAACTTGGCTTGTCATGGTGGTGGCGTTTCTTGTTTCCGTCGCTGATACCCTTGGCACAGGGGGAAGTGGTCCAAATTCTGGTCAATCCCCTCGAATACGGCGACTGATCCGTTGGTGCACCAGCGTACGCTCCACGGCTTGCGGATGGTCAGGGCTTGAACTTCGCTCTCTCGTGAGGGTTGAATCATCTACCCAGCACCTCCACCAGAAAATGTAACAAATGTAGCAGCCTCAACAACGATGTTCTATTCACACGGTCTATTAAGGGCGAACTTGTGCCCAAAGTGGACGACGCACAGAAATCAAGAAGATCCAAGGGCGGTAGACCTCGTGAGCCTCTGCCTTGAGCACCCTCGTTCTCTTCTTCTTCACGTGCGTTGGCTGTTCGGCGGAGTACCGGGCGCATGCAGGGCCGGCTCGTGCATTGCGGCTGGCTCCATCGCTCGTATTCGTGCCGTTAGCGTTTCTCTGGTTCCCAACGTTCGCGTTGTGCGGAGCAATGGTTTTTTCCTGTGGCAATATAATTCAACACCATGTTGGTAGTATATACGAAGTTATCTTCTGTAGTGTTAGTAATAGTTTGCGATGTGATGTAAATACTCCGGCCTTTTATTGTAAGATTAAGCTTAAGAATAACTCTTATCGAGATATGGTACTTCGGTAGATAATTTTTCCTACAAGCAGTAATTAAACGATGAAAAAATGCACTATATATATATATATATATATGTTACTTAGTGCTCATCATAGAGAGAGGCCCCACCGTGGTGGTCTAGTGGCTAAGGTACTCGGCTGCTGACCCGCAGGTCGCGGGATTGAATCCCGGCTTCGGCGACTGCATTTTCTATGTTGTAGGTCCGTGTGCTCAGATTTTGGTGCATGGTAAAGAACCCAAGGTGGTCGAAATTTCAGGAGCTCTTCACTACGGTGTCTCTCATAGTCACATGGTGGTTTCGGAATGTTAAACCTCATATATTAATCAAATATCATAGAGAGAGAATCAGCTAGTTACTTGCAAACAGCACAAAGAAATGCGGAAATGCGCATGTGAGCGGTGCACTTTTTAGGGCCGTATTTATTTTCACTGGAATTCTATACACTCGTGCATGACGGCTTTTCACACGTCATAAAAGACGACCACTACCGTAATGAGTAACTCTTGAAAACACTCGCTTAAAAAAAGTTCAGAGGTCAATGCGTGTATTATCGTGCCTTTGCGAGTTAGTATTCACGGCCTAGCTTGCTATAGTGGATAGTAAAGTTAAGATGCATACGAGTTGGAGTGTGGGCACATGTACAATTTGGGTCAGCGTACGAAGCTACAGAAACACCGAGAGTTTTCTGCGCTCATTCGAAGCACGCGCTAAATAAATTTCGTGCCCGGAAATTTCATTTCTTCCTTCGTGAACATTTATCATGGTCCCGTGACAGCTTTCTTTGCTCAATATTGCTCTATCGCTGGACATCGAGGAACAATTCTAGCCGCTTTTGTACATGCAGCTGTACAAGTTTATGGATCACCTTGGACGATATCATTTCGGATTTGTTTACTTTCAGTTCGTGGCTGGAAGTGGAAGCCCTGACAGCAAATATTTCTTCCTATAAACCGTAAACGTCGTTCCCTCTTTATCTCGGATAGCAACAGGCAACGCATTGCCACTACATCTATGTAGCGCACCCTTTATGCAGCCACTGAGCGAACCTGAGCATCTGAGCGAACCAAGTGCAGCGGTGGCGGCTGTCACGGAAAGACAAATGCCCTATGAGTGCTACCCGCAGACTGCGAACCACTTGCGACAGTATGGTCGAAGGGAAAGCGGCTGTGCGTGTTACCTAATTACTCATTCCGAAAACGCTACTTGTTCTATGTGGGCGTGAGTTGGTCGTTTGTTAATTAAAAATTTGAGAGAATATAAATTAGGTGCTTTAGGCACAGAGAGAGAGTAAAACTTTATTGAAGGGGAAAGGGAGAGGGGCGTTTTAGAGCCTTTATGGTTGGGGCCCTACGTCCAGGGCTCCACTGGCCTTAGCCGCCCGCCGGACTTGATCCAGTAGTGCGAGCTGCACTCCTGGGTCCGAGCTAGCGAGGTGTGCCTCCCACTGCTCCATACTAGGTGTTAAAGGTTCGCCGAGAAAATTGGTTATGTCGCTTGGTTTACGATCGCACCCCCACGATATGTGGTAGAGAGTCGGTCTTCCGCCGCACCACGGACATACAGCCGGGTAAAGAGTTGGATGTATCGCGTGTAACTTCAGTAGGTGCGGAAATACATCCGTTTGAATTTTTCTAAGGTCAGTGGCCTCTTCCCCATTAAGGGATCTGTGAGGTGTTCCACATTTTTGACGCGTGAAGCGCTGGTGAGCTAGAATCTCCCTAGGTAAAATTGGCATGGTCAATGAAAGAGATGGATTCTCCGCTCGGTTACAAAACGCACGAGCTAGAGCGTCCGCCCTTTCATTGCCTTCGAGACCTGCGTGTCCCGGGCACCAGATCAAGCGATGGTGGTGAGTGAGTTTGGATCCTAGCAGCCTCAGCCCCATTGCTGGAAGGCGGCCCCTTAAAAAGAGCCGGCAGGCTTCCTGGGAGTCGGATAAAATAACTGATGGCTCCCCTCTACGCTCCTGAAACCTTAAGGCTAAGGCTATGGCCATCGTCTCCGCCTTTGTAGCCGAGGTCGTGCGTACGGAGGCACTCGTTAGCAGCGTCATGTTGTTATCGACAACAGTAATTATGTGTCTCTGCCAATCGAAACTGGCCGCATCGACGTACGCGACATTGGAAGCTGAGCCGAATTGCTTTCGAAGCCAGTTTACCCTCGCAGTACGTCGCTCAGCGTGAAAGTCGTGATGCATATTTTTGGGCACCGGTGCGATTGAGATTCGCCTGCGAACCTCTTGGGCTACGTCGACCAGCTCCTCATCAATGTGCTGTGGGTGGGGCGAAATTCCTATTCTAGTGAGTATCGCCCTGCCTGCTGAAGTTTCACTTAGACGATTCCTCTGAGACATGAGGACTGCGGCACTGAGCTCAGCATAAGTGTTATGTATACCGAGAGCTAGGAGCCGCTCGGTCGGTGTGCTGGTGGGTAGACCAAGTGCTGCCTTAAAAGCGCTTCTAATGAGCACATCCACCTGGCTCTCCTCACTTCTGTCGAGTGAGTGGTACGGTAGGCCATACGTCACTCTGCTCAAAACTAAGGCCTGGACAAGCCGGAGAGTATCCTTTTCTTTCATGCCTTTTTTATGATAAGTGATGCGACGGATCATTCTAGCTATCTGTTTAACCGTAGTCTTTAAGGTGGTTATCGTGTGACTGGCTTTGCCATTGCTTTGGACCCAGAAGCCAAGTATACGGGCCTGAGTAACCTCGGCTATGGCATGGCCGTCTACCTGTAAGTTTATGTCACCGTTACTTTTGTAATACTTACTGTGTATTCTTATGAGTTCAGATTTTTCAGGCGCACAGCTCAGCCCACTATTTCTTGCGAACTCTGCCACAGCTGTCGCAGCAGCCTGGAGGGTCTGCTCTTTCAGCGCCAGTGAACCCTTCGTAGCCCAGAGTGTGATGTCGTCCGCATACAATGTATATCCAAGGTGCGGGATTGCTTCGAGCTCGTGAGCAAGTCTGCGCATAGCTATGTTAAAGAGCAAGGGGGAGATGACTGCCCCTTGCGGTGTGCCTTTATTTGGCATCGAGAACGGCACCGACCTCGTGTCGCCTATCCCAATAGTTGCCGTCCGCCCAGAGAGGAAGGATTTAATGTAGTTAAATGTACGCTTTCCGCAGCCGATTGTGTTGAGTTCAGAGAGAATGGCCTCGTGCGAAACATTATCAAAGGCCCCTTTGAGGTCGAGGGCCAAGACCAAATGTTCGCCTCCCCTGGGTACGCAACTCATGACCTCTTCTTTTAAAAGGAGGAAGGCATCCTGGGTTGAGAGTCCGGAGCGAAAACCAATCATGGTAGCGGGAAACAGATTTTCTTTTTCAATGTAATTTTGAAGCCGTGTCTGTACTACTCGCTCGTAGAGCTTGCCCATGCACGAAGTAAGCGAAATGGGCCGCAGGGCTCCGAGCGATGGTGCTTTACCGGGCTTTGGTATAGTTATTATTTTGGCTTCCTTCCACTCCGGAGGAACGTGACCTTGGGACCAGCAGTGGTCGTTAAGAAATTGCGTTATCTGCTCAAGAACCTCAGTGCTGAGGTTTCTTATCATAGCGTTTGTTATACCATCCGACCCCGGCGCAGAGTTCCGATTGGCTGCCTGGGCTGCCGCGAAAACCTCTTCTTTCGTGATTGCGGCGTCTAATGTGGCATTCTCGCTGCCGGTGTACTCTAATGTACATGGCGGAACCACATCAGTACCGATATAACGGTCTTTAAGCGCCTGGATCAACTCTCCGTCGGTGCCGGGGTAGCTGTGTACTATTCTTTGAAGAATGCGGTTCATGGAGGACTTAGATTTGTCCGGCTCCAGCATGGACCTCAGTATCGCCCACGTCTGGCTAGTCCCTAGTGTACCGCGGAGAGAACCGCAAAACTGCACCCAACCATCGGTGGCAAGTTTCGTTGCGTATTCATTCGCTTCCTCCGACAGAGCAGCGATTCGCCTGTAGAGGCAGCGGTTGAGGCGTTGTTTTTTTCCATCTCTTGATCAGGCGTCGCCTACTATCCCACATGTGCAATAGGTGCCGGTCTATCGCAGGCGCCTCAACTGTGCGCGCTATTTTCTTAGAGGTGGCATCATGCGTTTCTCGAATGAAAGCAACCCACCCACTGACATCACAGGGCGTTTGCTCCGGCAGAGGGCGCTTTCGAAAGGTCACCCAGTCTGTCATCACAACGTCCCCAGCGACACGACGAACTTTTGGTGATGCTATAGAGGTGCTAAGAATATAATGGTCACTACCAAGGTTTTCATCGAGGTTTGACCACGTGGCATTTTTAATGTTGAAGGTGAAGGTCAAATCAGGGTACGTGTCCCTGCTAATGCTATTACCAAGCCTGGTGGGTGCTGTTGGCAGAGTGATAAGGGTAAAACCTAATTTAGACGTGGTGTTCTCTAATAACACTCCCTTGGGTGAATCCCGGACGTAGCCCAAGCGGTGCTCGGAGCATTAAAGTCGCCCACCACCACTAATTGATCTCTGGTGCCAACGGCTCGAACTGCCTCGTTTAGGAGTGGGCCGAAGTCGTCATTCCGGTTTTTGGGAGGACTGTATATGTTTAAAATTTTCGTTCGTACTTTTCCTCGTTTTTGTGGGAAGACATCGATAATTTGGTGATTAATGTCAGTCTGATCGTAATGGTCTAGCGCAACTGTCATGAAGTTACTCACCAGCGCTGCAACGCGGGGGTATTTTGGATCGTATAATGTGTAATATCCCTGCAATTTGACGGGACGGTTCCCAACTTCTTGCAGGCATATTACATCAGGTGGGATTAGTGCCGAATGGATGTAATTCTGCAATGCCGCCGCTCGTTTGTGGAACGTGCGACAATTCCACTGCCAGATTTCTAGGTGGTCGGAGTTTTGCGTGGAATTAGTTCGCGCCATGGTGACTACTGCCTTTATTGGGGGGTGTCTGCTTTCTCCGTGATTCGACGGTCCTTCGGTAGTGGACTGCTCGCGGAGGTAACACTGACCCGCTTGTTGATGGCACGCTGAATGCCTACAACTGAGTCATTAACGTATCGTCTTTGTTGTTCCGTTTCTGCTGCAAACTCTTTCCTGTACTCCGAAAACATTTGATGCATTTGCTGCATCATCTGCTCTCGGAGTTCAGACGCTGCTCGTTGCTGTTGTGATTGGAGTTCTCGCATTAAGTTTCGCAAGCTCTGCAACTGTTCCCCCATCTGTAACTGGCTAACGTGGGCCTCCTCGCTAAACCTCTGAGGTATGTCTACTTTCGCCGTTCCTCCCTCCAAAGAGTGGGCTACGGTTGCCCTGGAGATAGCATGAGTGGCGTTGTTGTTCGCCTCTAAGGCGTTAAGCCTGGCTTCAAGTTTGGTTTCTAAAGATGATATGATTTTGTGGAACTCCCGGCGTTCCTCCTTAATCTGGCATCGAAGTTTCTCGTTTTCTAAAGCAAGCTGCTTATTCTCGGCAACCATTTTCTGATATTCGGGATTCTCAGTTAAGGGAGCAGATGGAGACACAATCCTCGTCCAGCTCACCGTGTTTGCTGGCTGGCAGGCGGCTGCCTCCGTCCCCTCTTTGGGCGGCGTCAAGATTTGTACCAGCGCTTTCTTCTTCTGCTGCTGATGCTGCTGCTGTTGCTGCTGCTGCTGTTGCTGTTGCTGTTGCTGCTGTTGCTGCTGCTGCTGCTGTTGTTGTTGCTGCTGCTGTTGCTGCTGTTGGTGCTGCTGCTGATGCGGCTGTTTGTTGAGTCGTTTTCTGGACGCAGACTGGGCTCGACCCTTTGAGGAAGCCCGTGACTTGGATCTTGAACGTGAGCGTGATTCCACTGACGAGTCCCGCTCGGAGCTGAACCAGCGTGGATGGTGCCTCCGTTTTGGCTGATCCACTCGGGACCTCCTAGGCGGAACGTGTTTAAGCTTCTTCTTGCACATTTTGTCACCTGTCATATGGTCCTCACCACATATCACGCACTTAGGGGTACACGCGTGTCCTTGTGCGGGTTCACGTGTTCCACACGTGGAGCATACATTGGCGTCGGGCGTTGGGCACACGTCAGTTCGATGCCCTGTGGAGTGGCATACCTTGCAAGCCTGCCTCGTAGGCTTGTGGGGATAACAGATGGCTTCCGCTCCCATGAAATAGACGCACCTAGGCAGTGTGCTGCCCGTGAAGGTAATGATGGCGGTCTTCGTAGATCCGAGCATGCGTGCCCGCTCAATCTTGACCCCCTGTGTTCTCACACGGAGATTCGCCATGAGTTCTGCTTGAGAAGTCCCCGACGGAATACCATGGACTATGCCTCGTAGGACGTCCTCAGGATCCGCCACATACGAGTTGAATGAGTGCACTCGTCCCCTGATATTCAGATGCGTGATCTCTCGCAGCTCTTTGGCTACATGCTCGTGGGGCGTCGATACGATGATAATATTCGAGCCCGGGTGGACGCGCAGCATGAAGCTACCACCGTCGAAGTGTCGGTGGCAAGCGTCTATTACAGCGGTGGAAAGTTCATAGCCGAGTATGTCTTTTACGGCGAGGCCTTTGTGAGGCCTAAGGATGATCTTTATGTCGTCCTTTGGCAGGGGCGGGAGCGGACGGCGACTGCTCGTACGACGTCGGCGCTTCACCTGACTTCCCTGCTTCGGTGGGCTGCTTGACGAGGCGTTGCACTCCACAGCTTCTGACGCGTTTTTCTGGTTTTTCTTCTGGTTCTTCTTTTGCCGGCGTGTCAAAACCGTGTGCCAGCCATCCTCCGTCCATGCGGCACCATCGTGGCGTTCCCCTGCAGACACATTGTCGACTTCTTCGGACGAACCCTGCGGTGACCAGGTCTGAACGTCCATTTGAGTGGTTTCTGTAGCAGACTTCTCATCTGTGTGAACCAGTGGCTGCTCCTGAGGAGACCTCGGTGTTTCCTGAAGAGCGTCCATCCGCCGACGCTTGAGACGCGGCCACGACGCCTAGGCACAGAACACATGTCTTGGGCAACCGCTTACATGGAGACATATGGTTGGTGCACTTGTCATTGTATAAAGTATTTAGAGCTGCACGTTACTTATAGTAGCGCCGCTATTTTGAGGCCCTGCATAGACATTTTACCCTATATAAGATGCAGGCGTAACTTCATTAGCGTACTCGTATACATAATGTGCTCGGGCCCGCCCCAGTATGCAGATGTGTGGAAGCACTGACGTAGTCAATGTATATGTTTAATCACCACGTGACGCTGCAGAAGCAGCTCATTATTCCTATTACTTGAAAAGCTACCCAGAATTCATATTTGCGTCCTGTTGTGCAATTCCTTAACAAAATGTGTTATGCAGTTGGGTTTGGTACATTGACAAATTGTGAGGAAAATGAAAGTTTTGTCGGACTTAGTGGCGTCTAAAATTTGACGATGTTTGCATTTGTATTGTGAAAAAGGCCCGCCTTGGTAGAACACTAGCTATACGCTACCCGGCCGCTGACCTGAAGGTTCGATCCCGATCATGGCGGGAGCGTTTCAATGGAGGCGACATTTCATGTCAGCACGCGCTGAAGAAAACCAGATGGTTCATATTCCCGGAGTCCTTCACTACGGCGTCTCTAATAGTTACAACATGGTTTCTGGACGTAATACCCCAGCTGCTATATTATTATTATTATTATTATTATTATTAATATTATTATTAATATTATTATTATCATCATCATCATCATCATTGTTGTTGTTGTTGTTATTGTTGTTGTTGTTGTTGTTGTTGTTGTTGTTGTTGTTGTTGTTGTTGTTGTTGTTGTTGTTGTTGTTGTTGTTGTTGTTGTTGTTGTTGTTGTTGTTGTTGTTGTTGTTGTTGTTGTTGTTGTTGTTGTTGTTGTGAAGAACTGACTACAGGCTAGTCAGGCCAGGCCCGTGACCGGGAGTTTCTTTAAAGACGATAGACTTTCTTGGGGACCTTCAACGGAAAAATTTTGGTCTGTCTGTCTATCTGTCTCTCTGTACACTGATTTGTTTTGTCCGCCCTTACCAATACCTCAGACGGTCGACCCCATCCGCAGCGGCCACCAATGTTGCTCAAGGTTCATCGTACATACTTGTGCGATTGTCAATTAAAAAGCAATTGTTGCGCATATTTGAGGTACCATAACAACACGCCGATGTTTTGTATGTGTGGCTTTATACTAGAGAAGGCACACACAAGTGATTCTAAGGGCCGTAGCGCTTATCGCGCTGCGATGACAGTGCAACGTGATGCTCAAAAAGGCAATTGTTACCAATGCTTTGCTAAGACGACACGGTGTTGGCACCTGCCCGTCGCTTTGCGTTCTACACCTTATCGCCTTCCAGAATGGCACGCATCCTACTCCGCGTGTGCGCGCGCCCTCCTTCGTTTTTTGAAGATAACTGCCAGATGGCGCTCGTTTCTAACGTGCCTCGATGCGTTTGTTAGCCTCCGCTGCACGCTCGAGGCACTCTAACGTGGCTCCTCCAGAATACCATGCAACAATTTTATTGTGTACAACATCAAACAAACGTTTTGTTCACTCTCTCCAGACGCAAGACCATCGTATTTCGACGACATTTGCCGTGTAACATGTTGATTCGGGGCCAATTTTTTCAATGGGGTCCATTTGTTGAAGGCCTTGCAAATTGCCTATATTAACTATCCACCCTCATTAAATTAAAATTTTTCCTATTGATATGGGCCTGAGGCTACTTTTATTACATTCCCAATTAGTCATGGAGAAAGTTGCACGAGACAACTTGTAGATGTGTTCTTAGAAACCGGTTCTTAGTGGCTAAGGTACTCGCCTGCGCGTCAGCAGCTGAGTACCTTAGCCACTAGACCACAGCGGCGGGGCCACCGAATAGTGGCCTGCTGGCACCAGAGTGCCCGAAACAGCAATGGCGACTATGACGTCATCAATCTCTAGCTACTGCAGCTTGGTGCGCTGCCCCAGTGGTGGCGTCTCTGTCGTTGGGGGTCACCTTTATGTCTCCTTGCATGATGTCTATGTCACGAAAAGCGGCGTTTAGCTCCGCATCACGCTTGCGATTTTAAAATTATTATCAATAATCTCCAGAGTTATATTCACTCTTGTAATTTGGTAGGTTACAAACGCATCTTCACGGCAATCGATCAGGAAAGCTATCTGAGCGGTGAAATATTGTGTCGGTGTACTTTTCTACGATGATACGGTGTACACAGAGGACAATTTTAAGAGGTTGAAAGATAGAGAGAGAGCGGGAGATGACTGTGATGCAGAAAAGTAAGGCAAGGATCGTTTAAACTATTCTAGGGAAAGGAAGTACATGGGTCAGAACTTACGCACAAGAAGAATAATTTGATCCTTTGAAGTGCTGTGTTATTGCTTTTTTTTATTTTGAATGTCTTATAAGAACCCAAGTAGCTTCCGTTAAAGGGGCAGCAAAGAGAAACAATGACTTGGTTTTGATGAATGAACTTCACTATCAACAACCTAATGGCGTAAATTTCACTCTCGTAAGTTCGTTATAGGCGGAAAAAGCAAAGGTTGAAACTTCATTTTTGAATTTGGCGTCGAAATATCCGTGCGTGACATAACCAATTGCAATAAGTATTTTTAATATTTTCGTGATTGGCTCAATGTAATTTTCCGAAACTTCGCATGTTAGGCTAAGGAAATCAAGCGAACTCTGCAGCAACGGCGCTCATACCACAACCAACCAAACGTCTTTCAGCCTCGCTGCTTCGACTGCCACCAGTGAGTGTTCTCTGCGTGAGATCGTTCGTGAGGTTGTTCGTGAGGAGATCCGAAACCTCCTTGTGACTCGGCAAGCACAAGTTGTGCGGCAAGAACTCCGCCAGGCATTTTCGCTGCCCGAATCGCTGTCAGACCAGTGGTCTCAAAGCTATACGTATGGGCCGTCCGTCAACCCACTCCAGTGACGTATATCTCTTCACCACTGACTTATCATGAGTGACATCAGCCTAGGGCCTTACAACGAGCCGTGGACGCCAGCTTTGAATCTGCCGCTGCTGTATAGACAGCTAACGTGCCTATCGACAGTCTAACGTACGGCTTTGCACGAGCGTGTCGAAGTAGTGCAGTCATCTCTTTTGCGTGTTGAGATGCACCAAGTCGCCCAGCAACAAGTTCTTCTAAATAATTCCGAGGGTAGACTTTTTACCTCCTCTGGCGGCCTCTTATATTTGTAACTCAATTTCGATTTTGTTCCCTGCATTTCTATAGAAACAAGGAGCAAAGGACGCCCAGGAACATAGAGAGCCTGATGCCAAGAAAGTAACCATGAAAAAAAAAATTCTCTCGAAATCCACACCCTCGCGAAAAGTGGAATTGTCACTTACCATATAAGCTCCGACGTTTCCCGAATTAGAGTACACTTAAAACGCGGCTCCAAAAAAGGGCTTGAATGCGACCATTTTCTCGTATACGCACCTGAGAAGCTTCTGCATTTTCTTTTATGCGCCGGCAGATTTCCCATCTCCCACGTGAGGAACGTCGAAACCAACTTAGGTACGTTATTTTTAGACATCTGTGAACATCGTTGTGCGCGTGCGTGTGTGGGTGCGTGTGTGCGTGCACTTCTCTACCGGATTACTCTACTATATATAGACACAACAGCAAAGCTAACACTCTACTCATGAAAGTGTATCTTCCCTCACGGGTACGTAGCCGGCGTTATGATTATATTTGCTCAGATATTATTGCTTCCTTTTTGTTACTCAAAAGCCAAGCCATTTCACCAGGCTTCCCCATACATCGAATGTGTTTCAAACGCACGTTTCACTTAAAAAAAAAAACACTTTCATTCGCCCCAGAAACAGAACGACCGGGTGCAAAAAGGCACATTTAAGTGCCCCTTTCGATGATTTTTAAAGCAAAACTTGCCATCCAGAGCAATTTCAGTGGAGCGATAAAACTTTAAAAGAGTTAAAAGTTTTTCTCCCGGGTGCTTCATCGCAACTTTGTTGTGTTACCTTTCTGCGCGTGGTGTCTTTGTTCGAGCTCTTCTAGTATAAAACGTCTTGAAGCCTCAGGATTGAGCTCGATAAGACGCGTTAGTTTCCACCTTTTCTTGACGCTTACCCAGCTGGAAACCACTCGGGTGTCGCCGAGGTGTAGGCGAGGAAGTGAGGCACATTTCGTGTGCTTTATTTGTATCTCTGCAGCTATTATCGAGCTCCCAAGAGTTTTATTCAACCACGCGAATATAATCATCGCATTGGGATACAACGGCCTATAAATGAGGCTCTCCCCTATATCTGCAGCGGAAGATTGGTGAGTACACATTCAATTCTACGAGTAATTTTGCTTGTCGCATCAACCTAAAGTGAAAGACCAGGTCAATTATTTCAAAATTAACCATCCACACTTGTGGCTAACACCAGTTCTCTAATGAGAAGATAGAGTTTGGAAAGTATGAATCATTATAGGATTTTTGGTACCACAATTCAGGCAAAACACTGGGTCATTTTAATTTTGCTGATACGACGAGGCTTTGATGCAGCTGTCTGTAACACTTAATTCCGACAAAGCTATGCAGTTACACGCCAGCATTTTGAGAGGGTATTGTTGCTATGAAGTATGCAACTGACTGCGTCATGCCACATACATGCGTGCATACATACATACATACATACATACATACATACATACATACATACATACATACATACATACATACATACATACATACATACATACATACATACATACATACATACATACATACATACATACATACATACATACATACATACAGCCCTGCCGTGGTGTTCTAGTGGCTAAGGTACTCGGCTGCTGACCCGCATGTCGCGGGTTCGAATCCCGGCTGCGGCGACTGCATTTCCGATGGAGGCAGAAATGTTGTAGGCCCGTGTGCTCAGATTTGGGTGCCCGTTAAAGAACCCCAGGTGGTCAAAATTTCCGGAGCCCTCCACTACGGCGTCTCTCATAATCATATGGTGGTTTTGGGACGTTAAACCCCACATATCAATCAATACATACATACATACATACGTACATACATACATACATACATACATACATACATACATACATACATACATACATACATACATACATACATACATACATACATACATACATACATACATACATACATACATACATACATACATTTCTGCAAAAGCGCTTCGAAAACTTGGTTATATAAAGCGAACTTCAAAAAATGCAAAGTTGGAATGTAAGCTGACTGCCTACAAATCACTAGTTCGTCCGATACTAGATTACGCTTCAACTGTATGGTCTCCTCACCTCACGTGCGGCATAATGCAGCTAGAATCAATTCAGAAAAAAGCTATCAGATTCATCTTCGGTCGTTATGATCGCTGCTTCTCACCTTCATCGCATGCTCACATCCTATCGTTGCAGACTTCGGAGCATAGGCGCAAACGCGAACGCGTAATTCTGCTGCACAAGATCGTCCACACCCTATCCGGTATTCAGGCACCCTTCTTTTTTGTACCTGCTAATACACATGTCCCAAGAAAAACTCACAGACTAAACATTATTCCTTTCAGGACACATATTGACTGTTTTAAAATTTTCGTTTTTTCCGTTCACTATTGAAACCTGGAAGAACTTAGATGGTTCGCTTCGCGCATTGTCTCATGATGAGGTCGTTGAGGAGCTACGAATACCCATCTTGTTTTAATCTGTTTGCATTTTCTTAGCGGTTATCTTTTTTGTGTATTTCCTATCAACATCTGTACTCGCACCTGATGAAAGATTTTGTTGTACAGCTATCTAAGCACATCATATCTTCATCTCTTTGTATAATTTTAGGGTTTCTTTCTTTCGTTCTTTGTACTGAAATATGTACCCACTCCTGCTATGTCTCGAAATCAAGACAGCAGTATGTATAAATAATAAATAATAATAATAATGTGGTGTGTGTATTCGTTGATTACAATACAAAATTCTTATTGCGATTTTTCAAACAGGAAATGAACGTGGCGTTTCAAAAGCACATGACATTGTGAGCTCCACTAAAAATTTTATGTATTTATTAGGTAAATTATTTATTTATTTATTGAAAATTACCCTAAGCAGGCTCCAAGACATTGAGTAAGGAGGGTCACAATGAAAAACAGAAGTAAAGTCATAAAAAACAACGCTACATTAAAATAACGACAAAGTAGGTTGTAGAAAAGGTCATCAATACGATCAGTAATCAATTGAACACTTCTCAACATAAAAGAGCTCGGAAGCTACACGATAAAGAAGAAAGAAAAAAAATATTATTATGAAGAGGACCCAACGTGCATCAATTTTCTTACAAGTTTTTGAGACAGCACGTTATGTGTACATGGGCTTAGCCCCAACTCTGCCGCTCCACCTGCCTTATCGTCTTTCATCACGAATACATCTCTAGACTGCATGCAAAGTGGGCATCCTAAACCTTTAATCGCATTGACCTATTTATTTCACCTACATCTGCGGCTATACCCACCCTGCTACCATGCCACCCTTAGAGTATGAATAACGTTGCACCGCTATTTACGTAATTGGGGACTTCTTCATTATACAGCAGACTGTGAATTTGTGCTGCATTGCGTCGACATTGTGTGCATTATTGTCTGCTTTTTACACCGTCTCTCCACCATTCAAGTTTCAATCCTTCCCTTGTTTCACAGTCCTAACGACCAGTTCCACTGGCACAGGCACCTACATCTGCCCTTCTTATTTCTCTACCACGAATCGCAAGGGCATCGGGCAAGCGCTCAGATTTCGTCCATGTAAATCTACATTCTTCGTTGCCTCAGCGGTTCACACCATGCGAACGACCGAGCTAGAATGGCGTATGCCTGCGGAATAACAAAAAAAAACAGGACTGTTGTTTAAGGGGTATTAGTTTGAAACCTATTCACACATAAATTATCCGAATTCGCCATCACTTTCAATGACTCTGAGCGTACAATCATAGTCTTGTCTGCTGCAATTCTATGCACTTTCCGTGACCCCCCCCCCCCCCCATTGTTCCTCTCTGAGACAACGAAGCGTATTAGGAAATCTGGACAGAAAGGAGAGAGGTGGTGTTGGCATGAAACGAAGGCGAGAGGCAGTGTGTCCGCTCTATCGAAATCTTCACCTAGAGGACTCTGTCCCTCTCTCCATCCATCTCTTTCTCCCTCTGTCACTCGCTTTCTCACTAGCGATCTGTCGCATCCTCTTCACCACATCACGGAGCAAGCGCAGTGTTTGCCCACCACTTAAGGCCGTTTCATATCGCACATGAGTGATACTGGCCGGAACCTTTCCCATTGCATCCATTTGCCACGAGCGCTGTTGTTCTCCTCAGTGTCATTTTGCGTCTTTGTCTTAAATAGTGTTTCTTTGTTTTCATGTCACAAGCCTAAGTATACCGCCCAAGAAAAAATATTATTCGACTATCAATTGCGAAGTATTTCTTAGCGAACTTCGGCGACTTTGAGCGTATCTATCTACCCATCTATTTTTCTAGCCACCTACGACATTTAGCTATCCTGGCCTTGTCGATAATGGTATCGATACCAAACTTGGTATGGCATAACATGACCATATGAAGAACATATTTGACTAATCATAACATAAAAATCATAACACGTATGTTATGAATTTCATGAATTACATTTCATGTTCCTGCAACTCTTACAGTGATTTCGTTCACATGGCATGTTGCAAAACTGATGTGGTAAGACATGATTACATGACGAACACAAGCAACAGACCCTAACATGAAAATTATGACGTCCATGTCATGTAACAACTTGACTACATCCCAGGCTCATGACCCGCTCGCGGCGGTTTCGCTAGCATCACATATACCAAATTTGGCATTAGAGTACGTGAATGGATGACGAAGGTATGTGACTGGTGCAAGCATGATAATCATGAAATTCCTGTCATGTGACAACATGACTACATTCCACGCCCATAATGCGCTGGCGGCCGTTTCACTAGCTTCACTTATACCAAATTTGGTATTACGGGACGTGAACAAACGACATTGGTAAATGACACATCTAAACATGTTAATCATGACATGCGTGTCACTCAATAACATGAGTACATGCCACACTGATGATGCACTCGTGGCTGTTTCGCTAGCTTCACATATGCCGAATTTGGTATTACGGGACGCCAATGGAGGACGATGGTATGCGACTGGTGCAAACATGATAATCTAGAGATGCGTGTCGTGTAAGAACATGACTACATGCCACAGTCAAGGCGTCAATACACTTCGACGCGATGCGGTGCGCATGCTCGCCGGCGTTCATTTCGACGCGTCACGCCGCAGTTGCCACGCCAAGCGCAGGTACTGTCATATACTCGAAGGCGCGCGCCGCGCTGCGTTGATTAGAGGAGGAGGAGGAGGAAAAAACCTTTATTGATGCTGGCTGTGCCAGATTGCCCTTATCCCCACCGGGCTGGTTGACATCCCTAGTCCGGACGTCATTAGTCGAGGCCGCCACCCGAGCCCGCTGGACTAGAGTTCGCTGTTCCTCTAGTGTGGAGCTATTGAGTAGGGTCGTTTCCCAGTCCTCTTTGGTGGGGTTGGGAAATTGGGTTAATTTTGGGTTCATTTGGCAGGCCCAGACCGTAAGGTAAGTGTTGGCCACTTCCCCACAGTACTGGCACTGCCCACTTATATTTGGGTCGTAATATTTGAGTATGGCTGGACAGAGCAGCGTATTTTTCTGTAAGCACCGCAGGACGCGCTCCTCTGTTTTCGAAAGTCCCTTTGCTGGTGCGGAATACAAGCGGCGTCGCTCAATGTAGTATTCTTTGATTTCTCGAAACCGTGTTAAAGGTGTGGGACGTTCAGGTCTATCAGGGGAACGGGGAGTTTCCCGGGAAGTAAGCACGCGGGCCGCTGCATGTGCAGCCTCGTTACCCTGTAGACCCTGATGCCCCGGAGTCCATATAAGAAGTTTTGGGGAAAGATCGTGGTTCCTGATGCTGAATTTTAAAAGTCTATTAGCCAATGGAGAGATTTCTCCTGCAAGATAGCTCTCGCAGGCTCTTCGAGAGTCTGTAACTATTTGTTTTGAGTTTGGATGGGATACTGCCTGTGCAATGGCCACCTCCTCCGCCTTACTTGAGCTTGTGGCTTTGAAAGTGAGGCCGTCCACCTGCGTTCCTTGATGTATTACCGCCGCCGTGTAGTATCCCCTAGGTGACGGCCCGGCCACATCGACGTACTAGACCCCATTACGGGAGCCAAGCCGTTGTTCAAGTGCCTCAGCGCGTGCTTGCCTTCTACCCTGGTGCGCCTCCCTGGTCATATTGCGGGAAAGCGGGGACACCCTGAGTTTTGTTCTCCAAAGTTCAGTAATACGCTCCGCGTTTTCGATTTCGCATTCGTGCGGGATCAAAAGGCGGTCCAGTAGGCGCCACCCGGGGGGCGTCTGCGTAAGACGCGTATATTGATTTGTGAGGTGGGCTTCTTGGAGCTCTTGTATAGAGTTAGACTCCCAATGCAGAAAGTTTTTGATTTGAAGTGCTGATGGGTAAATCAAGTGCGCGCTTAATTACTTGCCTAAGAATTGCATCTACTCTGTTCTCTTCGTGTTTAGTCATCCGTAAGTACGGTATTGATTATAAAACCCTGCTAGTTACAAAAGCATTGGCGAGCCGAATCGCGTCCCTTCCTCGTAGCCCCCCGCGCTTGTTTGACACTCGGCGGATCATGTGCCCTACCTGTTCTCCAATTTTCCGTACCGTAGCTTGTTTAGCGTGGTGCTGTTTTTTGTTCTGTTGTGAATCAGACGGCCAAGAATTCGTAGTTCTGAAACCTCTCGTATTGTTGATCTTGATACCATCAAGTTCAGGGTCGTCCTATCTTTCATGTTTTTTTCTGATATGCAGAAATTCAGATTTGGTTGGAGCGCACTGCAACCCACACTGGGCCAGATAGTCCTCCACAATGAAGGCGACCTGCTGCAGGCGGTCTTCAATTTTTCCTAAACTGCTCTGATTCTTCCGGATTGTTATATCATCAGCGTATATTGCATGATATATTCCTTCCACTACTGCCAATACTTGCGTGAGCTTCATCATGGCAATGTTGAATAGCAGCGGAGACAGGACAGCTCCTTGCGGGGTTCCCCGCGTCCCCGTTTTGAATGGTCCATGTTCCTCGTTATCTATGCGAATGAACGCCAGTCTCTCAGAGAGGAAGTCTCTGATGTAGGCAAATATTTTCTTACCGCAATAGACACTACTCAAGTTCTTCAGGATGCTTTCATGTTTAACGTTGTCGAATGCGCCTTTAAGGTCGAGTGCAAGGATTGCTTTGTCGTTGTGCGTCGAGGGAATGGGTTGGATATGTCTCGTTTTAGTTGCAAGAGGATATCTTGCGCAGACAGGTGTGGCCTAAGGCCAAACATGGAATCTGCGAAATGCCCCTTGCTCTCGAGGTATGTGGCGAGACGGTCTCTAACCATTGTTTCCATTAATTTGCCGGCACATGAAGTTAATGATATAGGTCTGAGATTGTCCATGCAGATTTGCTTGCCTGGTTTGGGGATGAATGTGGCAACTGCTGTTTTCCATTCAGTTGGCAGTGGTTGGCCATCCCAGATCGCGTTAATGTACTGCAATAGATGCCAATAAGAATCGTCTGACATATTTGCTAACAGTTTTACCGTGATCAGGACTCGGCCCCGGGCAGTGCCCCTGCGCATTTTTTTCAGTGCTGCTTTCAGATCGCACATTTCAAAAGGGGCATCGAGCTGACTGTTTTCTCTACCTGGGTATTCATATGCGTTCCTGTTGGGATCTGTGGTGCGACATAGGTATCTAGCACACAAATCATCAGCCAGCTGGGAGTTGGTTCCCTGAAAACTGTGCAGGGCTCGACGGAGCTGCTTTTGCGCTTCTCCTCGGGTTTGGGCGGGGTCCACGAGAGTTCGAAAAAGGCGCCATGCCTTCCTTGTATTCAATTCTTTAGCTACAACATTGCACCGTTCTATCCAATTGGATCTGTTCAGTTGTGCAGCATATTCATCCGCTTGCTTACTCAACTCGGCTATTCTAAGCTTAAGCTTGCGGTTGAATTTGTTTTTCCGCCATCGTTTAGTTAAGCGTCTGCGGGCGTCCCAAAGGTGGAGCTGGTACTTATCGACGGCGGGGGTGTCTTCCGCTGTCTTTATAGTTTAAAGACACTTGGAGTTGGCTGCAAGGAGCTGTTTTGCCCATCCCGTATATCCTCCCGCCCCTGGCACAGAAGGGATCACCTGTGAGCGGAAGGCCGTCCAATCTGTCAGCTTAGCTTGGCTCCATGTTCTACGGCCTATGTTGGTGAAGAGTGTGATTCTGAGGAGACAATGATCACTGCCGAGCGTTTCTTCTAAGTTTTCACATGTTGCGTAGGAAATGTTCTTAGTCAGTAATAGATCCGGGCAAGTATTTCGGTTTACTAAATTCCCAATTCTAGTAGGTTTCATCGGATCTGTGAGAAGCGATAGACGAAGAGTGGATATGAGTTCTGCCGATTTCGTCCCGTGGGGACTTCGCGGGTGTAACCCCAATGATAGCTGGGGGCGTTAAAGTCACCCGAAATCACCAGTGGGTTCTTATCTGCTTTCTTACTCGCTTTATAAAACATTTCGTTGAAGACACATTGCCTATATTTTGGAGAACTGTATACATTTAGACTGTACAAGCTAGGATCTCGTCTTTTATTGGGAAGGACTTTGACCATTGTGTATTCATGCGCCTCTGACAGATCAAGGTCTATCTGACAAGCGGTATACTCCTTGTGTACGAGAACACAGGTGGACGCACTTCTCTGAAATAAGTTGTCACCAGGCAATTTCGCCTGTAAGCCGGTTTCTTGTAGCGCCAAACTGCAGGGGTAAAATGTTGATTCTGCAGGAAAAGGTGTAAGGGTGGCCCTCTTTTTTCTATCTTTAAACCCCCTGCAGTTCCACTGGAAAATATCGAGTTGCTGTTGTTTGGAGCTTTTTTTATTATGTTTAGAACTGCCTGCCATCATGGATTTATTATTGAGGAGGTGTCATTTTCGCCACTGCAGCCAGCGTGGGAGCCTGGAGAGTCGCGGGGAACTCAGTTTGGTTTATTACGGCTGGGCTATGTTGCTCTCGGATTCAGAATTTGCCAGGTTACGATGAACAATTTTGCGTCGGGGTTGTTCTGTTGGCCTAATGTTAGTATTGAGTTGGTCCAATTGGGGTGTGAGCCAATTTTGAATGGTTTGTAGTACACTGGTTGTGAGAATCGGCAAAAACGCTTTTCTTGAGGTCTTGCATAGCGGCTTGGACTGATAGGTTCAGCGGCTGCGGAATAATGTCTTGTACTGTAAGCTTGGTTTGTTCTAGGATCATTTTGCTCTGCTCCTCAAGTTTAGCCTCTAGTCTGCTTAGTCGACCTTCTATGTCGTTCGAAGCACCTACTACAGTTTTAGACACACTAGTGTTACCCGATACGTCTGACTGAGTGTCCTGATCATCGTTCGAGCAGTCGCAGGTGTGCATAGCCACCGGTTCCGACGGTGGTGGTGGAGTAGCAGCCGGCGACGCCTTCAGCGCCTGATTTTCGCGTTCCAGAGTGTCAATGCGTTTTTTCATGGCTTCCAATTGCTTTAAAATTTCAGGAATGAAGGGGGAGGCAGTGGTGGTGGTGGGAGACTGAGAAGAGACCCCTACCCAATTGTTCACCTGTTTGGGTGGGTTTGCCAGTGACGGCAAATCTTCGGCGCCGAAGGTAGACGGCCTCGACTGCTGTCCAACTGGGGCTTTGGTCCGCTTGGGCTTGTTATGCATGGGCTTCACTTTTTCGTTAGTTCTGAGAGCTGCAGAGGGCTCTTCTTGCTTGGTTTTTTAGTCCATGTTGCCGCTGTGGTTGAGCGGGCTTCCATGCCTTCCGGAATTTTCGACGCACTGCGCAGAGCCGGTGAAATGGTTTTCACCACATATAAGGCACTCGGGTTGACAGTCGTGCTTCGCTGGGCCCTCCAGATTGAGTTCCACCTTCGCACCACAGTGAATGCACCGCTGATTGTCCGGATTGGGGCCCGCATCCCGCATCCTGTCTGTGGCCCACCGTTCCACACCGGTAACATGCCGGAACCGTTTTCTTGTAGTAGCGCACTGGCACGTTTTCACAGCAGTAGTGAATGAATCTTGAAACGCGGCTTCCTTTGAAGGTCACCACTGCAACGTTGGATGTTCCGAGTTTCCGCACATACAAAGTTTCGCCGTCGATCCACTTGAGCTTGCGCCGAAAGGACTCTGAAGTTTCATTGTCTGCGACGGTGACGACACCCTTGCAGGTTTCTCCCGCTGATTTCAAATGTCCTTGAAACGGTACCTGGCGGTCCTCGATCGTCAGCGTGATGTCCCCGATGAGCTTTGAGGCCAGGCTTTCCGTTTTCACACCTACAACAACGATGTTTTGGTCCCACACCGGCCACACAGAGATACCAGCGTTCGTGGTGCTGCCGGTGAAGCGTTGCACTCCTGTGCCAATCTCGTCTGGGCCGAACGCAGCGTGCAGATTCATAGTTATTTTTGGTTTAGGCACAATAACCAGCTCGTCCGACCAGATTTGAGGCGTGTGTGTTGGCTTCCACGTCGCCAGCTGCCACGGGGACTTAACGGAAGCGGCGGGTGTTGATCGTGTTTTGCGAGCCTGTGGCTGGGCGGCGGCCGTCGAGCATCGGGGCTTCATTTTAGCGAGCTTCTCTTGCAGTTGGCGAACCATGATCTGAAGATATTCGTCTTCACCCGACATGGGGTCTTCCCGTGTTTCTGCCACATTGATGTCAGCCCACTGCATTGTGCTGGGGTCGTAGCCTGTCGTCGTGGACGCTGCCATGGCTGGGAAGCCCGGGCGTAAGCCTCGTCGGCGTTAGGCTTAGCCGGGCTCGCGCATCGCGTGATGTTCGACCAGTCGTAGATTGGCGGAAAATGGGCCTACCTGGATAAAATAGGTATTCAGAGGTTCCTGATGGCTTCGCCGAAACGCTGAAACCAGTTTCTGGTGGATATTTGCCAAAAGTACACAACATTCGTCGATTTCCGACGGAGCCGACGTGACATGTGTCTCATGCGCGCGCTGAAACGCCGCGTCCCTCGCGTTGATTAGACGCATGCGCGTTTTAGCGCGTCCGGCGTCCTTCCTTCACGAAAAGAGGGAAAGGCAGTGTTTTCTGGGTAATGCATGGGCGCGAAATGCAGCATGTCGCATTTCACGCCGGTTGCCGTCGGGCCGCGCCGACGGACGCTGGTCGCCGCGGTCACGCCTAGCGTCCAACTATAAAGTGCTCGCGTTTTGCTAACGTAGCGTCGCTGTGCGCAGCATGCGCGCGCGTCAACGCTACATTGGAGTATATTGGGCCCTTCCTGATACACTCGCGGCCGTCTTGCTAACTCCACACATACAAAATTGGGTGTTACGTAGGGTCAATGGATGACGAAAGTATATGATCGGTGCAAACATGATAATCTCGTTACGCGTGTCATGTAAGAACATGACAACCTACCACGCTCATTTGTGCTGTTGGCCATTTTGCTAGCTCCACATACCCAAAATTTGGTATCACGTGATGGAAATAGATGACGAAGGTAAACGACACATCCAAACTTGATAATCATGACACGGAAGCCCTGTACGGCATCAGTTACCTCCACCTCGTAAGGTTGTGCTCATTGTAAAGTGACATAGCAACCTTTCTCACTCGTGCTTCGCATATCATCGATTGCCACTGTACGTGGGATCTACCAATTTTTAGTTTTAATTCGTAGAGGCTGTTTGACCAAATGGAGTTACAAATGCCGTAGTGATTGTATAGAATTTCTAAAATACGACGAGACACAGCCGGCTGAAGAAGAGATGTAGAGCTAAGTCTGTGATTTGGGCAGCCGATGAACATATACTGGGATTTGGAGAAGTTTAACGCGGCACCTCAAATGTCATCATAATGAAAGAATAAATGAAGGCTATGTGAAAGACCATCTTCATCTGAAAGGTACAGGATAATGTCGTCAGCAAAACCTCTGATTTTCACACCACTGCTGCCGGAAGCGCAAGATCCCGGACACGCGAATGCGTTTCCAGAACATACAAAAATGGCTCAAGGTTGAGGACAAATAGAACAGGAGACAAAGGGCATCCCATACGCACCCCACGTGTAATGGAAAACGCAACACTCTCTCAACCATCTGGAACTGGTGTGCTTTTAGGGGCGAAGCTTCTTATAGTGGCACCTGTTTGTCCCTCGTAGCCGTTGTAGTGTGTAACAAGTATAACATTTTTGACCTCCAAGTTCGTGCCGGTGAGAGATTTCTTTTGTGCGTTGTTCAACAATAATAAATAGTGCTCAACGTACATAACAATGGCTGCTAATGGGGAATGAGAGACAAGAGCATTCGGCTTTTAGTTAACGCGCACGCTGCAATCCTCATAACGGCATGTACATTGAGAACTACCTGACAAGAAAGGGTTGGTACGTTATAGTCGCCGGGTGTAACCTCCTTAGTTTTAGAAAGGGTTAGCGAGCGTTGAGACACAGTGCCATGAATACAATTAACTAGTATATACCATGAAATAACTCGAGGTGGTTAAAGATGGGAAGTAGATACAAACCGCAAGCCGTAAGAAAGTAAAAGCCGAATTCTCCTGTCTCTCATTTCCCATTAGCAGCCATTGGCATGTACATTGAGCACAATCTGACAGGAAAAAATTGCTACGTTATACTCGCTGGGTGTAACCTCATTGGTTTTAGAAAAGTTTAGCGAGCATTGGGCCACAGTGCTATGAATACAGTGAACTAGTATATACCATGAACTCGAGGTGGTTAAAGGTGGGAAGTAGACCCGAAGCGCAAGCCGTAAGAATGTGTGCGTGTGCCACCTCTCGTTTAGTCCTTGGAATGTCCGCTGGATGGCGGTGCTTCTGTATGGGGACTATATGATGAAAAGATGCGAGATGGTGGTACTTGGAGTGTTGTATAGATGGACGCATGCACGGACGCAGAGGCGGATGCATGAACGAACGCAGGGACTGACGCACGAACAGACGCACGCACGGACGCACGAACAGACGCATGGATGGACGGAAGCAAGAACGAATAGACGGACCAATGCTTCGCCCCACGCTCCATCATTCACTCCGTGGATATGCTGCGAATTTTCGTTATACCCGAGTGGTGTTTAGAAAAAGTGGATAGCAATTTAGAGTACTAGATACTCTACTATGGAAGAGCATATAGCCATCCCGTGGGCGCAGTTACAGTTGGATTGGATAAACATTTATTTGGTCCTCGAAAACACAGATCACTGTGCGGCGGGCAGCTCCCACGTGGGGACTGAGATGCCAAGCTCCTCAGCCGCCTCGCGGGCTTGGTGGACAGCCCAGAGCTGATCTGCCGAGGATGAGCAGCGGATTGCCGCCTCCCATCTAGCAGAGGTGATGTTAGATATATGAGCGAATTTGGTGCACTGCCAGAGCATGTGTTCTAATGAAGCTATTTCCCCACAATGTGGACAAAGATTACTTGGGTATAGGTCAGGGTACAGGATGTGTAACATTTTCAAAGTAGGGTACATCCGCGTTTGCAAAAGCCCTAATGTAAGTGCTTGGGGCCGGGTTAGATTTTTGTGAGGTCGAGGGAAAATCTTCTAGACAGGTAGAAATGTTTAGTGAGCTCGTTATGTGTTGTAAGAATTTCCGGTTATCCCCTTCACCGGTAGAACGCATCCCCGGGGAGGCGCGGTTGGAGAGTTCTCGCGCCGACCTCGTGTGCTGCTTCATTGAGATTGAGAGGAGAATCGTTGATTTGCCCAAGGTGAGCTGGGAACCAACTCAGAAGACAAGAAGACGAAAGAATAGATGCCATCATTCGTAAGGCTACTAAACGAGCTCTGGATCTCCCGGTGGCCACTTCCAATGCCAAACTGAGGGCTTTAGGTGTGCTCAACTCCTACCAGGAGTTGCGGGAAGCCCACCTTATGAATCAATATACGCGGCTCGTGCAGATGGC
The DNA here is from genome assembly GCF_013339725.1 of Rhipicephalus microplus. Classification (NCBI taxonomy): domain Eukaryota; kingdom Metazoa; phylum Arthropoda; class Arachnida; order Ixodida; family Ixodidae; genus Rhipicephalus; species Rhipicephalus microplus. The sequence continues at coordinate 129,903,665 of NC_051165.1, forward strand.
TCCCGGGCGCCGCCTGCTAAACCTCTTACATATACAGCACACTTGCACTGCAGAGGAGGCGGAGCGTATTCCGGAACTGTGGCGGCATATGCTCTCGGTCGCTCCACTCCTCAGTAACATGGATAAGCACACGCACGAAAGCAGAAGACAGGCGCGGGCTCGGACGCTTGAGAGGCAACACGGCTACCGACCTGGTGTATTCTACGTAGATATAGCAGGGCCTTCGCCCACGGGATTTTACACGGCCTCTGCAGTTCACCGGGAAAAGCATGTCAATGGGCTCTCGTTCCGAGCACAAAATCCAGAGCGCGCTGAGTAAGTCGCGATAGCGCTTGTTGCTGCGGACCCCAACTCGAAAGTTATCATCACGGACTTCCGGAAAGCATGTGCTCATTGCTTGGTAGGAGAGATATCTCCGCTAGCCAGCCAAATTCTAAAACGGGCTCTCGCTGATCCAGCCCCGAAACGCATCGTATGGGCTCCTGGCCAACAGGGCTTACGAGGTAATGAGGCCGCTGACGCGGCCGCCCGAGCGCTTACCCACCGGGTTCCTCACCTTGGCTCTTATGACTCGGAGGCCAATACACCGCTGCTGGGGTTCAAAGAAATAATGAGTTATTATCGCGACACTCACCGCCTTTACCCGGCTCCTGCAAATGGCTGAGTAAGGCGGAAGAGCGAACTCTAAGGCGCCTGCAGACAGGTACTCTACTCTGTCCTGCAATCCTAAAACATTTTCGATGCGAACACAAGATGGGTGGTGCCCACACTGTGGGGAGACGTGTGATATCTTCCTTATGGTATGGGCATGTCCGAAAAATCCCCACCTACCCCCTTCTCCTACCCCTTCCCGAGAGGCATGGGAGACTGCCCTCCTCAACTACTCATCACTAGAGTCTCAACGAGCTCTGGTGAGACGGGCGCGAGTAAGGGCCTCGTCATACGGTGTCCCGGACTAAGGAAGCCGACCATGTAGCGGGGTCATGCTTTGGCCCCATACCTCTCTCTTTTATTATAAATGTTTTTCATCATCATCTTGGCGAACGCCCATAGTGCTGCCATGGAATCACTGTAGACGACTTCAATGTTATCCATCTTGAGTGCTAAGGCGATGGCCACCTGTTCCGCAATGATTGAGTTTTCGTCTTGACCGTCGCTGAGTTGACGACATGGCAAGCCCCATCGACCACCACTGCCACAAACGCTTTCCCATTGGTGTAGGAAGCCACGTCAACAAATACGACCACTCGTTCCTCGTTTGAGACTTGACGAAGTATAGTCCTGGCCCTCGCTACTCTTCTTCCGACGTTGTGTTCTGGATGCATGTTTCTTGGTATAGGAGACACCGTGATATTCTCCCTGATGTTGTCTGGGATATCATTGTAATTGTGACTGATTGCCTATGCGTGTTGGCCCAGCTCCTGCAGGATCATTCTCCCCGACCTTGCAGTAGATAACCTTGCAAACTGTGCTCTCTCTTGGGCTTTTGCTATTTCTTCGAGCGTGTTGTGAATGCCAAGCTCAAGCAGACACTCGGTGCTGGTATGTATGGGTAGGCCCAGGACCTTCTTGATAACTTTCCTGAGGAGCACATTCAGAGTCTCGGACTCTGCTCTTGACCAGTTGTGCATTGCTGCCTCGTACGTGAAGTGGCTTAGAACAAACGCATGCATCAACCTGATGAGGTTGTCTTCCTTGATCCTATTTCTTTTGTTGGCCACTCTGCGTATGAGGTGCACCGCACTGTCTGTTTTCCAAGTTAACTTGGCTATAGATTTGCTGTTGGTGCCGGTAGACTCTATCAGCATGCTCAGGACTTTGATGGAGTCGACCCTCTGGATGGAATCCCCTTGATTTGTACGGAAGTGGATGTCTATCTGGTTTAACGGCTTCCATCCCCTGGGTTTCGGTCCCCGGCGTGCAGTCCTATACAGTAAAAGTTCTGACTTACTCGAGGAGCACTTGAGCCCAGAAAAACGAAGGTACTCTTCTACGGTGTCAATCGCCTCTTGCAGGGCACTCTCAATCTGCCCCTCGCTTCCACCTGTGCACCAGATGGTAATGTCATCTGCGTAGATGCTGTGCTTCAATCCTTCAATGCTCGATAATTTCTTTTACAGTCCAATCATGGAAATGTTGAACAGCATTGGGGAAATCACTGCCCCTTGCGGCGTGCCCCTTGCTTCTAGTTCGATGGCTGCGGTCTCGATATCTGCAATCTTCATCACGGCTTTCCGATCTGTAAGAAAGAACCATACGTAGTCATAGAAGGCTTTCCCCAGACCAAGCTTGGAAATTGCTTCGAGTATGAATGAGTGGTGGATGTTGTCAAACGCTTTTCCTAGATCTAGGCACAGAATGGCTCTCACGTCTCTCGTTTCGTTGTCGATGACCTGGTGTTTGATAAGCTTCAATGCATCTTGTGTGGATAGCCCTGCCCTGAATCCAACCATATTGTGTGTATATATGTCGTTATCTTCCGAGTACTTGTTTATCCTGTGCAGTATGGCATGTTCTGCAACCTTGCCGATACATGATGTCAAGGATGTTGGCCTCATGTTGTCCAAGTTAGGGGGCTTTCCTGGCTTAGGAATAAGAATTGTCCTGGCCAGCTTCCACTGCTCTGGCACCCTGCCTTCTTTCCATGCTGCATTGATCATATCCTTCAGGGTTTCAATTGAATCATCATCAAGGTTACGAAGGGCCTTGTTTGATATGCCGTCCGGGCCAGGGGCCGACCTGCCGTTGAGATCATGCAAGGCTCTTCTGATCTCCTTGATGTTAAAGTCGCTCTCAAGACCTGGATTCGGCCTGCCCTGGTACTGTCTACTTGGTGGTGCCAATCCTCTTTTGATTGGGAGGTACTTATGCACAAGCCGCTGCCCAACTTGCTGTTCTGTAGTGCGCCCTATCTCTTTGTGCAAAGTTCGAGCGATAACATGCTTTTGATTTGTTTTGGGGGTGTTTTCGTTGAAGAGATGCTTTAATATATTCTATGTCTTGCCATTGCGCATTTGACCATCGACAAAGTTGCAGATTTCGTCCCATTGCTGCCTGAATAGTGTGCGACAATGTTCCTCGACTGATCTGTTTACCTCAGCTATCTTCTTCCTCAGTCTTCGGTTCAGACGCTGACCCTTCCAACGGTTCAGTAGTGCTTGCTTTGCCTCAAGAAGATGAGTGAGCCGGCTATCCATTCTTTCAACCGAAAAATCTGTGGTAATGGTAGAGGAGACGGATTTGATGTCATCTTTATTCTGTTTGACCCACTGCTCCAAGCCTTGTCTGTGGCCATCTTGTTCCCTTTCCATCCTTATCTTCCTGAACTTATCCCAGTCTGTGAAGTGGAATTCTCTCTGCTTTTTGCGCTCCACGGAGAAGGTAGTGGCAAGAATGCAGTGGTCACTCCCTAGGTCTACAGCAAGGTTAATCCACTGGGCCTTCTTGATGTTCTTTACAAATGTAAGGTCCGGGATGGAATCCCTGCAGCAAGATGTACCAAGCCTTGTGGGTAGGCTGGGGTCTGTGATTAGGGTGAGATCAAGTTCACTGGCACTTTGCCAAAGTCGGTTTCCTTTTCCAGTGTTGTACTTGTAACCCCATGTATGATACGGGACGTTGAAATTACCTGCTATGACGAGTGGACATTCCCCGGCGATATTAACAGGTTTCTTTAGAACCGTCTTGAACGCTTGCTTTTGTTCCTTTGGACTGCTGTATATATTAAGAATAAAAATGCTCTGACGGTTGCTTGTACCTGGCATGATCTCTACCATGACGTGTTCCAACCGGCCTGCTTCTATCTTGAGGTCGTGGGTTACGTGCGTTAGTTTGTTGCATACGAAGGGGCAGACTCCCCTCCCTTCAGTATCCCCTATTACAGGCCGGAATCCAGGCAACGTTGCTTGCGGTGAAAGGGTTTCTTGTAATAATATATTATGAGGCTTTTCTTGGCTGCTCCTGATATACTGTTGTAGGGCAGCCTTCTTTTTAAGGTAACCTCTACAGTTCCATTGCCAGATACGAAATGCTTCACGTAGCACTGCCACCATGCTTATTACATGGGCGGCCAGAGCCTGATGCTGCACCTGTCGACAGGTTTGGTACCACTAGTATTGGTGGCCGAAGGGGTGAGTTTGGTGCATGAGGAGGCCTTGCTGTATTGTGCATATATGCTTCGACCTTTGTAATGCGCAAAGTCATATGCTCTTCCAGTGCCGCCACGCTTGGCCTACCCATCTGCTCGCTAAGATTTTGCTACTACTTTGCTGGGCGTGTCAAGGACCTCCTTCATATCTGACATGCTCGTTTGGTTGGCTTCCACGTGTTCTGCCATGACTGCCCTCTTTTTTGTGGTTCTCGAGTCCCCCACGTTTTCAGCCACAGGGACATCGACTGGCTGAGGCATTGCCTGTGAAGACTGCGCGTTGGTTAGCTTAGTGAGAAGAATTTGAATTTCCTTTAACTCAGCTGATAGCCTCTCATTCGATTTTGTAAGTCTCGCGTTTTCTTGCTCTAGCTGTGCAATTCTATCATGCTCTGGCAGCTTACCTGTCATCACCTTTGCCGCGCCGTTGCGCACTCGCTCAGCCCAGCTGCCTTTCGATGCAACTGCAGGCGTCCTCCCCGGGTGTGAAGCCGTGATCTCGAACTGAACGCCAGGCAGCTGGCCATTCGGGTGCCGCCCAGGCTGATCTCGACCCTGATGGTGACCTTGAGAACTCGAGCGCCCCCGTGATTGGGAGCAGGCCTTGGGTCTAGAACCTCTTCTGGAACGCGACCTCCCCCTGGAGTGGGGCCGCCTTTGCTGTTCTTGAGTAGTCTGGATGCTCTGGGTCCCGTAGGCTGGAATAAGCTGCTTGTCGTTGATGTCTGGACTCTATGTGATTGATGCGTCCCGGGCTTCTGCGGCTGCTCGCGATCTTTCTCAACGTCTGCGTCTGACGACGTATGGCACTAAGAACCTGTTCATGCACTCTTTGTCTGCCGTGGAATGGTGACCGTCACACAGCCTGCATCTTGGATTGCACTGGTGCAGGCTATCTGGGTTCTTGATCTCGCAGCCTCTGCAGATGGTTTCAGCTGGGTTCGGACAGACGTCAGACCGATGTACCAGCTTTCCACAGACGTAACAAATATCGATGTTCTTGCGGTAAAGGGAGCACTGCAAAAGTGATGGTCCATATCTCACGAATCTGGGCACCTTGTGTCCTTCGAACGCTATGATGATTGTCCCGGTGTCCTTGATTCTCTTGGCCTGCAGCGCGAGCGGGTTGTTCGCGTTCACAATCTTTCGAGTCAAAATGTCCTGAGTATCGCTTACGGGGATCCCGCGAATCACTCCTTTACAAGTATCGTGGGGTGCCGTGGCGTACGCGCTAACCTCGAAAACTTTGCCTCCAATGTCAATTTGCTTGACCTTGAGGTATCTTGAAGCTCTCTCTTGGTCCGGAGTGCTCGCCACCATAATGTTCTGCTGCAAGTTGGAACAGATGATGTCCTGCATGGCCTCCTCCTCTTTGATGCCGGCCGCCAGTACTATCGCGTCTGCCACGGCTCCAGTGCCGATTCTCGAGATATTTAATCCTCCACGTGGTCGTAGCACAATTTTGCTGAAGTCCTTGGGTAGTGGCGGCATGCGTCCAGCTCGCACGATTGTATGCTTGGTATTATACCTACTACGACTGGTTCGAGCGTCTCCCGCAACGCCAGCCTTGGTCGAACCTTTGGCAGCAGGAACGCTAACCGTGGCTTGCTTATTCCTTGAGCGTCTCGTTTCGGCTTCCTTCCAACCCATGTCTTCCGTGCAATCCTCTGGAGAGATGTCCTCTCCATCTACTTGGTATTCTATTTTCAGTTTCAGGTTCTGGAACGCGCAGAGCGTTGCGTCACGTTGGCGCCGGGTCGGCGCATCGGCGACAATCGCCTCCTTGGTTGTTAGACTTAAATTCCCCGGTGGCGTTGCCGTGTGAAAATGCCCCAAAAACGGTTTAAAAGTCTACTCACCAGCACAAAGATGGTATCTGCTGAGTTCTTGAGAACTTAGGCACACGATGGGACTGAAAACTCGGCGAAAAATTCGTGAATACCACAGGAAAGCATTCTTGAAAGCAGGAGGCGATCTTCGCGCGTCCGCACTAGTCGGCACCTAGAGCGTCTCCCGCAGTTACTGTTAAGGTAGCATGTTTAGAAAAAATGCTTAACGATTTCGAGTACTTCGTACTCAACTATGGGAGAGCACTGAGCCGTCCCCGCGTAAAAACCTTGCATCCACGCCGAGTAGAGTCACAAAATAAATACAATATCAACCGTGAACGTTTGCAAGTAGTGGAATATTTCCTTACAAAAGCATGTTCATGTCACAGGTTTCAGCTGGTGAAAACTCGAACACCCCGACAAAATTTTCAAAGAATCTGAAGTCAGCTTCAGGCAGAATAATGTTTCAGTCAAAAACGGCAGACTTTTAAGTGCGAAGCAGTTTCTTAGCAAACATTGGCTACTTTGAGCGTATCTATCTATCTATCTAGCCGCCTGCGACTTTTACCTCTCCTGGCCGTTTCGATGATGGTATCGATACCAAACTTGGCATTGCATAATATGACTTAAAGGGCCAGTCAACAGGCTCTGAAACGCGCTGGAAAGTGCGCGCATTTTTCCTCCGTGTGACCAACCTCCTTGTACGTGCAGTGACGTCAACTCGGCAATCGGCCGAGTTGACGTCACTCGGCCGAGTTTCTGAACTTGTTGACTGGCCCTTTAATGAAGAACGTATTCGACTAGTCATAACATGAAAATCATGACACGTATGTCAAAAATGTCATGAGTTACATTTCATGCTCCTTCAGCTCTTGCGGTGGTTTCGTTCACATCGCATGTTGCGAAACTGGTATGGTATGGCATGATTGCATGGCGAACACAAGCGACAGACCCTAACATGAAAATCACGACATGCGTGTCATGTAACAACATGACTGCATGCCACGCCCATCATGCGCTGGCTGCCGTTTCACTAGCTTCACTTATTGCCAATATGGTATTACGGGACGTGAAGAGTGACGAAGGTATGATATTGGTGCAAACATGTAAACATTAGATGCGTGTCATGTAAAAACATGACTACATGCTACGCTCATAATGCTCTCGCGGTCATTTCGCTAGCTTCACATATGCCAAATGTGGTATTACATGACGCCAATGAATAACAAAGATGTGTGACTGGTGCAAACATGGTAATCATGAGATGCGTGTCATGCGAGAACATGACTACATGCCACAGTCCAGGCGCCAATACATGTCGACGTGACGCGAAGCGCGTGCTCACCAGCGCTTGTTTATGTTTCTTCTCTTCGTCTCGTGAGTTTGAGCGCTGTTACTGCCCAGAGAAGTTTCAACGTGCCTTTTTAGAAGTGAGTCCAGAGCTTCAAACGTATTCTTGCGCGGTTTTAGTAGGGAGCTCGAGAAAGTCAAGGCCAAGGAAAACGTTCACGTCGGGTATGAGTGGAACGAACGGGTCCTTCCCAAGGAGGACTTATTTTTAATCCTCCTTGGTCCTTCTGTTGTACCTCGCGAACGGCACTGCTCCATTGTTGCTTGGCGCAACTAGGTTCCAAGCTTTGGGCATTGGTGTCAAAGAACTCAACCAGACTGGGCCCATTGCATCAGCTGCTTCGTGAAGGGCAAAGTTGGAGCTGAGGAAAAGAGCAACAAAAATCGTTCATCATAGGTAAAAAGGTCTTGTCAAACGCACCAGTCCTAGCCTACTACTGTTCTGAAAACCATATGCACTGAGTTGTGATGCGTCACTGTATAGTGTGTGCAGCCTCGGCTGAGGCCGAAGCAGATGTAACTGAAGACCCGTAGCTTTTGCTTCACGCACTATGCTTGCTGCTGAGCGAAACTACAGACAGACTGGTAGGAAAAGCCTTTCTTTGGTTTATGGTGTCCGCAAATTTTGTCAGTACCTGTGGGGAAGGCCGTTCGCTGCTGTTGCAGTCCACTAGCCATTGCTAGGACTTTTCGGGTTAAGTCGAGTGGTGCCTAGTCAGGCATCACCAAGTGTTCAGGTGGGCACTAACACTATCAAGCTATCGATTGAAGCTAGTCTAGAAGGCCGGCAGTAGGCTAAGTCATGCTGATAAACTCAGTTGGCTACCTCTTCTCGCAACTGAGGTTCATGACACTACGCCTGCCTGAAATTCTTCATGTTAGAACGAACATACCCTGATGTCCTGCCACCTACGGTCATTAGACGTACTATGGTAAGACATCCTACACTGTCACAAGTGGCTGAGACTGTCCTGACCGGGAGTCCTCTTCCGGTAGGTGGAGACTGGGGCCTCATACTACGAGGACTAATGGACTGAGTCTGCACGAAGGATGCCACTTGTGGAGAGCCCAAGTCATTGTTTTCAAGGCCCTGCAATCGCAAGACCTTAAGCTGATGCACACTGGTCACCCTGGTATTGAGAAATCAAAGATGATTGCCAGGTCTCATGTGGGGTGGCCTGGAATTGACAATGACGAGAAGAACCAGGTGCAGAGCTGCCCTGTTTGCCAAGCGCATCATAAGTCTGCCCGAAGGATACCAGTTATGCCATGGCCATTTTCTGAAAAGCCCTGGTCCAAGATCTATGTTGACTTTGAAGAGCCTTTCATGATAAACACTTCCTCGTGATGGTGGATGCTTTTTCGAAATGAGTAGAAGTTCGCCCAGTTCCGTCGCCTTCTACAGAGGCCACAATCTTTGTCTTTAGGACTGTCTTTTCTCAACATGGAATACGAGGACATCAATATGTCCGACACTGGGCCTCCATTCACCAGCAGCCAGTAGCACTGACTTCCTGAACAGGAATGGCATTCATCGCATGGTTGTGCCTTCATAGCACCCTGCTTCCAAAGGGGCTGCAGAGCGGGTAGTACAGACTATGAAAGGTGAACTGAAGAAAAATAAACCAGGTGAATTCAAGACACAAGTGGCCAGGGTACTAATACACTACCTCTCCACGCTTCATGAAATAACAGGCCCTGCACTATGCGAGTTACTCATGGGAAGAACAAGCAAGACACCATCAGATGTCATGCGTCCAAGTCTGCGATTATCTGTTCAATTGAAGCAGATAAAGCAAAAACTATAACACCAAGAGCGTGTGCAGCAGCGAAACGAGAGTACGACCGCCTATTTCTATGTCAAGGTGCGTCTGTGCTACCAACACGACCTCGACTTTACCCATACGCTAGAACAAGTCCTCACGTGGTTGAATTCTCGCGCATGACGACGACGACAATGACGACCTTCTTCACGACATCGGGGAGTTCGAGCTCATCGAACGGGAACGGCGGCATATTTTCGGATTTCGCAACCGAAGTATTGCGTCATCACGAGATTCGGAACGAAGCCTGCCTATGCCAAGTAAAGGGACCATTGTCTCGATCGAGGGAGGAGATCGACGCCTGGAATTGCCATTCGTCAACCATCTCGGTGAGCGAAAATGATATAACTGTATTGCCTACGGCCACATCTCACGCGGTTGCCCTGAGCCTAAGTGCCCGCCCAAGTGTCAAAGTTGCCAAGCAACTGATCACACTCAACGCAACTGCCAGGCTTTGTTGCATAACAAGACGAATGCTGTAGAAGAACTTCCTTGCACCAGGGCTGGTCATGTGATGCTAAAGGAAGTGACGTTCAGCGATGACTTCACTCTGACGTGTAAGAGCATGGCAACACACTGAGCGTGTTCACGGCCGTTTCGCTAGCTCCACATATACTAAATTTGATATCACGTTAGTTGAATAGATGACGAAAGTAAGCCGCCCATCCAAACATTTTAATCATGACACGGACGTCATGTACGCCATCATATACCTTGACCTCGTAACGTTGTGCTGATTTTAGAGTGACATATCAACCTCTCTTATTCCTGCTTCGCATATAATCGATTCTCACTGTACGTGGGATCTGCCAATTTTTTCACCAATCCCTTAGTAGTGGGTACAAGGCATGAAATAAGGAATTACCACCATCATTGTCAAGTCCGAAGGCGTTCGTTTGTTCTTGTCACAGCGACTACAGCAAACGGTTACACTCCCGCAAAAAGTAGAAGGCTTGCCATATCGCCTGCTGCTTCCACCGAACAGAGAAATCCACCAGCCCGTTCTCGTCACCGCAGGTACTCCAGATGGCACGGATCCAATCGTTAGAGCAATGGATGGTGTTCCGACTGCAGAAACACCGGCTGCTCATGCAACTGCATGAGCACCAGCTTCTTGTCCTAGAGTTACGGCACCAGTTCCTGCTAGTCAAGCTTGAGAACCTACATATGAATCTGCTACTGTTACAGCTGCTCATGGAGCGGATGGAGCTCCAACGTCTACTGAAAGAACGCTTGCGAGAGCTGGGTCATGGCCGAATGCCTGGCGCTTGAGTTTCATGACCACCGATTTGGGTTGGACTGTGCAACGAAGTGCAGCAGTGATCTTCACCATTAAAAAAAGCAAAGGTGGTCAGAACTGTACGCATAAATTCATTATGCCGAAAGGAGGCATCCTTACCATAGCCCGTTTGCCGAAATGCAAATTATAATTCGCATGTCTCTCTCAAATGATCCCACCGCGCTGGAAGATGACCATTTGTTGATAGCAAGGAAAAATAAATGTTTGTTTAAGGAAACGGTGTGAAAGTGTTCTTCGCCCAATGTGGGCAGGTGTGTGAAAAAGTCCCCTTGGTCCGGGGACTTTTTAAATGCGAATGCATTTTTTAGTCGGGCTATAGTCAGGCGTCCGTCAGGATCCATTTATCGCTATCTACCGTAGCAAGAGCTGCAGGCGCGCGCACCCCTAGCATCTGGAGCCCCCGCCATGCCACGCTTCGGCGTCGGCAGCTGTCAGCAACAGCTGCGGGCGCGCATGCTTATCCTCGTCCCTAGCAACCGGGGTACCCACCTTTTTGGCTTTAAAGCGGCTTGCCACTGCCTCAACGCAATGCGTTTGAAACGCATTTGTAGTGTTTGTCCTGCCAGCGTTTGTGTAGCATTTGTGTTGATAAGACACTGGCATTATGGCCGTCAGGTACAATGAGAGGGGCAGTGCTTCGCCACTCCTTCTATCGCTGCTCGCCCTCTCTCCTCCGTGCGCCACACTCTCCCGATCGATGAAGTGAAGCGCGCCTCTCTCTCTCGGCCGCGTGCTGGCTGGGCATCTCTCAAGGTGATGGCAGAAGTCAGTGAGATGATTGTCTGCCGGCAATGGTACCCTCTCTTGGCTCAAAAAATGCATTGGCATTTCCTCACCCTTCCTTTTGGGTAGATGTGGGCATATTAAATGCGAAGCATTTCTCAGCACACTTCGGTGATTTTGACCATATCTATCTATCTATCTATCTATCTATCTATCTATCTATCTATCTATCTATCTATCTATCTATCTATCTATATCTATCTATCTATCTATCTATCTATCTATCTATCTATCTATCTATCTATCTATCTATCTATCTATCTATCTATCTATCTATCTGTCTGGCTGTCTGTCTATCTATTTATCTATCTATCTATCTATCTATCTGTCTGTCTGTCTGTCTGTCTGTCTGTCTATCTATCTATCTATCTATCTATCTATCTATCTATCTATCTATCTATCTATCTATCTATCTATCTATCTATCTATCTAGCCGCTTACGTTTGAGTGCTCTCGTAATGACCCCCTTAACTTCGCGTGAACCGAAATTAACATGGGAGGGTAAGATGGTTTGACGAATAGGACGCGCAGGTGCAAACATGAATAATGTCACATTCCCGTCGCGTACATCGTCTAACACTTCCCGCCAGACAGTGGCGCATACTCCCGGGCGGGCATGTGCCACTGGTATGTAACACAGGTGATTGACACTTAGTATCTACCCTGGTACGACGAGAACCCACATGGGCAATTTTAACGCGCGAAGGTTAAGAAATACCCGACATCGGTGGTAGTAGAAAAGAACTTTATTCAGGCAGCTGACGGTTTCCTAAGTGACGATGACTGTCAGGCCATGCCTGGTCGCCACCTCGTCAGCGTATTTGATGGCCCCGAGCTGAATGTTCATGCTTGTGGTCGTGAGGATTCTCTCCCAGGCTCACTTGAAGGTGACTGTCCTAGAAGGTTTAGTGGAGGAGGCTCCTCGCTGCATCCCCAGATTATGTGGTCCAAGGTTGCGGTCTGTGTCTTGCAAGAGGTACACGTAGATGTGAATAAGGCTGGGTATATGTGTCTGTATGTGTACGGAGAAGAGAATGCGTTCGTTAGCTTCGACCCGACGATTGCAAATAATAAATGTCAGGGTACCAGCTAGAATCAAGCCGAAATATTCTACGTGACAATGAAGCATTTTACCACAGAGCTACGCCAGGTTTCGGAACTACTTTTCAAATAGACGCCAATCTTCGTGAAACGTCAATAGTGGTTGCAGGGCTGCCTACCCAATTTCCAAAACACTACATAGGTACTTCTTTGCTACAGCGGTCACGTCGGGTTAACGTTAATTGTGGTTAGTTGAAACGCACTGTTTATTTAAGTAGCAGTGTCCAGGGCCAGCATCCTCGCGAGCATCAGCACTTCATATCAACTTGTGGTTTGTCTAATACGCATGTTCCAGTTGTCACCGACGCGCAAGTGCAAACAACTGAATACGTAAACATCTGCAACATTTCAACATATGTCTGTGCGTGTAACATATGTACATATATGTAGCGGCATTTCATGACGTGTCGCTCAACAAAAAATGGCAACACGGTCACCGTTCCCTCAGCATGCTTCGCAAACATTGATTCCTAGGTACGTGGGATATGCCGATTTTTTTTTTCAACATGTCTTAGCTGTCTGTCTGTTACAGAGGTGTTTTCTTGAGCGAGTAGCCACCCTGAGTGAGTAGTGTTCTGTACATCGAATCTTCTTGTGTTGTTAGATAATACGTTTTCATGGGCCTCATATAGACTTCTATGCGTGTATTATACTTCGTTCCTCCAATTGTCGATTTTGCAGCCGTATACTTATTCGAGCAGAGGAGTTCCAACTTAGGTCACGTATTCTGTTTGAACTTTTGCGGTATCGTAGAAAATGAAATGAAGCTATGAAAATATGCACCGAATTATTAGCATTCTTTTACAGCGAAAGCCATTGTGAGATCACAACGAGTGTCACGTGTGGCGCCGTAGTTGTCCATAGTCGCCACCGGTGTCCATAACAACTATCGCATGAAATGATAAAAAAATCGGTAAATAACAACATTAGGAACCTCATGGAATTTGAACCCGAGTCTCCTACATTCCAGCCTCACATTCTACCGCTAAGACACATCGGTGCTTTGAAATCATTTGCAAACTTGCCTTAGCCAGGCTTCCTCTCGGAAAAGCAATCGCGTGAATATGAATAATTAAGTGTTTTAGAACACTAAAAGGCAATCACACAATACGAATAGCGTGACAGGTGGTTCGTCCAATGATCCAACCATTGCAAAAGCTTGTTCCTGATCACCCATTAATTGTGGCGCATACCCACTTCACGCCGAATTCCTCATCGTTTTCAGCCACTGCATGAAAAATTGGCGCGAAATTCCTGGCGAGTGTGTATGTAGCGGATACCACGCTTTTCCGAAGAATGACCAAGAATAGCATTCTGGATACCGGTCTACAACACAGATAATAATATTTATGACGTAGTTGGTACCCTGAAAATGGGCTCGTAGCAATTACCTAAATAGAGGGCTCTGAAAGCCCGTTTTTTTCAGCTTCATCTGCCACTAGGCGGCGCGTTCCACGCAGGCGTGGTGGTTTTTCCTGGCAGATATTGCCACCTCTTTATGCCTATATATTCCTCGACACGTGCTGCTAAATTTCGTTACCCGAATGATTCAAGCGTTAAGAAATAAGAGCTTTTGAAATCATCTCTTTTTGGTACTTGGTACAGTGCAGGTGGCACTCTTCTTCCCGAAACGGTAATTTTCACGCGTCTTTATTCACACAATCACGCATCGTTCTGAAGCATTTTTTTTAGTCAGAAACAATGCGTATGCAAGGTGTACTTTTTTTATTCGTTGCGAATGTTTCGACATTAGGTTGAAAATCACTGCTTGGATTACCGAAAAAAAAAGGCAATCTCTGAGCTTTGTAAACCAAAGTTTATTTGTATACTGTATGCGTTTGTTAAATTACGGCATCTCATCTTCGATCGAAACAGCCACCAATGAGTTTCGCTCCAAGTGCGTTTCGTGTTCTTTTTCCGGGGTGTACATAACATTTCTGTAAGTATCAGTGAGAGAAAGTGGCCTCTTCTTTTCTTTCTGTTGAAAATCAGTACTACGGGGTGGTAGCATAACGGTAATTTGTAAACTTCGATTAATTTCAGTGTACCTTTTCTTCTTCTTCCCAGTGGAAATTCGTTATTCTCAAGTAAAACCTCTACTCTCATGTGACAGCAACCTGTGAGATATTTGAGCATTCTCGGATTGATAATTACCTTACCTAAAGGGCATTTCATTTGTTATTTTAAATAAGTGCTCGTGCAAATGTAGCAACAGCAAAGTTGTACGCATCAAGGTTTAAACCAGGCACTACCGTAACGCTTGTAACACAATATATCCCTGGTTTTTCCTTTCGAATGCAGCTGTAGTTTCACGTGACCTTTAATTAGTAAAAGAAACCACCACTGACGCACTGACGCAGTCTTGTGGGTGTCACTCAATCGATTGTCACTAACTGTAGTCGGCCGCTAATCAGTTGGTTCGTGTAACAGTTGGTATTGCGGTTCAGTATTCAGCCTAGACATTTCTGGGTAACAGCCGTCTACTTAACCAGCTGCTCTAATTGAATTGTTGATATAGAAGGTGGAGAATCCGCAGCTGGGATCATCGGCGGTGGCTGGATTTTCGATAGAGGTGAAATTGCAGCCACCAATTGCAGATTAGATTTGGGTGCACGTTAAAGAACCCGAGGCGGTCTAAATTTTCATAGCCTTTCACTATGGCGTCTCTCATAACGATATGGTGATTTTGGGACGTTACACCTTACATATCGATCAAATCATTATCGGTCAAGCCTACGAATGTCCAGGTGATGGTTGTAATTATTTCCTGTCCTTTTCGTCTTGGTGCACTTTGCAAAAGTAAATGTATTTGTTGTGTTCATTTCTCGTCACGCACGGAATACAAAGCGATAAACGCGATAAGAAGCTTCTTCTTAAACGTCTTTCCATTATGTTTTAAGTGTCATTTGAATTGTGCAAGGTATGATAGCTACCTATAAATAGAAAGCGGTATATAAAGGAAAGCATTGTAAATTTAAGTGTTTGTTCTTATACATGTTTTTTGTAGGCTCAATACGATTGAGAACTAACAGACGATCCGGCCACGGAAAGTATAGGATATGTTAGGGATAGTAAATGTAACGCAAATGCGAAGAAAGAAACGTGGACAAAAAGATAACGTGCCCCCGGCAGGAACCGAACACGCGACCTTCGGATAGCACGTCCGACAATGGGAAGTGTCAAAGTTACAATCATGTTCCCGATCATTCAAGTAATCTCGAGTGGCAAGACAAGCTAGACGTCCACGCAGAATACATGGGATGAATGCATGACAGAAGTCCTAATTGAGACAATGGGCGCTCACTATACCAAAGGGTCCTCGTTCGCATGAAAAAGAAAACCTGCATAACGCTTTCTTTACTTTTTTGCTCGTAAATTACTGATATTTATTTCGAATATTCTAGGCAGCCCACATAGAAGAAAACGCTATGGTCCCTGCACTCTGCAGATTTTACCCTATACCCTTTTATAAAACGTTCAGACGGTGCACAAGGAAAACCATCATAATATGAGCTTCGCGAAAGCGGTATTCTCTAAAGAAGTTGAATAGTCCTGCTTTGCGAAAACCGAATGCATAATGAATTGAGTTCAACTGACGCTGGAGCGGGAAGGGGATAATGGTCAACTATACCGTAAAAATTCGCCAGCAGGGTCGTCTCCGAGGATCGGCGAGTTTCGGTTCAAAGCCAGTGTTCGTTCCCAGACTTCGTTTTTTTTTTTTTTTTGCCCGCGTTCACTGTTCTTCGGGTCTACCATTGTGAACGCCGCAATACGCGAGTTCTCAGCGTAAGAAAAGTAGAAAGTAATGGAAAAGCGTCTAGTAAATGGTTATTCACCGAGTTGTTACGCCTATCATTTTTTTGTGTTCGCTGTTTCCTTAGTCTTCCGTACGAAATGCCGCAGCTGTAGCTCATTCCGCCTGTGCATGTGCACTTCGGTGGAACAGTGGTTGTGGTGCTCGCCGTCTGACCAGAAGGTCACTGGTTCGATCCTGGCCATAGTGGTTGTGTTTCGATGCAGGCCTAATGGCATATAGGCCAGTGTGCTGTGCGATGCAGTGCACGCCAAAGAACGCATTATGGTCGAAACTTTCGGAGCTGTCCGCTGCGGCGTCTCTCATAATCACGTCTTTGTTAGGGAATGTGAAACCCCAAGTATTAGTATTATTTCCTGCTTGTAATATGCAAAACAAAGAAAGAAACAAAGAAAGAAGGAAGGAAGGAAGGAAGGAAGGGAGGAAAGAAGAAAGAAAGAAAGGAGAGAAGGAGGGAGGGAAGAAGGAGGGAAAGAAAGAAGGAGGGAAAGAAAGAAGGAGGGAAAGAAAGAAGGAGGGAAAGAAAGAAGGAGGGAAGAATGGAGGGAAGGAAGGCAGAAAGGAGGAAAGAAAGCAGCGAGGAAAGGAAGAAGAGAGAAAAGGAGGGAAGGAAGGAAAGAAAGAAGAAAGGAAAGAAGGAAGAAAGAGAGAGAAACAGTGAGAGACAGAGAGATATATTAATAATGCATGCACAACATTTCTTGAACGTCCGTTGCACGACGTGGCTGCCCAGTATAGTACAGGCAGCGCACTTCCTACTTAGATATTTCCAGGATATAAATTTGCAGTCTCGTACGGGCAGAGGAAAATTGCATGTGCCACATGAGAACAGAGATTTTTTTTTTACTTTCCGCGAACGGAAATGACATCCTCCAATTTTTCCGAGCTCGGGCATATTAAGCCTAGCTGAAAAAGAATGGTAATGCTGAAGAAATTGCTGAAATAAAAAAAATGAACTGGCCGCCTCGAGTCTTTTTTATCGCAGTCAGCGCCAGTGGCGCGTGAGGTTTTCTGTTTCGTTATTCTTCGGAAACCTATTCTTTTCAAGTAATTATATACTAAGAATGAGTAATGTATGTTCGTCAATCTGAGCCCTACTGCGATTTTCTTAATGTAGTCTGGTACACGCAAGGAAATGAGGGCATGTTGAATTGAATTTCCCGCCAAAAAAAAAATCAAATATATGTCTTTCCTACGCTCTCTCCTGGACTGTGACGTCCCGTCAGAAAGAATTACTTCGTCAATGCTGTGCAAGACATCCCAAAATAAGCAGTAGAATGAAAAATATAAGCAATGCGCATTTCCTTGTACTGGCTATCCCTAATCTCATTATCTCAAGAATCATTTTCAGCCGAAATGCAACTACCCTCTCTTTCTGTCGGTGAGGAAACGATCCGTGATGTCCTGCGTGACGCACTGCAGAGATTGAATGTAGGTCACTCAGGAACCACGCTACAGCACGCTCACGAAAGTAATCATCTCGGAGTCGCGTAACAATCATAGCAGTAACCTACTGCTCGTCACAAAAGAAGGCCGTGCAAGCGCCTCTGGACTTCTTGCGTACTGGCCTGTAAGAACGTCTCTGAGTGGAGTGATTTTGTGTGTGCGTTTATGTCTGTGTTTTGCTCTCATTTATATTTTAACACACACACTCTCTCTCTCCTTCAATCCCCTATTCCCCAACACCAGTGTAGGGTAGCATACCGGATACTAGCATCTGGTTAACCTCCCTGCCTTCCTTTTTTCTCGTTTCCCTCGTATATAGCTTTACAGAAACGTATATATGCTTGCACAATAGCGCTCCCTTATGCCGCGAATCAGTCGACAGGCTTTTATCTCTTCATTGCTGCCATCAGCAAACATTTTCTGTTTCTAATTTTATCCGAAATTGAACTTTCCCACTGGCTGGTGAATTAAAAGTAATGCAAATTACTAACTTTGCATAATACGCTTCCATTGTAACGGAGATGATAAAATTCTTTGTCAAAGCTTTCATCACAACTGATGACCACTTCATGGGATTAATCGCATGACGCTGAGGAAATAAATGCGATAAATTTTACCACGCTCTAGTTATAAAAACATCGGCTCGCACCGGCAAGACATTACGTGTTTGGTCATTATTCGGTTACTTTTTGGGTCTGCCAATGAATAGCAATGCATGCACTGGATAGACCACTTCGACGTGCTTTTTTATTCAGATATCAGTTAATCGTGTTTTCATAAATAAAAATAAACAATTTGTCGCATATGTTCATGTTTTCTAATAATAGCATCGTCTTGAGTATTACGTTAACCATAGCTTAGCTGCATTAACCTGCAGATGGAATTTCAGCTGAAGTCAGCGGCATATAAATTAAACGGTGTTGGCCCGCAAGTATTCTGCCCTATTCTGTGATTCCGAGAAAACAACTGGTCGTAGTCACACACTCAAGGTAAAAAAAGAACAAAGACAGCAAAAAGCAACGCCGTCTGTATGATCACATCTCGATGTGTAGGCCTACATCAATAAAGCAGAACTGTGTGGTATTTCAAAACGTTGGTGATTGCCTCTAAGTGTCTGCCATAGCAGCAGATCAACATTTTCATTGTTCAGATGAATATGTCGTGGTATTTACTTTCAAGACAGACAGCTGTTCATTCGCTACATTCCGCTGAAGGCAGGTTACTAACCTACGCCTCGTTTATTATTTTGAAGTCAGATTGGCATACGAGGCATCGGTGACGTTCAAAAAATAAGCTGAGGATTTGATTGAGGTACCTTTGAACTGCAAAAAAAAACATAGAAATAACAGTGATGACTCCAATGTACCATGTTTCCAAGAGTACCGTAGTGATGACTCCAAGAGTACTGACTCCCATAGAGGGACATTCTGCTCAGTTTGTGTCTGTGTTTTCTTTATGTGTCCACATCTAGCACAGAGCATAGCATGAGTATACAGAGAAATTCGACGTAGACGGGCGCCTCGTACGAGGTATATTTTGTCCACGTGTGTGGTCCTCCGCGTTACCCTGAGATGAAAGACTCGCGCTGCCAAGCTTGCGTTATTCCTGAGTTACAATTTTCATGCTTCGCCTTCATATGCGTTGCACGACACAGAAAAGAATCGCCGTACAGGCATTTTAATTACTTGTATATTTATTCGACAATATCTTACCAGCCACTTGAGGCATTGAGGAAGAATCAAAATAAAATGAGAATTCTTACTATAAGTTACCATCGTTATTAACTACCTTTTCTCATGTATAAGCCAAAATTAGAGACAGCTGGAAAGAATCGAGCCATAAGATTTCATTCGGTGAAGTGCGCAAACTCGGACAGATGCCGTGACACCACAAACGGCGTAGCTCGTGTCGCAACTGATTCTTTTATCCGTGCTTGTACACCCTGTCTTTTAGATCGCATACTTGACAGCAGGCTCAGCTGTCTGTTAACTTCAGTATAAGTTTGAGGCTAAATCTATTATCTAATGCTTAAATTAAATAATAGTTACGAGGAATGCCAGGAAGTAATTGAAGATGCATCAGACAAATGATTGGGCATTTGTATACGTGAGCACTTGTCAGTCAGTGCATTAGAGGAAAACTAAAAATATAAGTATAACATGTGTTTGACGACGAATAACGCAAGAAGCAATCGTGCATAGTCATCAAGTCAGTTCACAGACAAAGGAGTTCTCATTACGCGTACAATTCCGACCGCCGTTTTCATTACATTCGTAATCCATGAAGAAAAAAAAAGTTCGTAATCAATGAAGAAAAAATCGGCAGCATACCCACGGAGTGAATGATGGAGAGTGGGGCGAAGCATTCGTCCGTCCATTCGTGCTTGCTTCTGCCCGTCCATGCATCCGTCTATGGGACCGTCCATGCGTCCATCCGCCCATCCGTGCGCGCGTCTGTTCGTGCGTTCATCCCTGCGTTCGTTCATGCATCCGCCCCTGCGTCCGTTCATGCGTCCATCCATGCATCTGTCTGTGTGCCCGTTCGTCCATCTATTCAACACTCCAAGTACCACCATCTCGCATATTTTCATCATATATTCCCCATATAGAATCGCCGCCATCCAGCGGACATTCCAAGGACTAAACGAGAGGTGGCACACGCACACTTTCTTACGGATTGCGCTTCGGGTCTACTTCCCACCTCTAACCACCTCGAGTTCATGGAATATACTAGATCACTGTATTCATGGCCTTGTGGCCCAACACTAGCTAAACCTTTCTAAAACCGAGGAGGTTACGCCCAGCGAATATAAAGTAGCAACCTTTTCCTGTCAGATAGTGCTCAAAGTACATGCGAAAGGCTGGTAATGGGAAATGAGAGCCAGGAGAATTCGGCTTTTACTTTCTTACGGCTTGCGCTTCGGATCTACTTCTCACCTTTAACCACCTCGAGTTCTTTCATGGTATACACTAGTTCATTGTATTCATGGCCATGCGGCTCAACGCTCGCTGAAGCTTTCTAAAACTAAGCAGGTTACACCCAGTGAGTATAACGTAGCAACCCTTTCTTGTCAGATAGTGTTCAATGTACATGCCAATGGCTGCTAATGGGGGTTGCACCGTGCGCGTTTATTAAAGCGAATGCTCCTGTCTCTCATTCCCCATTAGCAGCCATTGGCATGCACATTGAGCCCTATTTTTTTATTGTTCAACAACGCACAGAAGAAATCTCTCACCGGCACCACCTTGGAGGTCAAAATGTTACACTTGTTACATACTACAACGGCTACGAGTGACGAACGAGTGCCGCTATAAGGAGCTTCGCCTATAAAGAGTTGTGTCGCCTTCAGCTAACCAACGCTTGTTTTACTTGAGCTTGTAGTTAAACTGTCACAACATATCAACTCTCGATACGGCTATAAAGGGTTCCAACATGCTAACTTATCTGGAGATTTTATTATCTTGTTTTTTTTGTAACATAGAAATTAGTCGGGAGTGCGTTACGCACATCAACGGTGGCTTGGCTGCTCGGTTTTGTTCTTCACCAAAATTTAACAAAAACAAATGCCTTAAGAAGAACAAATTCGAAAACTGTACAGTAATGCGAAATGACGAGATGGTACTAAAGTGTGGAATGCAGTATTTCGAGAGAATAAAAAAGTTATATTGCTTTATTTCTTTCGTTTCGTAAACAGGAACTACTTTTTTGTTAGGTGTATAGGGCACGAAATCAGTGGTGTTAGTGTGAGCTTCACTCTCGTCATTTCGTGGGCAACATGAAAAGTCCAATATGTACAATAAAACGCATTTTCGAAGGCATGCGTTTATTTCTTCTTGCATAACATCTATAAATTGAGAACACCCCTGATTATAGAGGCGACAAGTAGCTCCGCTTCCGTGAACTACGTTACCGGGATCTCGTTGCCACATCAAACATATTCCAGCGTCAGCTTCAGTCGTTGCTCTTGTTCGCCACGGATGCAATCGCACCGGTGATTGCTATCTCGGATCAACTTGTCGGCATGGCAGAATCCCCAATGCGTTTGGCATTTTGGCCTCTGTAAAAACAGCCAGAACCGCATCCGCGAATTCAGTAGCACAGGTGAGCCAGAGAAACTGTGATGGTGTTTCTGTGTTTTTCTCTCTCTCACTTCTCACACCTTTCCTCTTTCCTTTACACACGCACGCACACAAACCACCACACCAACACACACACACTTTCTCTTTCTACCTCCCAATGTGTCTCCAGTATAAGGAATCACACTATATTCTTTTTTTGTTGTTGATGTCTGTGCCATTCCCACCTCCATTGTTTATCCAACTCTGGGTCTCTCTCTTTCCTCAAACGGCCTGAAGAGAACTAGAGGAACAAACATAAATCATAAAGAAGAAATGCGTCGAAAACGGGGGCCGCTCGAAGAATCGAAGAAGCCCGCGTTCGCGAGATCGATGACCCGTGTTGCATTTCCGCGTCGAGCGAGGCACGGGGAGCTTTTGGCTCAGCGTTTCGCTGCCTTTTAGGGATACATGCGACGGGCTTCCGGGTGCATTTCCTTAATCCCCGTTCCCGGAGAAAGCGTCGCATTGTACGCACCGTCGAAAGGCAGCAAGAGAGGGACTGGCTCGTCGTCGCACTGTTCTGAACGCGTGCTATACATTGTATACAACAGAAGGCTCTATGTTGTTGCTTCTTGCGCAAAAGTCCATCTCTGAACGTATACGTGTAAATTATCAGATGCCAGGATCATGTTATAAGAAAGCGCTATTGGTATAATTATTCTCGACAACTTTGATGCCAGGAATAACATTAGCAAATACGATGGGTTAATGGCAAAGATCAAATAAAAACGCGATTGTTTCTCTCAACTCCGCCATGTGGCCGGCCAACCAAGGAGGCATTGATAAATCAGGTGATGCACAGAAAGCTTGTCATCCCTGCGATTCCGGGGCTGTGCAAAGCCTTGTGAGGGAAAGTGAACTTTTGGAAGAGGGAGCATCAATACCTCGACTGTGAAGAGACTAAAATGAAGACAGCTTTTGCTTGCAGTATCATCATCATCAGCCTGACTATGTCCTCTGCAGGACAAAGGCCTCTCTAATGTTCTGCTAGTTAACCCGGTCCTGTGCTTGCTGCTGCAAATTTATACCCGCAAACTTCTTAATCTGATCTGTCCACCTAACCTTCTGTCTCCCCCTAACTCGCTCACCTTCTCTGAGAATCCAGTTAGTTACCCTTAACGACCAATGGTTATCCTGCCTACGCGCTACATGCCCTGCCCATGTCCACTTCTTCTTGATTTCAGCTATGATATCCTTGACCCCCGTTGTTCCCCAATCCACCAGCTTGCAGTATATTCACAGCCAAATGCATACGACACCCAGCAAGTGTTTCTTTTAGGGGCGAAGCTTCTAAAGTCGTCGGTCTGTCCCTCCTAGCTCGTGGTATGTGACTGTATAGTTCGATGACTGACTCAGCAGGTGTGGACGGACGCATGGACAGACAGATGGACGGACTAACGGACGGACAGACAGATGGATGGACAGATGGACGATTCACTGTTTACTGTTAAAACTCTCCGAAGCTTCCCCCCAGTCTTCATCATTCACTCTGTGGATATGCTGTGATTTTTTCCTTACCTAATAACCAGAACAAATAAACTTTACTGACAGGATTCAGCATATCAATGAATGCGCGATTTCTGCTTAGTTTACTTCCCTTCGCTAAAGAAAAATCTATGGCCGGATTTTCAAAGCTCTTCATTCGTTAGTGCTCTGTGCTGTTAGATGTCCACATACTTTAAAACACTCATGAAAGTCATCAGAATTAGCTACATAATTTTTCCTTATAAACGTTGTATGACTCAATGTCTCGTTAAATAATGCCCCGGCCTGCACTGTCAGAACACATGTATTTATGAGTAAACTCTCCGTAACAATAAACTTAAGCCAATCCTTACGAAGTCCGTATTATCGAATCAATACCCAGACTCTAGCTAAGAATACTGACGACGCTTTAAGAGTACTATTTCGTGACTTTAAATGCGAAGCATTTCTTAGCGAACTTCGGCGACTTTGAACGTATCCATATGTCTATCTTGCCGCTTACGTTTCGGTGCCCTCGTGGTCACCCCTTTAACTTGGCGTGAACCAAAATTAATATGAAAGGATAAGATAATTTGATGATTATGACGCGTTGGTTGAGACATAAATATTGTCACAATCCCGTTGCGTACGTCGTCAAACACTTCCCCACAGGCAGTGGCTCATACCTGCGGGCGGGTATGTGCCGCTATTACGTGGGTATGTGCCACAGGTAATTGCCACTTGGTATCTACCCAGGAACGACGAGAACACACAAGGGCAATTTTCGTTAAGAAACACCCGATATCGGTAGCATCGACCAGACGAATGCAAAGAATAAATGTCGGGGTCCCAGCTGGAATCGAACCTAAGCATTCTGCGCGGCAATGAAGCATTTTACTACCGCAGAGCTACGCCAGGTCTTGGAACTACTTTTCAAATAGACGCTAATCTTCGTGAAACGCCAATAGTGGTTGCAGTGCTGCCTACCCAATTTTATAACATTACATATGTACACTTTTGATACAGCCGTCATGTCGGGTTTACGTCGATTGTGGGTAGTTGTTATGCGCTGAAGTTGATTTATGTAGCAGATTACAGGGCCATCATTCTCGCGAGCATCAGTGCTTCAGACCAGCTGTCGGTATTGCTGATATGCATGTCCCAGTTGGCATTGTTGCGCAAGCGCAAACAACAGATCGCATGCACATATACAACTCTTAAACATATGTCTGTACGTGTAACATTTGTAGATATATTTAGCGTCATTTAAAGACGTGTCGCTCACTAAAAAAATTACAATATGGTCACCTTCCCCCTGCATGCTTCGCGTGACGTAGATGGTCATTTCACAAGGGATCTGCCGATTTTTTTTATATTCATGAAAGAACGACTGAAAGGCACCAGCTGACGTATCGATGAACTTATTCATCCTCAGGTACTTCTTTGCCTTTGCGCAGCCGTCTCTCATAATGAAATATCGCTCACTTGGATTGGCTGAACGTTGCTGTTACAAACAAATATAGCGCGAGACATATTTTGGGAATATTGTTAACTGTACCTAGAAAAATGGTATACCGCGGTAAATCAGTGGCTAAGGTGCTCGCTAGCTGACCCTCAGGTCGCGGTATTGAATCCTGGCTGCGGCGGCTGCATTTCCGATTGAGGTGGAAATGTTGTAGGCCCGTGTGCTCAGATTTGGGTGCACGTTAAAGAACCCCAGGTGGTCAAAATTTCCGGAGTGCTCGACTACGGCGTCTCTCAGTAATCATATGGTGCTTTTAGGACGTTAAACACCACATATCAATCAATCAATCAATCAATCAATCAATCGAAGCTGACCCGAAATTCGCGTGTTCGAACGCGGCCGTGGAAGTTGCGTTTCGATGGAGGCAAAATGGTTGAGGCCCGTGTACTATGCGATTTCAGTGCACGATATAGAGCAGATGGTCAAAATTTCCGAAGCACCCCTCCCCCCAACTACGGCGTCTCTTGTGATCATATCGTGCGTTTTCGGACGAAAAACGCGGGATACTTGAATATTACTAGGGAACGTAGCACATAAGTCAACTTTTTTTCTCGTGAGTGCACAGTTAGGCAGCTTCGTTAATTATAGGTCTAACATGTTGATTCACTCCTATATTATATCTAGCGTTTTCTTGTGCAATGTCTGTTTGTGGAATATTATTGTTCGACATTTAACGTTTTTCTAGTACCCAGAAACTTGACAGCGCAGAAACTCAGCCTGCAAACTTCATGCACAGAATCGCGAACTACAACCTAACGCGATTAGTATGATCGGGTGAGAAAACGAAGAACGAAGATGACACAACCACTAACACTGCTTTAGCTAAATTGGCCGTCAGCACTTTTTCTGCATGGTGACAAGACGGAGCCAATTGGTATACGAGGCTCGCGATAACATACGAGCCAAATGTTATGCTGTAGCACATGGCCTAAAGTTCGATATGTGGTGTTTAACGTCCAAAAACCACTATATGATTGTGAGAGACGCCGTAGTGGAGGGCTCCGGAAATTTAGACCACCTGGGGCTCTTTAACGTGCACCCAAATCTGAGCACACGGGCCTACAACATTTCCGCCTCCATCGGAAATGCAGCCGCCGCAGCCGGGATTCGAACCCGCGCCCTGCGGGTCAGCAGCCGAGTACCTTAGCCACTAGACCACCGCGGCGAGGCGGCCTAAAGTTCAAAATGCGGTTTTTAAGTTTGCTCTCAATCGTGCCTTCTTCTATAAACAAATCATGCCACCAACCCGAAGCCTACGGCCTTCGGCTGATATGAGCCTCGCGATCTGCTTAGTTACCAGGGTTGCCGTGAAGTGCCGCCACGTGCCCCCTCCACACACACCACTGCCCCTCTGCGTGCACGCATGATAGTACTAACAGTTAGTCGCGCGTTCGAAGAAAGGAACAGAAAAAGAAGCTCTCAACGTTAGACGGGCGCTCATGAAGCGAAGCATGTTCTAGTCCTCTTCTCCCGCCCCTCACTTAGTAGCTTTCAGCGCTTTCACAGGAGGGTCATTCCATGCCAAACGTCCCAGCCGTTCTGGCGACCATCTCAAATGTATTAGAAAAATTCTGCTGATTTACTGCATTGAGAAGAGTAAATTGCTCGAATAACTTGGACAGAAAAAAAATTTTGGTCACGTCAGCGCTTTCTAAACTTCCTAGAATGTCCTCTGGGTGTTGATTAGGAAAGCATTTATTTTAAAAGTTCCACTTTTTTCTGTACAAAATTTAGTGTGCATGTTAAGTAATGTTGATTGTGCAAGGTATTTGAAGTTCAGTAATATTATTGCAATTTTCTGCCTCATGCGCCTCCAAGAATTCAGCTAAAATGTGTTATGTTTGCATTTTTTTTTGTTGCAATACTTTTTAAGAATATCTTAACAACAAATACTTACTTAGCAAAAGGTCTACTTTGTGGAAAAAATATATTTAAACCGCTTAAGTTGTCGGAATATAGGCGAAAAAATTGCAAGTATCACAAAATCAACAGTTTTCTTCATATTGAGACGCGATTGGCACCATGTGGTGGTTTAGTTAGAAATCACCTTTAAACCTAACTCGAAAACAAATGAACTTTTCTTTTATGAGCAAAATTTTATCATTACACTTTTTTGGTTTAACGAAGAAACTAATTTTTGAATTTCCCATTGATGGCAATAGAGAAATTCAAGGCAAAAGCTGTGGTATGACCAAATGGAAAGATAGTCGTCAATGGGTAACTTCGAATATTTTCTTTCTTAATACAAAAAATGTCATGATAAAACTTGCTACATAAAAAGAACTGGGAATTGGCTTTTGAGTAAGGGTCTAAAGTTGATTTCTAACTGGACCATTACAATGGTGCCAATCGCGACTCAACATGGACAAATATTTCGACTTCGTGAAATTTTTGATATTTTCCCGTAATTATCGACTGAATGGGAATGGTCAAATG
Source organism: Rhipicephalus microplus (assembly GCF_013339725.1). Lineage (NCBI taxonomy): Eukaryota > Metazoa > Arthropoda > Arachnida > Ixodida > Ixodidae > Rhipicephalus > Rhipicephalus microplus. Next base: position 129,930,801 of record NC_051165.1, read on the forward strand.
TATTTTTCCTGCAAATTATACATTTTGTTAAGTAAGTATTCATTGTTCAGATATTCAAAGTGCAGTATTGCAACAGTAAAAATGTTAACATAACACTAATTGGCTGAATTCTTTCAGGCGCACGAGGCAGCATAATTGCAATAATAATACTGAGCTTCAAACACTTTACATAATCACCTTTACTTAACATACACACAAAGTTTGGTACAGAAGAAAGAGTGGCACCTTTATAATAAATATTTTTCAAATCAACACTCAGACGACATTACAGGAAGTTAGAAAAGCAACAACTTGACCAAAAAAGTTTTCTGTCCGAAATATTCGAGCAATTTACTCTCCCTAATGCAATAAATCAGCACAATTTTTTTTCTAACACATTTAAAATGGTCGCCAAAATGGCGGGGACGTTTGGCGTGGAAAACCCCAGAATCAAAAAGGTTCTCGCACACTTCAAGTGCTTGAAGCGTGCGAGAACTATATGTAACTCTCCTTCTCATTCACTAATTCGAAAAGAAACATTACAACAGTCGATTCGTAAAGCAATAAGCTCTCGTAAGTGATTGAATACTTACTTAAAAAAGAGTTGCAGGTCACCAGCGTTGTTTGTGTCGTTCTGTTCAAGTCCTAATCAATAGTTGTGAACTAGCATTCTTTTCTATCTAAGTCTTGGAGTATTATTCGAGTAAATTTTTAACTATATAATCCATCTAATCGGAGTTAATTCCCTTTGCTCGTGAGTATTTGTCGCGAATAACCCATTTCCTTTACAACGAAAAAGCTCAATACACGCCAAATTATGAATGATGATTTCTCCTTACGAGCGGGGGTACCCCGCCGCAGTGGTTTAGTGGCTAAGGTACTCGGCTGCTGACCCGCAGGTCGCGGGATCGAATACCGGCTGCGGCGGCTGCATTTCGAATGGCGGCGGAAATGTTGTAGGCCCATGTGCTCAGATTCGGGTGCACGGTAAAGAACCCCAGGTGGTCGATATTTCCGGAGCCTTCCACTACGGCGTCTCTCGTAATCATGTGGTGGTTTTCGGACGTTAAAACCCACGTGTGAATTAATACTTTCGAGTGGGAAGTGTTTAATTTATTCCACTAGAAATAAGACAAGATGTTCATTGAATATTGGTCTCAGAAGCCCAATCAATTCAACCGCGCGCTTCGCATAATTAAACCCATGCCCTTGGGGAAAAGCAGCATGATAAGCGCCGGGAAAATGGCTCAGAACGTCGTCGTATTTTTTTCGGTATTATTGATTTCCGCTGGCGTTTAGGAAATAAGCTGAAGTTGCCAGAGCTATATAGTTTTGGACGCAAGGCTATGGTATCGATCGCCTGAGTGGCAGCCTTGTTTGAAATTGAATTACAACACCATGTCCTAATCAATATAGTGATGTTAGACTGAAGTTGTGTAATTTAGTTTGCGAAACAGCTGAATTTCATTAAAGATGTTATCTCTATGCATAGATGTCGTAGGAACGGCAGGCGCTCATCCATGTAAAAATGGGACCTCAAAAATAAAAAGGCAACAAACTCACAGCTTCTCGAGAAAAACTGTTATCGATTTCTTCGGTTGTTAGCTTGCATAACCACACAACACTGTTGCTCACTTACATAAATGTGTGGTCAGAACGTTGTGGTGGTGAAAAATTAGACGAGAGTGAAGATTTTCTTAAGCTAGAGAAAACGATGGGCATTCGAGCCCTTTTTATGTTCCTGTATTATTCCTCTGTGATGCTAGCATACCTGGGAACGAGTTCGAAAAACTTTTTTTCGTAAGTTTGTTTTTGGCATTGGTCAGCCGGCTTCTCTAACTATATGTGTCGTATCGTAATATGCAGAAATATTTGTTGTGTTCTGGTTAAAATATAGTGCTGTGCCCATTCTTTTTTCTTACTCCTCACCGCCAATGCGCCGCTTGAAATAATATGAAGCTTGAAATATTTTCTCTTAATACTTAGCGCAACATGTTCTGTGAATCCAATCAAAGTAATGTCTGCGCGTGACATGTGCCATTGCAAGCTCTCCAAAACCACAGTGGGCACATCGCAAGCAATCGCAATGCTGCTTACTTCTACCTGAATCTTCATGTTGTGAATGGATTGCAGTATATTCACAGCACGTCCGTAAGTGTGCACGCACCAGCGTAGCCGTAAATCTTAATGGCTGGTTTTGAACGTCTTAAAATAACCTTATAATTATGAGAGGCGCTGTAGTGGAGGGCTCCGGAAATTTCGACCTCCTGTGGTTGTTTAACGAGTACATGGGCCTCAAGTATTTTTGGCCTCCATAGAAAATCCGGGATTTGTTTCCGCAGCAGGCGACTCAGCTGTCGAACACCATACCTACTTGACGACCTTGACGGATCGCCGCAAAAAATGTTTACACTGTTACGAAGACCGAATGGTACCCTTCGGACGAAGACCAATGGTTGTGGCAAAACCGTGCGACATGACCTATGCGGCGGCAGTTAAAGCAGATCGGACGATCATCCGCAGTTGTCCATTCGGCTGGATTGCGAAGAGCGTGGATACGACCGTTCCTGGGGCGGTGACCTGGGACGAGGTGGCGAGCTTGAACCGAAGCTATTTAGTTGAGACTGAGCAACCGCGCTCACATCGAAGCCCAAATTGCTGAGTTCTTCGCGAACAATCGACTGGGCCAAGCAAACCTGAGGTACTTGCGAATCGATGTGGCCGTTGGCGGAAACAGCAGGTGTAATTGCTTCGATTTCCCGCCGGACGAGTCGCATAATTTCAGACACCGGCGAAGACTGCCGACGAGAGGTCAATCCATCTTCGCAGGAGGACGTTGCAGCGGTGTTCGGCAGTCGAGTGTATGATCTTGAAATATGCCTGCTTTTAGCCTGTTCAAAACGCCGGCATTCCTGAATAATTTCCTCGATGGTCACACAGTTCTGGCACATTAGCAGGTTGAACGCATCGTCCGCTATCTCCTTGAGGACTTGGCCAACCTTATGAGACTCTGACATGTCGTTGTCGACTTTACGACATAGAGCCAGCACGTCCTGTATGTACGAGATATACGGCTCTGTGGACGTCTGAGCACGTATAGACAACTCCTTCTTCGCAGCCGCCTTTGGACCGATGGGCTTCCCAAATAAGTCGCAAAGCTTCTCCTTGAAGGTGTCCCAACTGCTGATCTCCTCCTCATGGTTCTCGTACCAGACATTGGCCGTGCCTTTCAGGTAAAACAGCACGTTGGCCAGCATGAGAGTCGGGTCATACCGGTTCAGCGCACTGGTACGTTCGTAGTCGGCTATCCAGTCAGTCGACATCAACTTTGTCCGTACCACAGAACGTTCCTGGATGCTTCGGATGCGTCAGCACGTACGTGGGTGGGGGTGGGGCCAGTGGAGGCGTTGCCGTTGATGGTGCACGGCGTTGCCGAGGCCGATGGAGAGGTGGCCGTGGGATCAGTCCCGTGTTCCATCACGGAAACTCCGATTTGACGACCTACTGCGGACCACCGTTGTATGGCGCTTTGTAACCCATCACGTCCACCAATTTGTTACGGGGATTACTAACACACGGGAGAAAGGAATGAGTGTATTACCAATATTTACAAGTAGGTGAGAACCACCAGGGCTGCCAGCCTTGCGCGCGCTGAGTCCGCTTCTTCCTCTTCGATTCATCCACGACGGTGGGGCCATGCCCACTGCCTCGTAGCAATACTGTGCCTGATGATGATAATGAAATATGGCTTGGTCATTATAATAGCTGAGTAACCCTCCATCGCACATTTGTGATGCTATTCACTTGGTGTGACTGCTGGCACGATCTATTTCCAATGGAGACGGAAATGTTGTAGGCCCTTGTGCTCAGCTTTGGGTGCACGTTAAAGAACCCCAGGTGGTCGGAATTTCCAGAGCCCTCCACTACGGCGTCTCTCATAATCATATGGTGGTTTTGGGACGTTAAAGCCCACATATCAATCAATGCTGGCACGATTACACTCTTCTACAACACAGTATTACCACACTGAAATGTGACGTGAGGTGTTGTTTTCTTTTTTGCAGATTTTTACTGCATAAATTGGACCCTCCCGTTATAATCGAATACCGAGATTACTTTGCTTTTCATTCATTGACGCAATCAAAACTCCGACCTGATGCTATACGATCGTGGTCGCGTTAAAGTCGAGGTAAATACGGTACGCCTCTAAATGTGGCCGACACGATGCCTGTGAAGACTCTTTTTCTAAGGTTAATCAAGCCCTGGCGTGGCTCTGCAGTAGAATACTTGACCGCCGCATAATATAATGCCACATTCTCTGGTGAAGTTTTCTTATCCCCCCCCCCCCGCTGCACAGTAAGCAACTCTCAGCGCAAACCGTGCCTGCAGCGTTGGAGAAGCTTCAGGACTGTAGCATAGATAATTTTGTTACCGATTATAGGAACACACTGGCACTGGTAACGGTGAACAGAGCGTCGGCCGTCGATCAAACGCAGGTGAGGTTTGCGCTGAGAATTGCTTAGTGTAACAAGGTGATAACAAAACCTAAGGAGGGAATGTGGCAATGTGCCTGGGTTGAACTCAGGTTAGAGCTTTGCAATAATAGCGAAAGTTGGGCTAGTTGGTAGTTCATACTTCGGAAGTAAACACAGCGCAAATATAGACAAGAACAGAGGAAGCGTGATGTCGTCTCTTCCTGTGTCCTTGTCTATATTTTTGCGCTGTTTTCACTCCCAAGTTAGAGCTTTGATTGCAATTATAGCATCGGTCAGTGTTGTTTTCTTCAAGGACAACGTCACAGTTGTCGAAAGCGACGCTATCTTCACACCCTCTGCTAAAGGGTCTCTTTACCACAGTTGCGCTTAAGCCAAGACATGGTCGAGTCTTCGACGTGGAAGTCTAACTGCTCATGCAGCAAACTGGGGACTGAGAGTGGCAAATGATGTTCCAATCCCGACGAAAGTGTAGAAAACATTCATCAGAGTAATATGTCTAAGCAGGATTACGGTAATAATTGGCCAGACCACGAATACAGCACTTCCTAGATTATCCGTCTTCATCGTAATACGCTAAAACACCTGAAAAACAGAAGGAAAAGTAAGCAAAATATATCACAGGATCCATGGTGCCATGCATAAGTTCCCACCACGAAGTTTATGAATGTAACGCATACCTGTCATAAAACCTGACAATGTTTCAAATCGAAGGTCAAGTTTTACTTTAAAAGAAAGGTCTCTATGCGCATTTCAACTGGACTACATAGGAGAGGAGCTTATGTTATTGATATCTTACGCAAACACAAAACTTTGCTGCTTTTTTTTTTCTTTCTAAGCAGTATGCAAAAGAAGAGCTCAGGTGTGCATGTATTGCTCTGGCCTACATTTTCTGTCATTACTGAATAATTTAGATCATGTAGGTATATATAATGGAATTCTAAATTGACGCCTGGGAATGCTACATTAACCCAAGCCGTAATAACGCGTCTTAAGCTGCTCACACACAAGAAACGTTCATGCTTTACGGAAGAGTTCATACAGTTTAACACACAACAGTGATTGAGCAAAAGCCCGCAGTTTCAAAGCAGCTGTCATAAAAAAACATACTGATAGGCACGAAATACACGAAGCACATGAAAACACGCAATACATATATCCACGACTATCTGGCATTTCTCCGCCATGAAAACAAAAATTTTTTGTGTGAAAAATTAATATTGGGCATGGAGCTAGTGGGTGTGTAATAATTTGTTGTTTTGCAGTATGAATAAACAAGATGACATTACGGTGTGTGTTTCTCTGAAAGTCGGCCTCGATCCTTGCGCTGTGAAATATCAACTTTTATTTATCTGAATCACTACATATGGGACATTGCTAACCGCTATAAAAAACTGTACCAGCGACTGCTCATCCAGTCACTATTGCAATATTCACAGAATCAGTTCCAGTTCATCTCTGTTTTTATTTTCACACACGCATACCTTACACAACACTCGTTAGCAATGGCCGACAACACTCTATGTGATGCCTGTCATTGCGAAGAGCCGCTACATCACATTCCTGTGCGACTGTCCGTTGTATGACATCCAGAGACTGTCACTGGCGTCCGTTCTTGCGCGCATAGACAACAACAGCCAAATGTCTGTGGACACTATTCTGTCAAGTGCCCGAGAGAAGACATTGCAACGGAAGGCGGAAAAAGCTCTGTTGAAATTCCTACGTGACATGGACTTGAACAAGCGGCTGTAACAGCAATGTCACACACCAAGAAAGACAAGACTGGACTCTGTCTGAGTGTGCGCGCGTGTGCTGTTTAATGCGATGTGTTTATCTCTCTTCCCTCTCTCCTCTCTATTTTTCATCTCCCCCATCCCCTTTCTATGCGCAGGGTAGCAAACCAGCTGCCTGTAGACTGGTTAACCTCCCTGCCATTTTTTTCTCCTGTTTTTCTTCCTTTCCTTGAACAAAACCAGAAAGCACGAATGAGTTGAAAACGGAATGGAATGGAATGAAAAAACTTTATTTCTGTCCTGCAGGACGCGCTTAGCGCGTAGCGGGCGTCTCCCACGTAGGGACCGAAAATCAGACAGTTTTTTTCAGTGGCGATTTACACACTCTGTGAGTGTCCCGTCTCATCCATTTGCTCATCTTCAAAACGTATCCCCATCGTGGCATAATGCAGAAGCTAACAGCCCAACAGATGGTGCTCTTGTGTAGCTGTCGTTCAAAAATTAAGAGTGCCTATCCGAAGAAGCCAGACAAAACTCAGATTGCTTTTTAAAAAGAGTGTCGCTGTTGTGGGATCGTTAAAGACGCATTAGGACGTCAGCGAGATTGACTCAGCGCACGTCAGCTTTTCATTATTTTACGTTCATGGCTGAAAAAGAAAGAGGCCTCGCTGGCAAATTCGCTTTCTTTTGTTCGCTGATGTATATTTTTGTCTCTTTCTTTCGAGCTTGAAACCATGGGAAGACCTGCAGAGCAATACTCCGCGAGGGTGCGAGGGAAATCAGTATTTAATTTTGATTGATGACTTCTTCAGCACGTTCTAGATGATACAGTTCAGAAGTCATTCTTGCTTACTTTACGTCATATATGCATTTTTAGCTTGTGTTTGTGTAAAAAATTTTAGAACTTGCTGCAAAATTGAATGACGGATGCGCTGGGATCTGGTTGCTGATGTGTGTGGTATCAATATATCGTGCTCATTCATTTCAGCGGAGGCACTATACTGCAACTATGTATTAATTTATCCCCTTTACAAAGAACAAAAATCAAGAATATTGCTAAAATGCCTATGATTTAATGCTCACGAGTTCTGTTCTCATACAACAACTCAAAGCTGTCCTGTAGGCCCATAATGTGGCGGTGAGGCTGGGCCTCCCCGTCCTTATGTGAGAGTGGTCCATGATCCTAACCCTAAAAACTAGCGGTGGAATCTTTCAGGATCTCAATAAAGTTTTTCATCCATCCATTCATTCATCTGCGTACATAATTTTGTCGTTGGTCTTCTTGTTAAAAGGCTAAAAAATGCTAATGAATATTTTGCTGGAGGCTCTTAACTTGCTGATTGTGGAAAGGAAAGGTAACAAACAAAATAATCGTGTTTTTCTAGCCGGTATTTTATATAGTGAGTAGCGAGAGTCTCCTTCCTGCCTTCATCGTTAAAATAATCGTCAAGATCATCTTCATCTATGACCGCTACAGAACAAACAAAGCTCGCATGAGAACTCAGAATGCATATGTACAGCCCTCACGGATTGAAATGCAGCACAGACCTAACGACATAAACCTAACAAAGGACAACCTACCTTAGGGAATGGTATGTGTGATTGCTCGAAATTAATGTATCATGTCATTACAAAGCTCGTTAGGTAAAAGTAAACCTGGCTATGTATCAAATGGCAGAGTCATAGTTACGCCGATATGACGCCAGCAGAAAGCGGTGAAAACAAAGTTACGTGTATTACGTTTAACGTGTCTGATATGAGGCCTGCGTTCGCCTGCCTATTGTTATACCACGTGGCTGTCTCTATGCCACGCGCCTGTCTGCGGCTATGAAATGCATCGTCTTCAACCATGCCTGTGTTTTGTTACAGCGGCCGATAGTCTAATACGAAACACTGCTTGCCGCCTTCGCGATTTTACGTATGCCTCCGCATCAAAAGAAATTTTGTATTCTCGAAGTCCGTGTTTGCAAATGAGCCCCGCCCTATGTATTTAAAAATATTTATGTTACTTTCCGGTTCATAGCATATTCCGTGCTTGCAGTGCACAATACTTCACAAAGTCGCAATATTTCGCAAGCCTCGTAATTTGGTTCTAACAAGCACATTCATCGGTACCGAAACTCAGGTTTGACTAATGTTCTCAACGTCTGAAACTTCAGTAATGAAGAAGTAAATATACGCCGTAATCGGGGCATTCGAACAAGCGAGACCTCCGATTACGCACCTTCATTCTCAACAAGGGCGAAGCATTCTTATTGCGGGATGGTTAGCGGCCGCAGTTACACCGTTTTTGTCGCACCAAGAATGCATAAGTCACGTAAAGGGAGAGAAAATTTCCACACGTCAAGGTTCGAGTACGTTGTTTATAAGCGTGCACAATGATGGATGAGATCAACAGCACGCTGCCTTCGAGAGTTCGTTTTCGCGCGTCCTTCCCCTCTTCCCATCCTTCGAAGCTATCCTATATCTCACTGTATTATCTCAGAAACATTTATTGCATTGCGATGTCGTATTTATAATCTGTTTATGTGGGATAACACCATGCTAGGTGTAGGCTACAAACGCACTCTATTTGTCTTTCTCTCCTAATGCAGCTGAAGCCCGCTGCAGGGGCAGTTTTCTGACGCGCACGGCTTTTTGCTCAGGTCACGTTGTACCGCGGTTAAGACAGAAAAGCCGCAGCTGTTCACACCTCCACTTCGATCAGGAACGTGGCTTTGCGTAGATGCACGCAAACAGGGCTTCCCGGCCACTCGTATTGAGACGAACGAATGCCGAAAGACGCTATGGAAAACGACGAAGACAAGGCAGTGTGTCTAGTGTATATATAGACTCCTCGTTGACCTATGCCAGTCGTGTTCAATATTCGCGATGCGCAGGTCGATGATGAAGCTGCTGCTGTACAAGAAGAAATGGTGCAGCAGCAGGATAAAGGAAAATACCGGGCTATGGAACTAAACGCGAATTTCAAGGTGCTGCCGTAAATTCAAACGAAATTGGTGATAATGTGGACGCCTTTCCTCCGTAATCAGAGATTCCCTCGAGTAACAAGACAAGATGTGAGCTGACCTTTGAAGGGTATCGCAGTATTGGCTCAGCAGACGCCTCACTTAGCATGGCATTTCTGATCCTCTCCGGCAGCATAGTTCCAGAGAGGGAGTAGAATATTTGTAGCTAGATGGATCGATTGATTTACGGAATGATTGAATCATTGAATAAATTATAAACTTACTCAATCATTTTTAATTCATCCAGATTATGTATCCTAATGTTCAAATTTATTCTAAATTCCATATGATATATAATACGAGCTCCTTTTAGTGAAAAACTGTGAAAGAGACAGACATGTTTTAATGAAACGATGGAAAATTTCTTAGCCTGCCAATTCACCTGACTGGCTTCTCCTGGTGCTGCATCATGATTGCAATTTATAATTCAATCAACGCATGGTATCTCAGCCCCATGCCCATCACAAGCACTGAATGATCACACTATATACAAAGTTTTCTTAAGGCTTGTGGCCCGCAAGAAAGTTATCCTGGGCGCGCCATTCCATTTTAATTGTTTTTATTTCGATCGTGTGTCTTCTGTGGCGTAGCAGGAATATCAGTTACCCTTCGACCAGTAAATTCCCAAGTTGTGCAACCGAAAACCATTCACCCAGTGCTCTCGCCACTTCAGCAACGTGCCGTGCAAAGTGCCTCGATAAAGCGTAACCTCAACTTCAGTGGCAGTCACTCCATCTACGCCCCACTGAATGCCACAACGAAATAGAACCTTGTGGTGCTCTTGAACCTTCTTGACTGTGCTATTTATCAACGGCGTGGGCCGTCAGCGTACAAAGGCGTAAGACGGGAATCGGTCGCCAAAAAATTAGTGAATGAAGTTTCGTCGAATCCACGAAAACGATGAGCATACAGAAAAGCTGTCCTTTCAGTTCCCCCAGTTTTTCATATGTTTGTTTACTCGAGATGTGATGGTAAATAATTTTTCGGCTCGTCGAATTGCCACGGCCGCGGCTTAATGCTTTTCAAAAAGTAGGTCGCGGGTTCATTTCCCGTAAACATGGCTACCCCACTCTTGCGAAGTCGATGTGAAAAGAAAAATACTATTGTATGCACCCATTACTTATTATATACGGTAAGAAAATTCAGATAGTAAAAGTCTCACTGTACCACTATGCCCGTCATATACAGTGACTGTTTTTTTTTGTAGCTGTGGAAACACGTGACTACATATTTCAGAAACGATAACACGTCACAACACTAACAATGGCATAAAGCACCACAGTACACACCAAAAAACAAAGAAAAAAACATTCACGTGCACTCTCAACTGCACTGGACATTCAGAGTTAACCAAGAACAACTTCTGCGAAATAGTCGGTATGAATGCTTCATAATTATGTGCAGTGAATTCGTATTGGTTTTGTTCCACAGCTTGTCGCAATACCAATGGCCGCATTCAAAGTCATGACAGTCATGAGAATTCTGCTCATGGAGGAGAGATAATGTTATGTGTATGTAAAATTTAACCTAGATGGTCAAAAGTTACATCAAATTCTCACTCTTGAATCATTGAAGGCAGCACCTCCGCCATTCTGTGCGTATCTAGAGATCGATCATTTACGGATTATTATTCGATCACTTGTTCAGACGATTAATATCAGTGAACGAGGTACTGATGTCGCTATTTTCCATTGAAAAAAAGAAACGGAAATCACTGTCATATATAAAATGTGACAGAATTTCAGAAGGCTATGGTGGCTTGACGAAATAAACAAATTGTTCAATATAAATTATTCGTCGTGAAAAGCATAAGCAAACAAATAAACTATTGAGCAACTAGACAGGCGTGTCTTATATCGACAAGTCCTCTTGTGGAATCGTTGTGTCCAGCCCAACTCCCGCTGCTCCACGAACATTTTTGTATTTTTATGTCTCAGGAAGATGCTCGAGGCCATTGACATGGCTGCAAGAACGCACCGATACGTCTTGAGCAACGTACCAATGGCTTCATCCTTATCCGGTAAATCGTACGATCAATGGCATACAGCGCAGATGTTGTGAAGAACTATGGCGCGAACTCGAGTACTCTGTGCCACTTCACAGCAGTTGCCCCAAAGCTAGATCGTTGACCTGCCCTTGAGCGCGGATGTCTTCTACAAAGTCATTCCATCGCGCCGCCGACCAAGAAGGTCTACAGTGTGCATAAGGAATTCCGAGTCTTGGCAGTTCCCACTGAAAACCGCTTAGTGCAAACGGTCTCGAATCGATATTCTCAATTTACTCGCTCACCGGGCTCGTGTTTGCGAAAGTAGCTCGGTGCGGCTCCTGAAAGTGAACTGCTGGGAAACGTGGGGAGAAAGAAGCCTGTCTAAGGTTTTTATCTTGCTGTTAGTTTTGTATGTCTTGGTACACCTACCTTTTCGAAATTGTCGTTTCGACAGAGGTGGACATCCAACCCTGTAATTTCTTCGCTTAGCTACAGAACGAAACCCGACTGCGGAGACTGCCTAGGTCACTGCATAGCATGCGAGTCAGTGCCCACTGTAGTGGAACAAACTACATGTAATATGCGGAAACAGCTCATGTTTTATAAACTCGCCACAACCATGTACCCAGTGAACCTCCTTGCCCTTAACCTATCGAGTAAGGTGCATCTACGCACTCAACTCAGCATGTGATAATTTTTCCCTTGTGGTCGTAAGCTGACACTAATTCTTGAGGGCTTCCGTCAACTGCAGTTCTCCTCGTTAATATACCAGATATTTAAGGGATTTAGCAGTTGAATTACTCCTGTACTTCTAAGGCAATAGGCCGATTATAGTTGCGCGTCCACAGCTGTCGTATGGGTGCAGCCTCCCACACCAAATGGAGGAGGAGGAGGAGAAAAACTTTTATTTATCTCAAGAGGGAAAGGTGTGGTGGTAAAGTGTCAGAGTAGCCTACCCAGCGTAGGTCGCCACTACCTTCTTGGCCCAATCCAAGGTCGGGTCCTAGACCTCGGGCACCGAGCTGCACATAGCAGCCTCCCACTGCTCCTTACTATTAATGTGTACAGAACTAGGCTGGTTGGTTTCAAGTACACTTCACATGATATGTTCCAGGTTAGCTCTTTGGGGACAGAAAATGCACAAAGGGGAGGGGTATATCGCAGGGTGTACAAGACGGCGAAAAGATGGTGTAGGAAACGTATGCGTCTGTAACTGGCGCCATAGTATTTCACTGGTAGCTCGAAGCTCCATGGTGTAAGAAGGGGAAATATAGTGCGCTGTAGGTGTTACTGATTCGTTATATTGTTGAAGGTCAAAAAACGATCTCTCAAGCTGAAAAAGTCCGCGTAGTCCAAGGCTCCACCAGAGGACCTGCGCTCGGCCGCTCATTCCTCGAGCACAGGTATGAGCCAGCTCATTGCCACTCAACCCCGCATGCGCGGGCGTCCATATGAGAGCAACGTCTTGCGCGGGAGGATGTTTCTTAAGAATTGAAAGGGCAGTTGACTAGATGTGGCCTGCACTGAAGTTACGTATAGCAGTTTTGGAAGTCACTTACAATCATAGTGATATTGGGAATGAATAGACCTAAAGCCATGGCAGCCTCCTCTGTCTCCTCCGAAGAGTTGACAGTGATGGATGCCGTCGTGAGCACCTTGCTATAATAGTCAACAGCAGATAGGGCATAGGATGAAGAGGATGGGTACTGTGCCGCATCGACATAGAGCACGTCATTGGCTCCATGCAATTTTTTAGAGAGATTTTGCTCTTTGGGTGCATGTTGATGCATGTTTTTAGGAAGGGGCGGTATGAGTAATTGTTTGTGTATGTGATGGGGAATGTTGTATTTAGCATTGGGTCAGTGAAGGTGAAGTTGATTTGGGTCGACGATAAAATGCGGCAACCTGCGCTAGTGGTCGCGAGCCTTGCGTATTGAGCTGTTGAATGGGCTTCACGGATTTCTTATATGCTATTTATGACTCCTGTCTGGTGGAGTTGTGCGTTAGAGGTATTGATTGCAATGCCTAGCGCGTATTTGTAAACTCTGCGGAGAGTGGGTGTTGAGCAATTCCTCCTCTGCTAATTGATGGTAAAGGTAAGGGAGACTATATGCGATTTTACTATTCACAAAAGCTTGTATTACACGAAGTAGCTCTGACACTCGGAGCCTTTCGTTTTCCACTGAGATTCTTCCTATCATTCTTTGGGTGTTTTCAACGGTATTGCGTAAAGCTTCGAGTGTGTGCGTATTAAGTCAGTTGTTTTGGATAAATAAGCCTAGCACACGAATGCGTGATACTCTAGGAATGAGGCACCCATTTATGTGAACTTCAATCATTAGAACGCGTTTGTTCCGACGATGAGTTGGTATAAGAGTAACTCTGATTTACTCGGGGTGCAACGAAGATTCATCTGAGATGTTAGTGCTGCTATTATATCACAGCTGTTTGTAGGGTGTCTTTAATGTGTCCACTCGGAGCCTCTTTTCACCAATAAGGTGATATCATCGGCATAGATGGAGAAGTTCGGGTCAGGGTTACGTTGAAGAGCGTTGGGTATAGGTAGCGTAGCCCGGTTAAAAAGGATTGAAGGAGAGCCCTGACCTTGAGGTGTTCCGAAGCTGCCTAGTGTATAGGCCGAGGAATGTTCTGGACCTAATGTTACTGTAGCTGTGCGGTCTGTGAGGAGCGTCTGATGTAAGAGTACATTTTAGGGCCACAAGAAATGCGGTTAAGGCCAGCGTATATAACTGAGTGGGCTACGTTATTGAATTCTCTGTGTATGTCCAGACCAAGGATGACCTGAGTATGCTCGCTCTGGTTAGGAGTTATTATGTCGTGTTGAAGGCGAAGCATCGCATCCTGCGCCGAATGTGAGGCCCTAAAGCCAATCATTTCTGAAGGCAGTAGTCCATTATCCTCCACAGTGTCTCTGGAGGCGAGCAAGCACAACATGCTCCATAGTCTTTCCGAGACACGATGTTAAAGGGCCGCTCACCAAGTTTAACAATTTGAGCTAACAAGCGCAATGCGTAGACGAGACGTTCATGATAACGTCTGCCAAAATTTCCAACGTTACGCGCCGCAGAAATGGGCTCAAATTTCAAGATGAACGCTGCTCCCCCTCCCCTCTGCCGGCCTCAAAAACGGAGGAGCGCGTCCTGCGGTGCCTACAGACAAACACGCTGCTCTGTCAAGCCATACTCAAATATTACGACCCAAAAAGAAGTGGACAGTGCCAGTACTGTGGGAAAGTGGCACACCTTTACCATATGATCTGGGCCAGTCAAATTAACCCAAAATTAACCCCTTTTCCCAACTGCACCAAAGAGGACTGGGAGACGACCCTACTCGATAGCTCCACACTAGAGGAACAGCGAACTCTAGTCCAGCGGGCTCGGGTGGCGGCCTCGACTAATGACGTCCCGGACTAGGGATGTCAACCAGCCCGGTGGGAGATAAGGGCTATCTGGCACAGCCAGCATCAATAAAGGTTTTTTTCCTCCTTCCTCCCTCTGCCGGCGCACGCCTTGAGAATGAGGGCATGACGTGGGCGTATAAATCACCCTACGTACACGGCAAGGCAATGACGTTGGTCCTCTACGTAGACGACTCTGCTCCGACGTTGTCAACAGTATACCACATGACATGGCAAAACTATTTAACACAACATGCGTAGTTCATGTATTTGTTGCTTTAAGAGATTAATAAAACTTTAATTAAATTTTGAGACGCGATGAAAAATTGTGCGTGTTTTTCTTTCATTTTTTTCCTGTGAAATGCTACGAGACGCGGGGCTAATGTGCCAGCGTTTCGCATGCGTTTCGTGTCCCCGCGGTCCGCGCATTGAGCAGACGATCGCCGTGGAACGCTCCTACGCGTTCGCGCACTTATTGTGCTCATCTACTCTACCGCGTCTAAGCCAGCGTTTCCAAACTATCCCGCAGAAACAGGCAGAAGACCACAAAATAACGCGGGTCAACAAAGCAACGTTGCTCGCGTGCTCGGGGGTTGGACTTGTTTGGACACGTCATCCACACGTCACATCATAGTCAGATGCTGGAGAGGGAGGGGAAGAGATTTGGCTTGCGAAGGCTATGCGGAGGAGCGGCAACGGTTTTGAGCTCGCCTCCTCTCATCCTCGTTTTGCGCCGCTTCAAAAAACGTGTTTTCTCCGCTCGTGATTAACCGACGCAAAACAATTTTGTGGCAAAAAAAGATTGCCCGCAGCTTCCCTCGGGGGAACACTGAGGAGGATGCGGAGCATATAATTGGTTAACGGGGTGTTAAAGTGCGACTTACTTGGGTCGATGGCTAAATTGGTTAACGTGGTTGTGAAATGGGGTGTTGAATTGCGACTTACTTGGGTCGATAGCTAAATTGGTTAACGTGGTTGTAGGAGGGGGTGTTAAATGAGTGAACACGTACACACGTTTGCGAAAGGGCGGCGCTGGTCGAAGGGACGTCGATCATTGTGTTTGTGGATTCGTTGGCATTCATTTCACCGCGACCTTGGACGTCGACACGCCGTACAAGCCAACCGACGAGCGGCAACTGAGCGAGCGAGCGCCGACCTTGAGTATATATACAGCGCGACGGCGCATGCACTGTCAGCTGTTGAATGTTCTCGAAGCGCGACGGCGCATGCGCGTCCACTGGAGAATCAGGAGAATTGTAGAATGTTCTCGAAGGGGAGAAGCGCGCGCGGCACAGATGGTGGGTGACGGTGCATGCGCGCGTCAGCTGTCGAATGTTCGAGAAGGGGGAGAAGCGCAACGGCGCATGCGCGCGCGTCAGCTGCCGATGTTCTCGAAGCGCGAAGGCGCATGCGCGCGCGTCAGCTGCCGATGTTCTCGAAGCGTGACGGCGCATGCGCGCTACAATATACACCTAGCGAATGTTCGTGAAGAGGAGAAGCGCACGCGGTGTGTAGAGGAGGAAGGGTGCACAGATGGTGCAGGAGTGAAGCGCGCGCGGTGTGTAGAGGAGGAAGGGATGCACAGATGGTGGAAGGAGGAGGAGGAAGCTTGCGGACGGCGCCGCACTACAAGCCTCGAGTATTAGATGCTCCGCATCTAAAACTTCCTCATCGGACACTCAACAACTTCCACTGTCACTGTTTAACTAAAATTTGGTATCGGGCCTGGTGAGTAGCCCATCAAGGAATTGGGCCTCAGATTTTCTATTAAGGGAGCTTTGTTCGGTTTAGGTATAAAATGCTGGCAGGCTGCGTCCGTACGGCTGCTGCGGACGCGCAACTACTTCTGTTCAATGTTTGCGAACGTATAGAGCAGGAGACAGGCATAAGCGATGTTCCCTTGTTTGTGTGCATCGTTGAAATTCTTCCACGCTAGAGCTTCTTCTAAAACAAATTACTGTGCATTGTATAGGGAAGTTAAGGCTTTGAATGCCTTTATATCATCAAGCCAACTAACAGTAGGTTAGCCGAGCTAATACTAAACTGGAAGGATGTATGACACGACAGACAAGGTAAAGAGGGCTAGTTTAGCTTAATGAATAAGCATTGCCGTAACGTGAGAGATGTTGGAAATCCACGCAAACGAAGTGCACTAATAGCTGAAAACACCGTTGTGATTGAATTATAAGTAGTTGACGCTTTCTCTCTTGCGGCTGTGAGATGCATCACTCCCATTACAATTTACTTTAAATTTTTAATCGCTTTCTCTAAACACAATTTCAAGCCTTCCGCAAGGCCTCATCAAGTGTGAGGCCCACTAAACGCCTTTATGCCCTTCCATGGTAGCGAAGCTAGTACGCCAAATCGGTACCCATATATTCTAAACACATCGGTAGTTAACCCCGAAAACATTTGCTATCTGGGACGGCTTTCAGCTCTTCCGTAGTACCGAGTAAGTTAAATCATTAACCACTTTTCTACACACACATCGTACTCTGCATCGTCCAACATTTATTTTAAACACTCATCGTTAGATTACGGCTAGCAAATGTATTACCAAGCAAGTCTATACAGCTAACAACTTCACAGATCTAGCTGTACGTTTGTATATGCCACATTTGTCGATGAATTAAGAGAAACGTGCGTAGTGATCTCACTATATTACGCACAGGCCTCTGCACCTCAGAACAGGCACAGACGACATATACAAAAAATCACAGCGTATCCGTGGAGTGAATGATGATGAGTGGGGCGAAGCATCTGTTAGCCCGTCCGTACTTCCGTCCATTCACCCGTTCGTACGTCCATTCGTCCGCGCGTCCATCCATCTGTCCACCTGTCTTCTAGACTGTCTATCCGTTTGTCCGTGCGTCCATCTAGTGAACACTCCAGGTACCACCATCTCGCATCCCCTGTGGCAAATACCGAGAAACTAGCAGACGGAGGGAGGGACGGACTCCTTGAGTCCGTCCCTCCCTCCGTCTGCTAGTCTCTCTGTCCGTCCGTTCTTGCGTCCGTCTGTCTGCTAATCTGTCTGTCCATCCGTCCATGCGTCCATTCGTGCATCCGTCTAGTGAACACTCCAAGTACAGTCATCTCTCATCTCGCACCCCCTGTGGCCTCCGTTGTCGTACGTAGCCACCGGTGCCACACAACCGAGCGGGTGAGTGGCAGCGTTGGCTCCGTACGACAACGGAGGAAGGACAGACCCACACCATCAGGTGCTTCGCCCCTAAAATATCATTTGCTTCGATGTCGCTGACTGATGCCCTCTCATTCAAACAGCAGACGAATGTCGACGCTGTCAAAAAATGGCTACATATCTACGGAGTGAATGATGGAGAGTGGAGCGAAGCATCTATCCGTCCATTCGTTCTTGCTTCCGTCCGTCCATGCGTCCGTCTGTGTGACAGTCCACGTGTCCATCCGCCCGTCCATGCGTGTGTCTGTTCGTGCGTCCGCACGTCCATATGTGCGTCCGTCCCTGCGTCCGTCCATGCGTCTATCCGTCCGTGCGTCCGTCCATGCGTCTGTCTGTGAGTCCGTTCGTCCATCTAGTAAACACTCCAAGTACCACCATCTCGCATCTTTTCATCGTATACTCCGCATTACGGCTTGCGCTTCTTGTCTACTTCCCACCTTTAACCACCTCGTGTTCATGGTATATACTAGTTCACTGTATTCATGGCACTGCGGCCCAACGCTCGCTAAACCTTTCTAAATCCAAGGAGGATTCGCGCAGCGAGTATAACGTAGCAACCCTTTCTTGTCAGAGAGTGCTCAATGTGTATGCCAATGGCTGCAAATGGGGAAAAAGGGACAGGAGAAATCGGCTTTTAGTTAACGCGCACGCTGTGAATTTTTTATTGTTCAACAACGCACAGGAGAAATCTCCCACCGGCACCACCATGCAAGTCAAAAGGTAAGACTGGTTACACACTACGACTACGACTACGACTACGAGTACGAGGGACGAATGGGTGCTGCTTTAGGGAGCTTCGCCCCTAAAAGCTTTGTGCTTCACTTAAATCGGCGGAATCAACGCGGGGGGAATGAAGAAAATGCTAGGCATGTTGAGTTCAAAGTTTTAGAGGCGTAATTTAGGTGAGCGGACTTGGGCAAGGCCTAGTCAGCTCACGATTTACACGCTTATTGCGCATGCCCCAATGCGGCAATACATGAAACACATAAGCGTTGTTATCCTACAAAGCACCCGCGTTGAATTGTTCAAAAATGGCTAAACGGAGATGGATACACTGCCAATTGCTGACGACAGCTACCTGGCACTCTTCGTTTTTATTTTTAAATTCTTCCGTTGTATGTACGCATTGACGACCTTTGGGTAGAGGAGGGTCTCTCATGCTGTATATTTGCTAAAGCTCAATCAAAGCGAACTAACCATGCTTCGCAGAGTGTGCAGTAATATCCACGAGGTCATTCCTATTGACGCCGCAACGTCTCTAAGCCATTAAATTTATAACACGCGGTATTACCACTGTTGTGTGTGAGTAGGTGTGTATTTTTTAGGGGCGAAGCTCCTCTTAGGCTAACCTTGTCCCTTGTTGTGCGTAACCGAGAGAAGAAGAGACGAGAAAGAAAAAGCATTATCTTCTCATTTCCTAGAGGACGTTACTTTGCCGCTACTCTACGCAATGCTGCTACTCTCCGTTGACTGCTGCGTGCGCTTTGCCTAGGTACGTGGAGTACGAGTGCCTCTCTCAGTATTTGGATTGTCGCTGTTCGTGCCGGATCGTCGGTGGGGTATGGACGAAGCAGAACGGCGGGCGTGCTCGCGAGACGCTTGCACTCGGCTATCTTGACTCACGTCTCGTCGGTGTTACACGCGTGCCGTGTGCATTCTCGAACGTGACCGGACGCATAGACGCATGCACGCATAAACGGACACCCTGGTTGTGTTCCAATTCTAAGACAGCACGTAGACAGCCTACGCAGACTGCTTAAAAGACAGCATCGAGCCCATGCTGTTCGAGAATTGGAACACGTCTGGACGGCTTTTACGCGACGATGTCTGACCTCGCATCGAGAAGAGAAAGCCAAAATAAAGAAACGTAACAGTTGTATTTTTTGGCCTACTTCGGGTTAAAATCTAAAAATATTAAACGTTACTCGCATTGAGCTTCTGGAGAAGCGCCTGCTTGTGTGCAGACGACCATTTCAGGGAGATTCAATCTATATAAGTGATTCGCTGAGCCGCCATCTTGTTTGAACAGCAAAGTAGCCTGCATCGTATTTTTCTACGACGAGGTCTTCTAGGAGCTGTCGATTTTGCCGGCTACATAAGAATTGAAATGAGACTTAAGATGGCCGTCGTCCATTCAGCTGCCTATTTAGCCGTCTATGGTGATTATCGGAACACACCTACTGACGCACGTATATGTATGGACTGACAGACAGAGATATATGGAATGATGGACAGACGCACAGACAGATATACAGAGGCACACACGCACGGATGGACGGATGGATGAATGCAAAAACGGTCAAACGGATGGACGTATGGACGGACAGACGCACGAACGGACGCATGGATGGATGCACGGACCAACACAAAGACGGACTTATGGACGGACGGAAGCATGGATGGGCGTACGGACGCTTCGCCCAACTCATTATCATTCACTCCGTGCATATGCTGTGATTTTTTTTTTTGTAAGAGTCTTCATCGTAGGATGCTGCCATCGGTATTTGAAAAATACCATCATAGAGCTGTAGAAAGAAGACCTTTCCTGCTTGGACAGTTTCTCTGGAATCAATATGTGTAACGTAGAAGGCCGCGGGTTCTGCGCCATTTGTCTTTTCAACTCGAACGCAGTCGACCTCTCGGCTATGGAAGCTGCTATTGAAGAGTTCTGATATTTTAGTAAGGCATCTGCGGGACCCACTGTTGCAGTCCGTACATATTGTGAACGTATGGGGTTTCTTACGGTCGGGAATTTTCGAATGGTTCCACAAACATTTCCAGATTTCGAATTAGTTTTATTATTAAGGTAAAGTCTAGACACAGTTTGCTGCTTTTCTTTCTGTGCCATTTGTCACATATTCATTTTTAATACTTTATAGAAGATGGGACTCTGTGAAGCGTCACGGTAGAAGGCGACACGGTAGAAGCTCGTGCAGTGTGCAATGTCAGCGCACACTAAACAACACGCGATGCTCGAAAATTCTGCAGCCTTCCACACGCCTATGATTATTATATCATGCTTTTGGAACATAAGGCCCCACATATTATTGCTTGTTCATACTTAACACCCACTCCCAACAAAAGAAAAAAGACATACCTCCGTCTCTGATTAGCGCTATGTTTCCTAAAAGCGTTTTGAGAGTGTTCGCTCATTGATACCGGCTTTAGTTCACTGACGCTTGCAAGCGACACTGCAACTACTTCCCGTATATCTATTACGCCACTCTCGCGGGATGCAGCGCAATCAGGATTTGTTGGAGGTGGCAGTGAAACTTGAAGTGTCACCAACACGCAAGGTTCCGGTGGCGTGAAGAACGGTATTGAACTAGCTCCATCACGCCAATGAATACAACGCCACTGCACCGCGTTGAATTGGCGAATACACGTATACGTTACTTTTGGGTGCCGTGGATCGACATTCGGGGGGTGCTTCCATTGCTTTACCGAAACGACCTGCCGGGTCTAAAGCGTGAATGATACCCTCGGCTTTCTTTTCTTTTCTTTTTTTCTTGCTTTCTTTCTTTAATGCACTTTTTGTTTTCGCATCACTTTCATCTTCCGTACATTGACAAACCCTTTCCTCCGTGTCCGCTCTTTTGCCAGTTTCCCTCAGGGGGCTTCCATTGATCGGCTATGCGGGATACAAGCTTTCAGCCGACTCGCTTTTTCTTTTTCTTTTTTCTTTCTAGAATATTCTCCCATTATCGCGTTTCAACCTTCTGGCGCACAGCGCAGTCTGATCGGTATGTTATGATTGCGGGTGGCTGCGTCTTTGCGGGTCGTCGGAATGCAAAAAAGAAGACAGGCGCGTTTACGCTCTTTGTAAAAAAGTTGTTTCGAAAAAGAACACGGTCAGTTAGTCGAAGCGAGCACGGAAAAAAAAAAAAGCTGAACTCTTCGTCTGATGCTCGTTGAGGCTAATAATATGCATTTATCTTCAAGGACGGCGGTGTACCATGAAAATGACCGTGTAAATGAGAACTATCGCTCGTTTGAGCGCACTGCAAACAAATTCTGAGCTTAAGAGTCACGCTCTGCGTCGCACGCCATATAGAAAACCATTGGCTGCAGCTGCAGTTCAGTGCAGTTCATGCGTCGCTCAGAGAACTAGTTACCAGCCGTAGGATATTTAATTGTCCGAGCCGTATACGCAACAGGCACACTGTTATTGACATCTGATGGAGCAAAGCAGTCCTTTAAGTAATTGCGACAAAACCTCTCTTGGTGAGCGTGAGTCCTTTAAGAATAGAGGAACTCAGGAAATCTTTCTGGTAGGTTTTCCCGTTCCAGCTGTTTTTTGGGCATTCCAGCGTCAGCGTAGAGCTGGCAAAAGGAAGACAGGCGCGTGCACCCATTAAAACAAATTCTTTATTGCTTTGGGGCGTCTAACTACACAGAACATAACAGTGTCAAGTATAAGTGCAACGCATTATCCTCGAAGAAGATTAAATTAGCCTGCAAGGACAGCTGGTGCATTTCCCTATAAGCGATGCCGGTTTGTACGAAGCGTAACATGGCAAAGGCTAAACGTTGTGGTGGCACCGTTGTTGTTGGTATAGGAGACGTACGGTCATTATTGTCTAGCCTGTATCTCATGGTGCTGCCGATTTGGCAATACGGTTGAGGCTTGTTATAATGAGCCCTTATACAGCGAAAAAAATAGGCTATAACTAGCTACCTAAAAGGGATCTTTGGTTCGCCCGCTTCATTTTAGCGACAATTATTTTAGCGCGACACTTATTTCATTTTAACGACACTTATTTCAGCGAGAGAGTTACCACAATATCGAATGTAATGAAACATTATTCGGTTCACAACATTTTCACATTTCACAATATTTACAATAACATTTTTAAAGTGTATTTGGGAGATTTAAATCTTGGTTGATAAAAAAAAATTGCTGACATGTAGCATTTGATAGGAACGTTGGCCTGTTTGGAACGTTGTTGTGTTGTAATTACGCCTTGTCGATTTCCGGAGAATTCATTATGCAAGCCCACAGGGTGACGGTTACCTTGTGCACTGGCATGCGCAGGGTTTCCTTTCAAAGGGGAAAGAGAATGGAGGTGGGTGGGAGCGATGGCTTGTCGCAGTGCGCCCCTCCATAATATATCAACGTATTTGTTGCCCCCACGTCTTCCTGTTTTGTCAATACGTGCGACTGACTTAGCGCCTCCTCATAGGTCAACGGAGCGGGAGTGGCCCGCTCCGTTGACCTGACAACCGTAGCCCGCTCATGTTGACGCCTGTTACCTTGTTTACCGTGGGTTTGATGGAAGAACGCGTTCCTGCATCAAGAATTTTCATGCCAGGCATAATTTCATTTTTCGTCTATTGTAACAACAAATATTCGATATAAGTGTGCTCCCAATTCTACTGCATTATGACTAGCTTTGCGTATATATACATTTACGTCTGCCATAGCAAGCACCAGTTCTGGAAGCCCTATCAATGCGAGAATCACCTGACTGCAATGGCGATGCTTCACATACACAATGCAGTTAACCGAAATGATGCGACAATGAACCAATAACAAATGTAGTCATGAGTGTCCATGCACATCGTAAACACGAGATTCCCAATACGACGCAACACTTTAGGAACGTTTCATGCAAGCTTACAAAGGAAAAGCCGCAAGAATTGAGTAGGCCGTTGTTCTGGAACGCTGCAGCCGGCACTTGTTTCCTTCATTGTCCCTGACGTCCATCTGCGCCCGCAGCAAACTGACCGTTCCATTGTAGGGCCCTCTGCTCACTCTTTCATTGGAAGACGAAACAAAGACATTATGCTTTTTGCGAATGCCCGGAGTTTCAAGATCAATCTTTCTTTGCCTAACTGTCTCGTAGTCTTGTAGTTGCGATTCCCCACCTCCTTGATTTTTTGAGTATTTTATGCACCCATAACCAAATATTGGGCGAAATCTGACAAATACTATATCATCTGTGAATTTTCATACCTGTAAAGATTTTTACTAGTGCTGAAGTCTCCAATGAGAAATCATCGCTAAGACTCAATATGCTATCAATTATAATAGTATAGTTATTACTTCAGTTTTCATAATTTGTGTCCCTATATATAGAGTTGCAGTTTGTATCTGTATTGTTGTATTCATGCTAGAGGTGTATGTTCAGCGATTACTTCATGTGTAGTTAGCAGTGGAATTTAACGTCGTCCTAATAATCATGTCTTAACACGTTTGTATATCTTGTGACTTATTGTCCCAAGCACACGAGGACAATAATTATGGTGTCATAAGTAAATTAGGCAGTGTAATTTACGAGTCTTACTATTCTCCTCCGGATTTTGTGAGCTAAATGTCATTCCCAACCTAAGTTGTGTCAAATATTACCTTAAGTAATTGCATGGATTAAATGATCCCATAATTGAATGTTCCGTGGAAATGGTTGAATATACCGCAAAACGCCAAAATTTACAGCACAAGCCATACTCTTGTCCGCGTCATCTTCAGTTTAAATAGTTATGTAACCTACAAATGTATTGCATTTATTCACCCGTGGTTTCCGGCTCTGCTTCTGCCTCACGAGTGTTATTCATGTCAATATAATGCGAGCAGGATCTTTGGCGTTTTTTTTTGTTTAACAACCATGTCTGCTATGCCGATTAACTAGTTGCACGTAATGAAATCAATTTTTCTGGATGTCGAGTAGCTACGTTGTTTTAAGCTCAAAGTACTAAAAAAATTGTGTGTAATGACGCTGAGCGTTTTGTCTTCATTAAAGTCCTGAACGCTGCAGTCTCGAAGTACACACAAAAGCAATGGGTGGAATGAAATTTGCTGCAGTTTATTGAAACTCACTTGCTGAACATTTGGGGCTTTGAAATCACTTTGCAGTGTAATTTACAGTCACGAACAAGTCTTCGTGCAGTGTAGAAGCAAAAGAGTATTAAGTTTTCGTATTGCCTAGTTAACAATTTCCCTGACTGTTTATAGCTCTGTGCTTCATTACTTCAACGAAGTCATCAGCTTGTTTCTCTTTTCGTGTTAACAAATGAAGCCTCTCTTGCATCAGAAGAAGTGATACTTATTTGAACTGTTTAACGTACACAGGATGAAAAATGCGAGTTCATGATGAAACAGAAGAAGAATTATCCCAATAGCTTGGCGGGACCTTGTAGCTGAAAGGAAATTCATAAAGCGGAAAGTGGGCATTGCATCGCCTGTCTAAACCATTCGTTTGAAAGAAAATTGCTGTACCAGTGTGATAAATTATTGCCACGCCGTTTCTCCTAAATTATTTTGCACTCGTTCAGAGGCGTACCGTGGGCTTCAAAAGTTTCTTGGTAAAGCATGGCAAGAAGTTCGATGGACATTCAGCCGTAAAAGAACACTTCCTTATCGAGAAATTACAGGAGGGATTGATAAATGGTACGACGTTTGTGTTGTCAGCTTCTCTTGTGCGTGTGCCTGTATTCGATGCCATCTTTCATTATAAATCGATAAACGCAAGACGCAACGTAGGTGTTGAGGAACGCTCAATAAATGACCATGTGTCAGTCAAACAGGATGGAATTGACCAGAAAGGTGGACGTTTAAGGTGATCACTTCTGGGCGAGAAGAGTATTCAATTTTCGAGGAATCGAACAACTCTTTTCACTTGTTTCTTTTACCCTCTAGGAAAAATATCTTCTAGCTGCGTTCCTTGTTAGCTCCTTCCTGACCGTGGGCCAGTGTGGTATTTCACGTAACTCAGAGAAATAATAATGTTCGCAGACCTTGTTGCCAAGGAACCACAAGTGAATAACTGCAATTTTTCGTGTTCAGGCCAAATTAAAAAAAAAACATCTGTGATACTATTTGTAAAAAAAATCTTACACACGAAGTTTTCGGGAAAAACGTGCCAGGCCACCCCCGATGCCATAGACACCATTGTCTAGGCCACTCGGGAAATGACAACATACACTTAAAAAATGGAAAGATTTGTAAATTCACTACAAGGACCTGTGTTCGCGAAAACTTGTTATATACTAGAATCCTTCGGAACTATGCAAAATGTTTTACACAGTTTTGACGCTGGGCACGTCAGTAGCAAAAGTGAGTCTGCAAGAGCAAGTTGAAATTAAAAACAAATAAAAACTGTGAAATTCGAATACACACATTCATAAGGCTACACTTTAGTCAATATTATCTTTCAGCGGCTGTCTTTCTCAATTTGATACATTGGTCGTAATGTTGTTAGAGTGCGAAATTTCTCTATTAAGTTTGCACAAAAATAGAATTCGTGAGTACTTCAAAACCTTGGAAAAGACACACATGTGAACCCGGATGATGACAGATGCGTGCGGAGCGAGGTGGATGGAGGCCTTCAAATCAAAGCCTCTAAACACGGGTGGGCAAAGAGCGTGGTGGAAGTGGTCTCGTACGTGACGTCAATGACGAACAGTGACAAGAATGTGTGGTTGTTCCAGGATGCCCAGTCTGTCAGGCCGACGCCAAAGCATACCGATCGAGGGGGGCGCGACGCACTGGCACCACTTCTGGCGTTGTTGACAACTGCCAAGTGAGATTGATGCGCGCAATCAACCCGAGGGGACGTCGATATCGCCGATGTCGATGTGTTCGCGCCTTGTCCGACGAGTGTGGAAGGGGTTATAAAGATGGAGCGTTGGAAAGAGATGGGGCAAGGTTATGTAGGTTAGGCAAGTGTGAAGGCCGGACAGCGAGCGATGGCGCCGAAAGTATGGACGACAGAAGAGGAAAGCACGAGGTCACTCTGGGAAAAGCTTCCTCGACACAAGACGAAATGAAAAAAAAAAGCGCTGCCCATGATTGATATCCTGTTTTTCGATATCCAAGCTCACTTTTCACTGGCGTTTTATTCGAAAGGTGTATCATATTTTATATGTATATATATATATATATATATATATATATATATATATATTATATATATATATATATATATATTATATATATATATAGTCCAGTAGATCCTCCGTGCGTGGTCACAACGTGGTTTATTTCGACGTTTCGGCCTAGAGTCTGGCCTTCATCACGATTAAACGTCCAAATAAACCACGTTGTGACCGCTCACGGAGGATCTACTGGACTATATGCAGCGCTACAGCCACTCAACCACCATATATATATATATATATATATATATATATATATATATAATATATTGTCTCGCCACGGTTGTCTAGTGGCTAAGGTACTCGGCTGCTGACCCGCAGGATGCAGGATCAAATCCCGGCTGTGGCGGCTGCATTTCCGATGAAGGCGGAAATGTTGTAGGCCCGTGTACACAGATTTGGGTGCACGTTAAAGAACCCCAGGTAGTCAAAATTTCCGATTTCCTGAGCCCTTCACTACGGCGTCTCTCATAATCAAATTAGTGGTATTGGGACGTTAAATTCCACAAATAATATAGGTATATAAGTACAGAGTCACCGCTCACAATATATATTAAAGAAGACAGTGGTTGATTGAATAAGGACAACAATACTCATGAGGTATCTCGGCTCTTTTGTATTGGTTTTTTTTTCGCCACCCGTGTATCCCATGCAGGTTTTTACAGAATAATTGTGCTTTGCTTGCACAGTTACTCTCTAGTATCTTTTGAAAAACACAAACTTGATTGATTGATTGATTGATCGATCGATTGATTGATTGATTGATGGATACGTGGGTTTAACGCCCCGAAATCACCATATGATTAGGAGAGACGCCGTATAGTGGAGGGCTCCGGCAATTTCGACCTCCTGGGGTTCTTTAACGTGCACCTAAATCTGAGTACACGGTCTTAAGTATGCAATCTTTTCCCATTGCAAATGGTTTTCGGGATATTGGCTTATATTTTGCACCTGTTGTACCACTATTTGAGTGAGAAGTCCATAATTCAGAAAGTTTAGCCAGCCTAAATGATACCAAGCAGTTGTATTAAACACTTGTTTCTAAGATATGTTTATTCATGCTTAGCCTAAGCCACCACCTAATAATTTGGAACAGTGTCGTTTCTAATAGAAATAGGAAGCAACGCCAAAAGTATTTTCATTCTTTTTGTTCACTCTCAAATTGCGTTCTTCCCTGAAAAACAACCCTGCTGTTTCGATAACCATCCCTGTTATCTTTCACGCCTTGCCTTTATTCTCTTGCTTTCTGCTAAGTCTACTTAACCATTCTTTCCGGCGAACAATAGGTTAACCAGCCAGGCCCATCATTCTTTGACCATCACAATTTCCCGCCTTTCCATCTCAGTTCCCCTCTTTCCGTCTCTCTCTTCGAGGAGGAAATGTTGACACTTTGCTGTAACTTCAATTTGCTCCAACGACCTTTGCTTATGTGGTCATGGGTTTCATTTCCTGCCTTGACAGCTCCTCTTAGAGAGAGGTGGACGTGTTTATAGGAAGGGGCTAAGATATACGTCCAAAAATGAGTGGCGGTCACTACCAATGCAGTGCCTTATACGTACGCACGTGAAGGATGTTGGAGTAATTGATATTCTAGTACAGGGGTGGAGGCTACGTCTTGTCAAGCGGTCGCATCTTTCTCAACGCAGCAACCAGCCTTGAACAGGACAAGCCTTTTGCCTTGACTTTGTCACTGGCAAAATAGATAGATAGATAGATAGATAGATAGATAGATAGATAGATAGATAGATAGATAGATAGATAGATAGATAGATAGATAGATAGATAGATAGATAGATAGATAGATAGATAGATAGATAGATAGATAGATAGATAGATAGATAGATAGATAGATAGATAGATAGATAGATAGATAGATAGATAGATAGATAGATAGATAGATAGATAGATAGATAGATAGACAGATAGATAGATAGATAGATTTCGCAACAGCGTCGGCCTCAGCTGACACTTGAATTCTATCGAGAAATTTGTGAAGCCGTTTGTTGCCACGCCATCTCAACCTTTGTCGGGAAAGGAATGTTTCTTTGGGTAGTGAACACGTGTTCGATGAACTGCAGATGTAGACTTCCTAATATTATATTGGCTTAATCATCTGCTCACTCGTGCTTTCCTTTTTGTCGTGTGCGCGTCTCACGTGTGCTGCAAGTGAGTCGCAAATAATTTGGTGTCTAGTCAAGGAGTAAACAAAAGTTGGAAGTTCAGCGTCAACCTGTTGCCCGCCAGTGCCTTCTTCCCTCTTGCCTTTCTCAATCCTTGTCAAACTTAGCGGCGCTATAGCAATACGGCATTATAATGAATCGACATGCCCGCTCATCGGTACTTGGCAAAATACGAAGTTAAGCCATGAAATGCACCAGGGAACCCGAACGTCGACGTGCTGGTGCCACTACGAGACAGCCAACTGTCAGTGTCTCCCACAGACATTCTGTTTTCCTGTCCCTTTTCTCTCCTTTTCAGATGACCCTTCCGCTTGCCCCTCCGTCTGTTAGTCGTCGTGAACTCTTCCCAAGCACAGGCTAACAAAGAAAGTGCTCTTCTTCTAGCTTACCATTTATCTATCCCGCTCGAAAAGTCATTATTCTAACCGTTCATCTGCATCCTCTCACTCTAGAAAGACACGTATACAAAATTTGAGCCTTTCTTGCTGCGAAGACATGCTTTCATGCATGACTAAAGCACTCGACTTGTTTCCTTTTTGCTCCAAAGAGGTCAAGGATGCAGCGCATGCTGTCAGTTTGAGATAAAAATAAAAAAATAAAAGACGGAAACAGAACTATTTCCAGCAGAAAGATCGAGGATGCGCAGCCGTCCCTCCTCCAACATCCCTTTGATGCGCCCGCAAAAACTTCCAGTACCCAACGCACGCACCGCCACAGAAAAACAATAAATAGGATGTGCCAGAAATAAATAAGCAAAAAAAAATGCGGCGATCTGAAAAGAGTTTTGAATCCGCAAATATAAGCAAAACCATGAAGCTCGTGGAGCTGTGGCGGCCGCTCTTCTGATTTTGGAAACAGCCGAGCTCGCGTAGACGCTGGTTCACGTGTACAAGCAAACCAGTGCGCGCACATGCGTGTATAAATATACACCGCAAGCGGGCGGACATACACGCATACACGCCTTGGTGGCCAACGCCCTCCGCCTCCTTCATTGCCGCGTACACTTCCTATAACGGGGCAATATGCGAGGCATGCGCTCTCGCAGAGGTGCCAAGTGGGCGTTCCTATACCTCCTTGCACTTCTCCTATTTTTCCGAAGAGATGTAAAGACGTAGCGAGAGAAAGTTGAAAACAATAGAGAAAGTCCAAGAACAGGAAAGGAATGAGAGAGGGAGAGGAAACCCGTCTGGCCAGTGTCGTGGCCACCACGGACGCCGCCAGCGGGGCAGGCCGTTGCTTGCACGCGCGTATACGCTAGCCGACGACGGGAAGTCTGAAAGTGCCGGCGCGTGCTATCTCGTCGCTCGCCTGTATCGACGGCAGGTGAGAAATGCATTTCCTATGCTGTATCATCGACACGGAGTCATGACGAAGACCTCCCGGCGGAAGCCAAGAGCTACGCTGTAATCCACCCTCTTCTTTCTGACGTGTTCACCCGCGCATTTTCCTGTTCCCACCATGCAATATCTCGGAAACAGCTGGTACTCACGTTCATACGTTGTGTGGCGTGTACGCGCGTGCGAGTGACTCTCCGTGCCATCTTGGCGTCATCGGTGTTGGTTTGTTGGAACGAAAGTAAGTGGTGCTTTCCTCGGTACTCTTAGACGGAGAAGGAGAAAACCCAAAGGTGACCTTCTTCCGATCTTCGTATTGTGGTGCTACCCAGGAAAAATGGCCTGATCTGGTGTAGAATGTATCGTCGTATATAAAAAAAAAAAGAATACGTGATGCGTACTGCTGTACGACTCGTCAGCTTCTGACGTGATCGCGTGCGTGCTTTCCTTTTGTCGTGCGTACCTTTTCACGCACGATTCCTCGTCGTTTCAAGGAAGACTTCATCATCTCTTACTTAGGCGCTCAACGGTGCAATTGTCGTTGTCACGAGTGAAAAAAAAAGCTATGGCCATTACTCGTCATCAGAAGAGGATGCATAAAGAAGAGTGCGATGTGAACGTGGAAATAGTTCATCTCACTTTTTGACTCTTTTCCCGCAAAGAGATCGCGCACATCGCAACGTTGCTTTTCACACAGCGTTGACTCTGCTGCCCGCAAACGAGAACGTTCATTACCACGCCTGTCCAGTGCCTACTACGCCTCTCTTTGATGGCAATGCAGTGCGCGTGTATCAGAACACGTCCGCTCACGCGTCAATACAACCCCTTGCTCTTGCAGCACACCTCGGCTCGAATGAACGTGAAGGATTCGGCGTTTTGCTCCACGATTCAAAAAATAAGGTAAAGAAAGTGGGTGGAGAGAAACGAGGCGGCACGTCGGCCTTAGAGACGCGGAACCCAGAGGCACGAAATATACACAACCAAAGCCGTGCGCTTTGTTGCCGACAAGGCCAATCAGGCCGCAGATCAGATGACGTCTTCAACGGTACGCACGTGTCCCCAAACAAGCCGTGTCTCGCCGGATGAAAAAGAGAAAGCTTGTTGAGACGTCCATCGGCTTCGAGCTGACAAGGGAGAGTGAGACTGGCCTCTTGTTGACAACAGTGGTGCGCTGTCCGGCATATGTTGTGTCCTGGTTTTCTGGTATCTTTTACATGGTTGGACTGAACCGCGACAGGTGGTAGTGATCTAGATGGTGAAGGGATACGGACTGCACTTGAATTAAAGGCAGACTTGCCGGGAAGCGAAATACCAGCGCCTGTGCGATAAACGATGAAGCGTGCTGAAGAACATACATGAAAACGGCCCGAAAGACGTACCCACGACATAGCCCGTTGGTTGTACGACGTCGTCAAGCACCAAAATTGCCGATGGTCAATGAAGTACTAAATAAATAAAAACCAAACGGCATACCTCACGGAATGGTGAGTGTCAAAACATGAAGGACCGGTGAACGGCCGGGCGATCGTAATTTTTTTTTTGCTTCGCTTTGCTGGCGCCGGCACGAGAATACTGCGATTGCCGAACCATTGCTTTTTCCGCTTTTGTTATATCCGAACACTGACTCGTAAAGTACGACACTCCATCATCGTTCGCCCGGCCTACGAAAAAAACAAAATTGAAATACCGCATTATTGAAAGCGAAATGTGGTATCTATCAAACTAAACGTGAAAGCACGTTGTGTGCGCAAGTGTACACTTCGATTTCGCGCTTGGACGACCCCGAAACTTGATGGATAAAGGACAAATTTATCCGTAGAGGTCATCAGCGCCAAATAACAGCGGTGCGTTTTATTTCGTTCGCGCACCATTGAGCAACGGAAACTCTGCGTGCGGCGGACAGTTTTATTATTTAGCAGAGCCTTTGAGCGGTGACAAGAACAGCGGCGATGACATTGGTGTTGTAAAGAAAGACGTCAGCGTCAAGTATGCAGCGCGGCTAGCAATCTTCTTCCCAACACTGAGTGAAGGTCGGAGCTGAGGCGTCGAGAAAGGGAAGGAAACGAGTAGACAATCCGGAATTTCTTTCTGATTCTTTCGCGCCGGTGCGGTGAGCGAAAAAAAATTGCTGTTTACGTTTTCTCGAAGGAGAGTGAGAGATTGAAGCAGCGAAGGAGGAGGGCTCGGCCAGCAGCTGTAAGCAGCCTAAGATTCTTGCGTCGGCTTCGCGCGTGGACACACTCAGTCACCAGCTGACGAAACCACGGGGAGCTTCCGCACGAGCGCTTGTTGTGGAACATAGCCGAGTGAATCAGAGGACAGGGCCAGTGCGCGCTGACCTTGCTGGTACACGTTGTGGTGGCGTTGTTATTGCTGGTGGATTGCGGTGCTTGATGGTTTGTGTGTTTTCGTGTCTCGTTGTTTGGCTTTGTGCGCTTCGTCTACAAAGCGTTTCGGTGTACCGAAGATTTTTGTGAAACGCCGCGTCGTGTTAGCGGTAAGAACTGAGCTTGGCTCGGGCGCGCAAGGACGGCTGGGTCGTCGACTGAATGTCCTTACCATCGTGACAAGAGGTCTTGGTCGACGAGGGTGTACTCGCCTTGAGAAGCCCCGCTGCGGACGAAGGTAATGTGGCGAAGGTCTATTCTCCTCGCGTAGGCGCAAGGACGCGTGGTAGTCATGATTGTATCTACGTGGCGGTGTCCTTAATTGCATATAGCGTGGCACCGAAGTGTATGCACTAACCAACCTATGAGTCTTTATCGAGCCGGCTAATGAGCGGCGCATGCTTTAATGCTTCCAGGCTCGTAGTGGGATTCAATGTTAGTGCAGGCCATGCGCTGGAGCTCATACAAAAAAACGTGCAAATAGATCAATTTTAACAGTAGATGTAGAAAAGATTCAAAAGAAGAACAGTCTGCAGTAAGTTGTCCGCTTAAACAAATAACATGTAGTCATGTGGATGTAGATACGCAAGGCCAGAAGCACGTGCTGTTGGTATAGTCGGCCCATGTCATGCATGAACATAAAATCAATGGCCATTTCATGCAACGCATTAAAGAAAAAGGTAGCAGGTTCAATGTGAGTGCCGCCGAAAGCAACTGCCTTTGCATTACACAGCGAACAAAGCATAATTACGTAAGCGAAACGCTGCAATGAAGCACTGAGCGCAAGAATGGGTCGCATTTCAAATATTACAATGCAAAGCGCGTGAGGCTGCTATGACGGATCACAACAGCTCTTATGACATGAGAACGCCGCCTTTATTTTTGAACTACTTGGACGATGCTCAAGGAATTCTTTCTGGTTATTGCTTCGTAGTCGGGTAGGGATACAGCTGTCGATCAAAAGTGCGAAATCGTGTTTTATGCCATGCAATTAATTATAGGCTGATAATTAATATCGCAGCCACTTAACCTAATACTTTGTAACCACTGCAGCGTAGATAATGCCCCAACAAGCAAGGTTGTTTACCTCATTGCCAAGTGAAAGGCGTTTCTCTTTCAGAGTATGAAAACTTTTGACATTGCTTCAACAGACGATTTTAGTGGCAATATCTCGCGCAGCCACCCGTGTCCGTTGCGGGTACCGCGGACGAAAAAAAATGAGTTCGAACTAGAATGCAACACAGGAATTCAGTGTAGTACTCATTGTTATACTACAGAGCAACGCCACTGTTTTAAACTGATTTGAAAAAAGACCCTACAGAGGCATCACTTCTGGCGGTAAACCGTGTTAGCAACAACGCAAGCACTGCCTGGCAGGGGTGTGGTATAACGCCAGACGCCACTTGTCTAAATTGAGCAAGAAGTGGGTTGCTTAACATCGAAACCATCGTGAGAGCGCAACAAAACACAAGACACAGGATAAAACAGACGATGACGCACGCTAAAAGCTGCCGACTCATTATGAACAGCTCAGACACAATTCATCATCATCAGCCACGGTGTCAGCAAGGTACGTTGTTACGTACGCTTACATATTGGTCTACAGACGCCTTTGTGGATACTGCAGTACCTAGGAAAATGACAATAGATTGTAAAGAAGTGGGTACTTCTCAACACAACATGCTGATACGCCCTAAAGAGTTTATAACTAACTTTGCGAAGGCCATTTTTTTTTCAATTGTACTGTCACTGTGCTGGGTGTGCCGCACAGGTTTGTATAAAATGACTAACTTTCAGTTCAGTTATGTTCTGCTGTAACTGTTTTGCTGTGCAGAGGTTGAGGTTCATATGATCTGGGCTACTGGCCACTCTTTATCGATAAGTTCAGCAGCGACTAAAAAATAAACGAAAGTTTCCTAAAATTAACACACAGCAAAAAAAAAATAAACGTAATGGCAGACTCAAACAAGTTGAAATAACATGGTAATGTGGTTTGCTTGCGGCAGTTTACACCGTAATAAAAGATTCCCATGCACACCATTCCGCTTTAACTCACAGCATTTGTACTAATAATAATTTCATATATCAAAATACTAAACTTTCTGGAGCATTTTCATTATGTGAATTCACGATACCTTGAAAAGGCGACGTACTTTAACAGTCCTTTACTAATGTGCGTCCAATTCAAAATTTATTAGTGACACAAAACACGAAAGGTGGATAAGAAGCTGCGTTGCTTTAAGTACATCGACTGGAAGAAAATGCCGTGAGATTGCCCATTTATCTTACATGGAAGAACAAAGGATTGTCGCGCTGTTTCACGCTGCGTCTGCTGCTGACCTGAACGCCTCAACAACTTTCAATGCCTATCGTGCGTCAACTAAGCCGCGATCGTTACGGCCTCTATGGCTGCTATCGTAAAAACAGTCTCCTTTGTTTCCACTTCATGATGCGTGCTTCCTAATTTCATAAAGCTTTCATGCATTGTTTTTTTATTCAACTCGACATCGTAGCCAAGCACAACTAGATAGATAGATAGATAGATAGATAGATAGATAGATAGATAGATAGATAGATAGATAGATAGATAGATAGATAGATAGATAGATAGATAGATAGATAGATAGATAGATAGATAGATAGATAGATAGATAGATAGATAGATAGATAGATAGATAGATAGATAGATAGATAGATAGATAGATAGATAGATAGATAGATAGATGCTCTTGGTGTAGGTGTTGACTATAGTAGCTGCATTTAAAAATATACGCATAGCCAACACGTACTGTCACGCTCTTCAAGACACGCAAATCAGTCCTTCATAAAGTTTAATATGTGCAGACCTCAAAAACATCAACAACGCTCTCGTATTATTTTTCCATTGAACTAGGTAGAAGTATTGATTGAAGATGTAACGACCGCTGATAAGTCGATTCAGTTATACAAAGATAGCGAGGCTTCCATAATGATAAATAAAAAGAACTTGCGCAGCTTTCGCTAGTTGTGCAACGGTGGAACCAAAACTAAAGCTTGGTGGCCTTCGTTGTCTCTCTTCAATTTCACGTTTCTTTCTTCCTCGCTTTTTTCTCTATCTTCTGCTTGCTTTTTCCTTTCCCTTTCTATTTTCTCTGGATATTAATTTTTCTTTCTATCTCGCTTTTATATTCCTTCCCCTGTCCTTCTCTCTCTCGCTCGCCATTCCTCTTTTGTTTTGCTATTTTTCATTGCTTTCTGTATCTCTGTTTTTGTTTTCTCTTTCTCTTTCTGTCTTTCTTCTTGTCTTTCTTTGTTGATCCCTTTCGTACTGTCTCACTTCGTGTCCTTTTGTTTCTCGATATTTTTATCTCTTTTCGCTTTCTTTCATTCTTTTTTTCTCCTCTCTAGGCTCGTTACGTCCTCCATTACATCCCACGCCAGACACATCGGCGCTGTGGTAGGCCACGTGCGCGGTGCACGTGTTCAGCGACCCAAAAAGAAGGTAAAGATAAAGAAGAAGAGAGCATTTTCAGTAAATCATGATGAGAGTTTTGTGTCGAGGCAAACCGGGGGCATGCCAAGCTTAAGAAGTCCAGCTTTTCAATGATATAATTGCCGACAGCTGCTTCACAATTTCAATATCCTAAATGTGCACTTCTATCACGCTATCTACTGCTCTCAGGTCATATCAATGGACTAATTGCTCTTAAAGAATTTAAGTAACATTTGGGGGGGGGGATGTAGTGTTTATTGCTTCTTCCAAACAACGTCATTCACGTTTATTGATGGACCAAAATATTATTTGCTTGTAATCGAGCAGTCACTAGTGCCTCAGAAACATTCAACGTCATCCTTCCGTACAATGCACTTGATAGATTTTGCACGATGTGAAAATGACCTAGCCCCGCCGCGGTGGTTCAGTGGCTAAGGTACTCGGCTGCTGACCCCAGGGTCG
This sequence comes from Rhipicephalus microplus, assembly GCF_013339725.1. Classification (NCBI taxonomy): domain Eukaryota; kingdom Metazoa; phylum Arthropoda; class Arachnida; order Ixodida; family Ixodidae; genus Rhipicephalus; species Rhipicephalus microplus. The sequence goes on from NC_051165.1 coordinate 129,967,330, forward strand.
CGGGATCGAATCCCGGATGCGGCGGGTGCATTTCCGATGGAGGCGGAAGTGTTGTAGGCCCGCGTGCTCATATTTCCGTGCACGTTAAAGAACCCCAGGTTGTCCAAATTTCTGGAGCTCTCCACTACGGCGTCTCTCATAATCATATGGTGGTTTTGGGACGTTAAACCCCAAATATCAATCAATCAATCAAAACGGACTACGTTGTACATGTGTACGTATGCACATTCCACGAGCTGTGCCGAGCGACATTTCGTGCGCTGACGAGCGTGGCTGTGCGAATGACCGGAATCGACATGAAGAATGCTCATTGTCTAAATCTTTAAAATGTCAAGATAAGTATCCAAGTCGATCCCGCCATGCGGATGACGTATTGGACGCTGTTCTTCGTTACGAGTGCGCGAAATCTCGCGGCCAAAAAAGCGAATCATGCTCGCTCAACGCCATTTGAAGTGCCGTTTCTCGGTGTTCGACATTTCGTATCATCTCAATTAAATGCCGAAGCGAAACGAGCTGCTTTCTTTAACCTCTGCTGGCTCTCAAAGAATGAGACAAAGGGACAACGCCCTTGCTTCACGGTGGCTGTTCTTTATCCGAATTCCTCCTTTTCTTCTCGTTCAAGCTAGCTGGGCTCGCGCCAGTGCCCGAGCACCGCTCTTGCTTTTTTAAACAGTATAGCTCGAAAGCAATCGATGTGGTTGATGGCTTATTAAAAATGACGACAACGATTGGTGCATGTATTGAAGTTATCGGTCATTACGCGAGTGTGAAACGTACGTTCATGCGAAGAGTAGTTGTGGCCTTGTTGGACTATTGTCAATGTAACCTGCTAAGTTTACCCAGTAATGCAATGAATGCCAACAGGTCTAACGCACCCTCTCAAAATGTACAAGCGAGTTCACTCTTAAAGGCAGCATTTGCATGCAGGGCATGTTCATATTTGGCTACGGAAACAAGACAGTGGAGTATATTTGAGCGAAAATTCTGGAGTTAACAGATCTGACTGTTTCGGACACACTAAGGCCATGCACAGAATCTTCCCGCATGCACTTACAATTTTAATCTACCAATTAAAAAAGATAGAGGGTTTCTTTAAGATTGGAGTATACTGTACGAGGAACAAAGCTTCCTTGCGTCGTTCTCGTTGCACCAATGATATGGCGCGCATGACATGACGTGCATATTTGTGCTTCTTGCACCAACATTCCGTAAGTAGGTGTGATATAAACGAGGTCGTTCATCGGTACTGACCTAACGTTTCTACTATCGGTATCACATGGTGCTCCGCTGATTGCAATTAAACCTGATGGCGATCAAAACTATCGGCACTGATTGGCTAACTTCGCAAGACGTTTGAATGCAGCCAATCACGACCAGGACATTTCATCTGATCACCGATGCCAAAGTCCCGGCACACACACTCACAGACACACACACACACACACACACACGCACGCAGGCCAGCTTGCCTTCGTGGCCACTGTTGCGTATGCGTCTGTTGCGTATGCGTTACTAAAAATCCTTCGCTTAGCTGCTTGAAGAAACTTGGGTTGAACGAAATGGAATGAAGATGAAGTAGGAATTAAATAACAATAAAGTGGGTGAATATAGTCGGATGAGTAGACAGAGTAGTGGTGATTGTAGCGGTTAGTAGTCGGCGAATTAGCAAGCCGTGAGAGTGTTGTCAAGAGTGGCAGATATATGTAAGACACACCAATAATGAGAGAACACTAACGGACGTATGTCTTACCAGATGCAGGTAATGTCTGTTAGTTCACACTAATGGTGTGTTTGACAGGAAAGACGATCCCTTCAATATACATAGATATCCTAAAGGAATTAATGTTTTTTCATTCCGTTCCATTCCGAAAGAAATTTACCCACTTGCTGTAGAACTTTCTTGTTTATGATCAAAGACAGCCCTTGGACATGAAAGGCTCGACTAGGAGCAGCTTCGCTGTTAAAAGAGAGAAAAAAAAGGAGAAGGCTAGTGCGTGAGCCCAGACACTAGCGTTCTTTGTATATGACGTGATATCGGCTACGGCAATGACCGCAAAGCGCTACTATAATGGCGTCAGTAAATTTCTGCAGGCGTCCGGCATGAAGTTCTCTTCTGATGAGTAAAACAAAACTTAGGAATGTAGGACAGTGACATTTCCAGAAAATTCTCACTAGCATACCTGACCTTTGACAATACAAAACCGGTCTTTCAGTGCCCTAACTGGAACTTAATGAGCAAAGCTTGGCTACAGCTGGTATACTGTAGCATCTTAGTGATTGAAAACGTTAAGAACATCAAAGAATCTATAATGTAAAGTACTATTCTAAACTCTGTTGTAACCATGTATTTGTGCTCGCTTGGGTGTTTCATTATATTTTTGAGCTAAGATGTTGCAGGCATCGTAGCTATGCCAAAATCATTGTTTCAATGAAGACGTAATTGTAAAATGCACTTTTCTTTAAGTTTTTTAAGCGTAATATTGCATGGTTTCTATTGCAACTCACAGGCAGCTCTCGAGCAGTTCAAATATTTAAGTATTAAAGTTTGATATTGGTGCCGTTATTGTAACGTAAATTATGCATGGGAGTAGAAACAACAAAATACTCAAATTGAGATACTCAAACTGGCAGCGGTTAAGCTACTCCGGTATTGACCAATACACAAGCTGCAGCGTTCAGAAAGAGATGAAGTAGCTTTTGTCACATGTCACTTGCCCTTCTGAACCTGCACGTTCAATGATATCACGGGCGATAATTCTTCGCCAGGGATGGTTTCAGCCAGTAGTAGTGCAACAAGACATATTATCAGTGATGGAAGTCGACCAATGGCAAAGGAATTTGAATGAAACGATGTTTGGTTAACTGAGCTCTTATTTCACTCACGTTAGTTTTGTTTTCTTCATTTTTTCCACTTTTATAAGACCTTGGTGGTTGTTTAGCAGCTGGTGATTTTGTGTGTACCTCTCTGGTCTCTAAACACAGAGTTGCGCCTGGAATAACTGAGAAACAGCACGCTTATTCCGGAAAGACGACTCAACCGGCTACGATCTTTATGTGGAAAGGAATACACGTTTTACGGCCGCCGGCTCGGTGGCTCAACGTTCCACAGCTCTACACTGCCATGAGTCGCCACTGTTACACAATGTTATTTCTTGTACCTATTGTTGCTCTGCTACAACGTAGCTTCTAAGGGAAGCTCAGCGAAAGTTTGCTGTCGTTGCGGATGTAAGAATAAAAAAAATAGAGGGCCCTAAAGCTTCGTCTTTAGGAGCTGATCGCGATAGCGACATCCTGTTCTATAGTCCATATTTCAAACAATTTGTGCATGAAACATTTTCGAGTTTGCTATGCGCCCACTATACGTGGTCTTAAGGGAATAGGCGCAGTAGCGTGTGTGCCTTTTGTAGTGGGGTACTGGCTTTCAACCGCGGAGCCAATATCATGATCACAGTTTCTAGCGCCCGTTGGCAATGTACGCTTGTATCGTGCATTATTACTATATTATTTTATGTTGCGTTTTGAGGCATGTATACAGGACGCATGTGTCTGTGGAGCTGAGAAGCTACTTTCACTGCCTTTCCAAGCAGAGGCGTGGCCTGGTGGTAGAACAACCACTGGCCATACAAACAACCTGGGTTCGATCCCCACTCAAACCCAAACGACCCTGGTTTGGTCCCCCACTGCTCTGGGTTGTTTTAACATTTATATATTTTATTTGCACCGTTCTCGATTTTTGCGGTCACGCATAAGATCAATTTTCGTTCACAACCAACGAGGCCGACACCGGAATTTCTGTGAAACGAGCTCTTAACCGGTCGATTTCTGCACTGACGAAGGCATACTCCACTCGTCCGAACGCTACAGCTTCAGCCATATTGACTGTTCAACAATTTCTCGTCTCTCCAGACCTCAAACTCCACATGAACTTCGGTCGTGTTCGAATAGTAAATGCATACTAGGAATACTTGAAATTCATACCAACAATCTCTTAGAGTTTCCCTCTGAGATACTGTTGGCTGAGTACTAACGGCAGTGTCCCCGATAAGCTTTGTCAAAACATTCGAGTTTCTAGTGTGGTTTTTTTTTTTGAGGTTTCGAATGTTGCGAGTCAGCTCACACAGACGTCCGCTGTCTTCAATATGTACTTGAAGTTGACACATTTCTGAAGGTTTTTAATGCGGGGGAAACTTACGTGGGCGCTACTACGCACTTTGGTCCGCCTGGCTGCCTGACTGCATGAAGGAAATCATTTACCCCAACCGGAACAAATCGCGAACTCTGGCATGGATAGTCGTGAGCAAGTGTGTTTACTTGGCGCCATGCCGACATATCCGGGAATAAATGCTAGCGTGGTCGACTAAGCGTAGAACGCACTCAATGACGGGTTTGACAAGTGAAATCCATGATGGAATTTCGGGGCACGCCACAGTGAAAAGCTCGGGGTGAACTCTGCCCTGAAATCAAGCAACGAGAGGGAAAAATTAAATTCAAGTGAATTTTATTTGCCAGAAATTCACATGAATCAATAAGCACATGAAAACAGCATCTTCATCTTTAGCTGTAAGCTAGTTTGGAACAACACAAAACGGTTTAGGGATATATTACAAAACTTCAATTTGACTGTTTACTTTTTTTTTAATTTGGAGGGAACTGATAATGCATATGAAGTAGGTAAAAATATTAATATAGGTTTTCTTAGTCGTGTTTAAGGTTAACAGAAAAGTTCTAACTTCGTTCGATTTCGGGAGGAAGATTGTTCGACAAAGTGAAACCAACACCCGACAACCGTCTGCTGCCACGCATACATTTTTTACAGACTGGCTGTAAAGCGCTGCCGCTTCATAGCCTCATGCACGAAACATGGGGGGGGGGGGGGGGGGGGGGGGGAATGGTGAAATATGAAGAGGACTACTTCTTGTTCTACTATCGATAAGGCAGCAGGCAGAGTCAACAAAGTGCAGTAGAATGTTAGTTTTAACAAATGTTGGATCAAATAATCAATGCACTCGCGCATCTTTTGCAGGCAGGGCAGACAGCATAACACCTAGAGAGGCCTTTAAACGTAATAAAATAGATTCATTATGATGGTTATTGCGCTGAAAATTGAAACAATAGACACAGTTGCTTGGGCTGTGAGCGAAATAAAACATACTATTTTCAAATATGAAAACTGTAAAGAAAGATGATATAAGTATATTGACCACGTTTCATAGTACAAAACGCCCATATTACGAGAAAGTAGTCTGAAGTGCGTCATACGTTAAATCTCTTTCACAACGGAGCGCGTCAGACTGTATAGTTTCGTAACCGTGCATGCTGCTCGCGCGTCTTATACCAAGTCTTTGTTGCACTATTTGCGATGACAAAGTACGGCGCCACATTTCGCGTGGACAAAAATAAAAAAGAAATTCGAAGCACTTACATGAACCACGCTGCATAAGCTGTCTATTTTATTGCCGGGAGGGAGGAATAAGTTGTTACTTAGAGATCAGGGTCTAAGCCGTCTTCTTTCTCGACGAAACTCACGCGGGGACTAATTTATCACCGAGCCGTGTGGTTGCGCAGCTTACGTAGGTGGTCTCGTGCTGGCTGAAAAATAAGACACGGGGAAGTTTTGCGAGAAAACGCGCAAAGGGGCTTTCAGAACATCACGAGAACACTAACCCCCGACTCTTTTCTGCAAGGTGTCGGTGCTCTGCTCGCCAATAAGCATCCGTTGGGTACGCCTCGCCGGATTGTTTGGCGGGGCTTTCGGCACCACTTTCTCCTCAGGACCTCAATAAAGTTCATGCTCACTCACTCACTCACTCACTCACTCACTCACTCACCCGTATTGCTGCTCCTGAGAGCTTTGATGCGAGCGTTTAAGCGTAACTCGGTAGCTTGTGTGGCATCATGTGACGTCAACTAGAGCTGGTCATCATTGAGAATGTAACACTACGACTCGGACCGACTACACAAAGCGAACAGCGCGGAGCACAAGCGCAGGTCGTGTCCACATTTGGCAAGGCATGTGCATTTTACCTTTATAGAGGATTCGCCGGCAGAAAGAGAACACTGACAGCCTATAGTATGTTCCTCGGTTAATGTATTCATCAGTCACGGTGCTGCCTGTACGAAACTCATGGCGGTGCATGCATTTCCGGTGAAAGCTGAAGTGATTGTAACCCGTGTACTTAGATTCAGGTGCACGTTAAAGAAACCAAAGCTGCTCGAAATTTCTGGACGCCACAGCTGTGGCCCCTCGCGTGATGATATCATTTTTTTGTAAGTAAAAACATAAGTATTTATCGTTTGAACATTCGATAGAAGGTGTGCACTCGCGCATTGCTTAAGTGCCACAATGCACTAGTCATGTTTATATTAAAGCCCCACATGTGTTAGACCACACGAATTTCTCTCACTCACTAAAGTAATCAATAGAGCCACTAACTCATTATAACATAAAATAGCGACGTCCGTAGTGAAGTGAGTGCAGGTGAGAAAGCAAGAGTGACGACGGTGCAAAGCTACGACTTACCACCGTGCGGTATGTCATTTATGCATCCATGTCACGCTTCAATGTTCCAGTGTCTGAGTCAAGGATACGACCACCACTGATTTAATGATTGGTTGATTTGTGGGGTTTAACGTCCCCAAAACTACCATATGATTTTGAAAGACGCCGTAGTGAAGGGCTCCAGAAATCTGATTACCTGTGGTTCTTTAACGTGCACCCGAATCTGAGCACACGGGCGTGCAGCGACTTTGCCTCCACCGAAAACGCAGCCGCCGCAGCTGGCATTCGATCCCGCGACATGTGAGTCAGTAGCTGAGTACCTTAGTCACTAGGTCACTGCGGCGGGTCCACCTCTGATTTAATCGGCGCTCGTTGTTTCTCGTGATGACACCGGTCTTTTCTAAAAGCAAGCCAAGCCATGTGCATAATATGATACTAACAATTATTAAAACTTACCTTCACGACCATAACTTGGATAGATAGATAGATAGATAGATAGATAGATAGATAGATAGATAGATAGATAGATAGATAGATAGATAGATAGATAGATAGATAGATAGATAGATAGATAGATAGATAGATAGATAGATAGATAGATAGATAGATAGATAGATAGATAGATAGATAGATAGATAGATAGATAGATAGATAGATAGATAGATAGATAGATAGATAGATAGATAGATAGATAGATAGATAGATAGATAGATAGATAGATAGATAGATAGATAGATAGATACTGTCGAAGTGTATTTCTTTTCCAGATAGATCATTTCCACTTCAGAAACTCGGCAACCACGGCTAGGCCAATATTGCACAGAGATCACTCACTCACGCATTCATGCACATTGCATTGCTGTAGGAGCAAGTTATCGCGTCCGGGAAGTTGCTTGCATCCTTGCGAAGAAAATACAGAAGTGGAGAACCTGTTCTACACGCTGTAACACATTGCGACCAAGGATGTCGCGTGTCGCCTCGCCCTCGGAAGAACGCGCGAAAACATAATGAAGAAAGCTGACGCATGAACATCTATCATCCCATTTTGAAACACTGGATGTGGATAGCGATGGTGCTGTCATGCACCGTTGGTGTTTCGTTGTTGCGTAAGCTAGGACGCTTTCTAGGAAAGACCTGTATGTACCTTCGCGCTGCTGCCATTTATCAGAAATTCTGAGCGGGAGGACAAAAACGGTGCCTGTACGTACAACGCGAACCATACGGTCATAGGACGGATGGGTTGGGATCGCCGTTCACGTAGTGGTACGCGCACGGCGCCGTAGTAGCCCCGGTATGTTTAGTGGCTTGCCTAACATACGCCGCGTTTCGTGCACGCTCAGCCGTTTGAGATAGCTGCTTCATAAGCGTATTGGGTGTCATTCATTCAGACATACTTTCGCAGAGTTATCCGGCTTGAAGACCGTATGAAGGCCCACCGCATAATCAATAGCTTTGTGCTTTTCCTTAAAAACGTCATTCAATGTCCATACCCTTAGGAATGGAAATTTAGACGTTTGAAGTGAAATCGTTACACGTTTGTGAATTATTACATTTAGGTAGAGGTGAAATGGTATACGTCCTGTGTACTATGCGATATGAGTGGATGCGAAACACCAGAAAGACTGAATTTCCAGAGCCCTCCAGTACGGCGTCTTTCATATTCATATCGTGGTCTTGGTATGTAGAATCCTCAAGTGTGTAATACACCTCCTCTTTCATTTGCCGCCAATGTAATGTACCAGCCAGGCCACAACTGGTTAACCTCCCTCTTTTCCTTTGCCTGTCTTTCTTTCCTAGACGTCAAAATGTACTTCCTGACCCACCAAGTATGAAAACAAGTTGGTTAATAATAATAATAATAATAATAATAATAATAATAATAATAATAATAATAATAATAATAATAATAATAATAATAATAATAATAATAATAATAATACCTTTTATTTCTTCAAATAAAACAGTACATGTGACGAGGCCTGCCAAAGCCAATTGGTGGCTCGAGTGGCAGAGCCTGATGAAGCATAGCAGATGAAGCATGTATTACATATTAGGCGTTTTACCTGATGTGTAGGTACGTTTCACAGCGACCGTTCGACTATTTTTGTTGTCGCGGTGACCGCAAACTACGATTGCGGTCACCGATAATAAGGTCGTGGGGTCCCGTGCCACCTAAAATCTCCTGCCTTGTTCTACTACTATCGATCGGTGCCTAATGAAGCTCACAGTGTTTCCTCGCAACTTGCAAGGATGTGTATTGCATCGGAAGGCGGTGAGGCGGCGAATGAAAAAAAACAGGGCATTCCATCTCGACAATTCCGTGCAGTACTGCGAAGGCTATGAGGAACTGCGAAAGTGAATGAGCGACAATATCCGGCTGCTGATTTTGCCAGGTATAAAAAATCCAGCGTGACTGGCTTAATTGCGCGCTACCTAATCATTCCTAAAACTAGCAATCAGTTCTTCTCCCAGGCGGAATTCTCGGAGGTAGACCATTTATGGCAGCTTCTATAACGGAGGCATATACTTTCTGTCTGGCTCACGGAACCACTGCACTGCACGAAACTGATTAAATGAATCGTGGCACGCTCTTTTCTTTCTCTTTCTCGCGACGCTTAGAGCACAGTAGTGGGCTGAGCTGTGCAACCGACAGATTAAATTGCTATACCTTGCTGCGTAGGCTATAATAACTCTCAGCCTTTCTTTTTTTTTTGCTTACTACTTCTCTTTGCCTGCGCTGTTGTTGTTTGCTGTAGTAGCGCACAATGATTTGAAGTCCCTTCGTGTAGCACCTGAAGGCTGCAGCGCGGTTTCGCTGATACAGCGTCCGAGGCCTAAGCCGCTTCATGAGCTTAGACGTATATAGTGTCGTTGCCCGGTACTGAGCTTCTGCGAACGTTTCAGAAATATACATTTTAAGTCTATAAACACCTTTTTTTATGTCTTGCAGTACCATCAGCTTTTTTTTTTTCAAAGATTATACCGCTAGATACGGGAGCTTCTTTCTCATTTCATACACTGCATTGATTTTTAACAAGTTATGTGTTGGTCCTGTGTTAACACTCTTCATTTAAAAGTTGACCCTCGTGTAGGCCATTAGGACGCCATTGGTGAGTTTATGTCTTGAGCGCGCTTAGAAAGCTGACCTTCAAAGGCAAATACATGGGCAAAATTCTAACCAGCAGGTACTACAGTGAGCACCGCTTCTGGCTGACATGATCACCAGAACCGAATAGTATAAAAAAGCAGTAAGTTGAACCTAACAAAATATCATGTTTAGCAACGTTGTCGTTCTTTTGCAGTTGCAGCTTGGTGCTCTATAAAATGTAAATTTAGTAAAAAAAAGGGAAAGCTGGAAGACCAAAGGTGAAATAACTGTAGCGGTTGGAGCCTGAATAAGATCACAATAATCACGACCTCAAGGAGAGAAGAAAGACATATGAAAACACACACACGCACACACACACGCACACACACACACACACACACACACACATAAAGAAAAGTTCTTGAGACGACTCACTTGATTTAACGGAAGATATGTTGCAGTCCACGTAAAACTGAAATGTATCCCTTGAACATGCAGTGACAAAAAAGAGGCGAAAAACAAATAAAACTGGGGAAGTTTTTCTACCAGTGGTACCAAACAAGAAATCGCCGAGCTGGCAGTCTTCTCTGTTGCTCTTTCTTTTTCTTTCTTCTAGTTCTAGGGGCGAAGCTCCTTAGGGCGTGGGCTGTGCGTCCCCTGTAGCCTGTAAGTAGCCACCTCTAGTTTAGTTCTTGCAGTGTTTACTAGATGGCGGTACCGTCCCCTGTATGTAGCCACCTCTAGTTTAGTTCTTGCAGTGTTCACTAGATGACGGTACCGTCTCCTGTATGTAGCCACCTCTCGTTTAGTTCTTGTAGTGTTTACTAGATGGTGGTACTTGTAGCTGATGATGAAAAGATGCAAGATGTTATAAACTAGAAAGCGGTACTTGTAGTTGATGAAAGACGCGAGATAACGTGGCTATCATAGACAATAATTGGCTTATCCAACATATGGCTTCTAGATATGCACTCAGACGTATATCGTTTGACCATATGAAACCTACCACGTTCCGAGGAACATGCACAGACCTAGTATTTGCAAATTGCCCACTGCAACCCATACAGGAACCGCTCTCCCTTCATTTCACAGATCATAAAGCCGTAATAATGAAGGGACATCGCAAGCCATCATCGTCTAAGAACAAATAAAAGTTGATTTGTGTATATACACACACAGCGTTTCTCACGTCTTTACATGATGATCGACTGGGCGAATTACACGGAAGATTCACAGTTTACCGATGAATCCCTCCGGAGCTTCGCCCATTCATCATCATTCACCCCGTGAATATGCCGTAATTTTTTTGTCTCTTTTGCTCTTTCTTTTTCACTGTCTCAGTCAAGCTCTGTCCCTTTCTGCTTGTATAACTTTATCGCTCTTTCTGTTTTCTTTTTCTATATTTCCTTTCTCTGTCACTCACTTTCGTGCGCCCTTTTTCTTTTTATCTCTGCGTCACTTTATCTATCTCTTTTTGTCCGTTTGATTCTGTCTCTTTCGTTCTGTCTATTTTTCCTTTTTTTCCTTCTTTCTATGCAGTGCTTTACTTTTTCTCCTCCTCACTGTCCTCCTCCTCACCCTCAAATCTCTCCACGTCACCCTGACTTCCGTTTCCCACCCATATGCAATACTATATCATACTAAAGTATACAAGACTACGCCATACTCTGCTTCCGCTTGTATAGACAAGTTGTTACGACAATCGTATTCGGATTGTTAGTATGCGGCATCAAGTCCCACCTCAGTAAGAAATCTCCTTCGCCGAGAACTTCTCCGTTTTTCTCTCTTATTTTTTACTGCACTGTTTTTCTCGCCCATCTGAGGTAATGTATGCGACACCGGAAATATTCTGGGAACAAACTGAAACATGAGGAGGAAAAAAGAGCGTGCTAATGATGATGATAATTTCTGTTCGCAATACCTGGCGCAACAAATCCTTAGGAGATCCGCTGTTGAGAAAAATCAAGCTGAGGTTATCAAATGGAGTGGTAGGGACGCAACGAGAAAAAAAAATTCCGTATGCCCTCGTGGAGTTTAACACAAATGCCGTTTTCAGAGTCATGCTTCTATTCTCGAAGACACAAGTTCGAATTCCTGCCACAGCGACCAAATTTCGACGGGTCGATACGCGCTGAGGCCGTTAATCCATGGAATGGTTCTTGGCTTTCTTTTCTTTTGATTCCTTTTAGTTCTTGAAAGGGCGGAGAAGGCCAAGAGCACCTTGCAATCGCATTCACGGTTCGGATGAGAACCTAGTATCACCCTCTTCCCGAGGGCAACTAATGTGATCGGAGTGCTTGTTCGAGTAGTGCTTCGACTTTTGGAGAATGTGTGACGATCCTGATCCGTTTCTCTTTGTACACGGCAGAAAGCAGGTGTGCTAGGATTGCCGTGTAGTAAATCTCCGTGGCTTTCACGTAAGCTATTAATGCGATTGTGCTCCCCCTAACATGCTGCGTGTTCTCGGATAAGTCGGGACCAACGGTCAGTAACTGTGACCAGAACGTAATTCGATGCAGCATATGCAATAGAAACTGGCGCACTCGGTTCATGACCTATTAATAGCGGCTCGTTTGACTTATTCATGACGTCTAGTTTATTCTCATGCTCAGCGTTTTCTCCTTATACTTCCATGGGCACTGGTCAACCGGCGTATACTCTTTTTCCCACCAAGTGAAAACTATAGCAAGGGCAAAAATAGCTCCCCGAAAATATGTAGTGCCTAAAAAACAACAAATAATTGAAGTGAATTGAATTGAATTGTTTATTCACAAAAACAAAGTTGCGAGGATGACCAGGCAAAAAAGCTGCCTTGAGCAGCTTGAGGGGAACCTGGCCACCTCATACACTGGGCAGCTTCACAGCGGTCACACAAAAACATGGTATACATCATGAATGAACTAACTTAAAAAACACAAAAACAGTAAACATCCATGGTCGGAATAAATAAACAAGGTCATTATAGAAACATTTGAAAAAAAAGGGAAAAAGTAAGCGAAGTGCTAAAGACAGAGAAAAGGACAAACAAATAAGCCTTTAGCAGCACAAGCAATCACATAAATACGTCGCGTAGCTTTTTTAGCGACAGAGTTGATACACTGAGACCATTTTCTTTGTGTAGTTGATTTAGCACAGTAGGTAAACAGGATTGTAGCATTTGGTCACCGTTTGTAGTTCTGTTTTTGTTAACAATCCAAGGCTCGGAATGACAAAACTTATAAAAAGAAAATAAGCTGACTGGCACCAAACCGCAGATACGCATCGGCATAACGCACTCATCAAATAAGGCTTGTAATACGACCTAAGTAACTTCGCACTTCTTCGTGATTTTATATAGCATGGCCACTTAGATGTTGGGCAGTAAATGCGACTAAAGCTCTCAGCCGTGGTAGCGTATTCGTGGAACTTATGAAATGCTTGTATGTGCTTTTTCCCGTTTAGAGGCTTATGAGTGACGTTAACTTGATAGCATTATAGGATCGCTTAAAGTGCTTTGCACTTCTGTAATAAAAATATCGAGGTGTGTGAGCAGTACATGATAGCGTACCAGGGTTGTGACATAGTGCTAGAGATAAGAAGTTTAGCAATGCCACTTAGATGAACAAGAGCACGCGAGGTAGCCCGTGTAAACTATAAGTATGCATCGTTGTCGACATTTCGCAATCAAACTGTGCTTTGTTGTACTTAGAGTTCATTTGTCACAAGTATATTCGATGTACTGCTATCAGTGAAAAAGCATTGGCTGGCCCGTTGTTTCCATTCCAACTAGAAACTGCACAAATATGAGGCCGTACATAAGCACGTTCATTGTACCTGTCTTTTTTTTTTTTTCAAAGACATTTTTCCACGCCCCTGTATTCTGCATTGTCTTTCACTTCGAATGTTACTAACGAGGCTGTTTCCAAAGTGTTGAACTCACTGTTTAGGAATAAAACTGAAGCTTCGTAAAAGCAAACAGTATGAATTAAGCTTAAACAGCGATAGACTGACGCTAACCTTTATGTTAGCCTAGCCATTCATGCGCAACCTCGTTTCTTTGTAATAACAACACAGTCATTCCTAACTGAAAGGCATTAGAAAAAATGTATTCCATAATTACTCAAGAAGCACCTGCGAATAGTTTACCTTAGTTTGTTCATGACGTGCCTTACCAATCGACTACTACAGGATGTCCGATGAAAACTCACGTGAGAAGTACCACGACTCCGACGAAGTACCGGGAAAACGTTAACACCCGCAAATAGCGTTATTAGTTTCTCAGACCACGCATGGACGGTGATTCCGTGGCTAATGACGTTAGTTTTGGCACGGCTTCAGCACTACGCAGTGCCTCCCCTTCCCCCCTCCTTTTTTTTTACGTTAGGTAAACGTGACTGCAGGCTTCTTTGCACTGCGCAAACCACTGCGTGGTTCGGAGGTAAACATTTCCGCCAACAAGACAGGAAGAACAGAAACTAGCTATAACAAAGTGATGCAATACAAGACGAAATAAATAAAACTATGTGCGCTTGCGTGCACCGCCTCCCGGGCATGTCTTTCATGGAGACGTCATCACCTAGCCCTTCTGCGTCCGCATATATTTTCCGTTTCCACGCTAGCTGCACAGGGAAAACAAACACTTGCCCAAGCCTACACCGAACAGATGGCGGGATGCTGGCTCCGTGCTCGCCTGCGTTTTCCGTAAGCTGCGGTGAGCCTGAGTACAGTCGGTGCTCGGGTAAATAAACATAAGCCGCAGCGGAGGAACTGAGCTGGTATGCTAGGATGGGGAACCGTCGCCATCCGTACGTACCTCAAAATTAGCTTGCTGGATGTATAATAACAGTTGTTCTTCAGGGAAAACGCTCAGAATGCTTGTATTGTGGGGTTTCACACAGTGCCTTCCGGGTGCTACTGAATGCATGCGGGCTTATGCATTATACAGCGCATTCATTAAGGGGTCATTTAGTCATAGTTATTTTTGATAAAACGTGTAGTATGTTTTCGGCTCACTACCTCAACAAGTTGGCTCGCTCGCTCGCTCACTCGCTCACTCACTCACTCACTCACTCACTCACTTACTCACTTACTCTCTCACTCACTCACTCACTCACTTGGAAAACATTAAGGAATTATGTGCTTAATGCGCTGAAGGAATGGAAATGAAAAGAGGTCTTCAAAAATTCACGCGACAAGCCTGTGTCCTGCGGTTGATCGCTGATGAGAAGGTCAAGGAATAGAATGATGTACATATATACGAAGCACGTCACGGACACACAAAACATAAACAAAGTACACAGCTGATTTCAACTTCCAAATCAAATCTAAAGTTTTCTCACTGAAGCAATCGTCATTGGCCAGTGTGTTTAACTAAATCTGGTGTCTTGGCTCGAAGGCACTTCTCACAAGCGTATACATTAAGTATGGCTGTCCGTCGTCAGACATTCCACTTGTTGTGAGTTCGGCATAACCACGCCGATGCCAAACCACGTAAGCTAGTAGCACTGCCGAATGGATTGTTTCTTTTTATTTTCAAGTTACCGCACTTTTAGGCACGTCCGTATGATTCCGCAAGAAACATCACCAACACATTTTTTGACAAACATTTGCGTTTGCTAGAAACGTTCGAACCACTGGCTACACTGGAAGAAACGCACAAGAAAAATGAAACACCATGAGCTCTAAATGAAATAGAAATGTTCCTTCCCTCATGAGGCGATAACAGGTAGAAGGAATTAAAATATTAGAGCTCCTCGAAGCTGTATGATTTGTAACTAGAACTAGCTCGTGGGAGCGCAGCTTCAAAGAACAGGAAACCGTTGCACACTCTTGCAAATTAGTCTGCTTCCCGGAAGGGATTTTGCCCAGACAGAGCTAGATGTAAAATAAAGTTTGCTTTTTAAAAAGGGGGGGTAGGATAGTGGACCTTCTATTTTTCTGACTGGTCTAGTTATGCTCGAGGCTTCGTATTAGATCTGATTAACTTGAAAGCAAGTGCGCAGTACTACAGGTTTTCCCGCTCACTTTAATCCAAGTGCCAGCCTAAATAATCTGCACGCCATTGAAATAATCTGCATGCCGAGCTATTTAATCCATGTGCCAAATATTTAATCCAAGCGCCAACATATTTAATCCAAGCGCCAACTCACTCAGGCCGCGTGCCATTGAGTTTAATCCAAGTGCCACCGTGTTTATTCCAATTGCCAATGACTTTAATTCAGGTGCCAGTCAGTTTAATCCACGCACAAAAACCAGACTACGGGGCGTAAAAACGGCAGTGCAATTGAAATGCAGTTCCTACAGTATAAAAGACAATAGTCGGAATGTAGAATCAATCATTATTATTTGTATTCGCCGATAGTATTCTTGAAAAAAATTACTGCCGCGGTTCGCTTAAGCCATGTTTGGAGTGCTTATACATTGCTATGCGCAAGTTTGTATAATGAGTGCTTGGCCCAGGTGAAATAAATTTAATGAAAACAAAAAAAACGCAGGAACATGTTACTGAATATTTTACAGTGTAATAAAAACCAGTATCCGTCACTGAAGCTGATAATTGGCTTTGGTACACACTACAACATTACATGACCAGGACAAGTCGTGTAATGCGGACGACACACTATGTTTATACGAGTGCCGGAACTCATACTAAGAGATTAAAAGCATGGTCGCGGGCAGTGATGGGTCAAAGACAGCTACATAATCAAGAAATTAGGAAGCCGTCACGCGGCACGCACTGTGAATTAGAGATAATTCAAATATGTTTGTTTTTTCTGTACTGAACATGAAACATAAACTGATCATCCTGATATGGTAATAGAAGTTTTATTTTACATTATCGTATGCTCTTATTTTTTTTATTCAAACAAAGTTAAATGTCTCCAATGATATGAACAGTACTGATTGTTTGTTTAGCTTGTTAGTTTTGTCACGTACTTGACGAATGCGATGAAACGAACACAGAGGAAAAAAATGATAATAACACGCAACTGACCTTGGGCCTAGCTTTCTTTTTTTTGTGTACGTGTTTTTTTTTTGCGCGGCAATTATGCCTCTCATCACACATTAGAAGCTTGCGGGTTCAGTGCAATCACTAAATTATTTGTTCTGTCCCCCCTCTCTATCTCTACACACACACACACACACACACACACACATGCATATATATATATATATATATATATATATATATATATATATATATATATATATATATATATATATGCATATGTGTGTACACATATATATATATGCGTGTGTGTGTACACATACATACATATTCATATGCAGAAAAACAAGAGTGATTACTACTAATTAATCAAGAAATGCACCATAGGCACAGGTTAGTGTATTTATTAAAACAGAACTGTCTCATAGGGCTCGGAGACGGATGTTCACAAGTCATCTTCACGCAAAGCGGCAGGCACGAAAGAGAAATTGTGCCGATCAAAGGCCGCGCAGTCCACGCGCTGTATTTGTTGCATGGAGTGGCGAGCCGCATCCAGCAGCAAAGAACGCCTGTGCTCCTTTTTCGTCATGCCTTGCGGTGTCACTAAAACTAAATTACGACGTTCGCTCAGGTAGGCCTTCACGTGTGACTTGAATTTTGAGAAGGCTTCTTCTATAGGGTTAAAGAAGGGACTGTACGCTGGCAGGCGCTTAATAGAGTGCATGGAGTTAGCCAAAGCCGTCTGTTGTGCTCGAACGTGAGCAGGTGGATTATCAAAAAGGAATACAGCTTCGGTATTTGACTCATCACGTTCTACGTGGGCCGAAACATCACTGAGGAAGTCATTAAAAACAACCCAATGAACTTTGTCCACCACAGTCCAGTGAATAACTCCATTTGCGGACATGCATGCTATAATGTTCAAGTTCACTCCCTTTGTCGTTGTGGTCATGTGCACAGCTGGTTGTCCTTTAGCTGCCCTGCCGAAGTTCCTGGAACACCAGATATTGAAGTTAGTCTCATCCAAATGGAAGCGGCAAACACGCGGTCCATCAGACTGCAGCCATTGGTGTACAGCATGCGGCTGTGCTTGATATCGTCACGGTTGCAATCTGTGGGCCTTTGCGTCACTAGCTTCATCGAGTAGCAATGTGCATCCAGCAAGCGGTCGAGTGTGCTTGCACTGATTGTTACTCCTGGCATTTCTTTCTCCAGGGCCTCCTTTATTTGCTTCAATGTAAATGTACAGTATTCGTCGATAATTCTTCTCAAAGTACTCACGACGTCATCTCCAAACTTCCTTTTTGAACCCCCACCATGCTTTGATGTTTCTCTGTCGGTAGCGGCAATCGTTCTTTCTGTTTTACTGTTGATGCCTAGAGCGTCGGCCAGTTGCTTTAATTCACCGCCACGCCTGCAAACGTCCACATTCCTAGCCCTGTCGACCACCGATACTCTGCTGTGTTTTTTTTTTTCGACGAGGTTCGTCGGAGTTCTTAAAGTGTGGTCCTCGTTTGCGTCCAGCCATGGCTTAAAGCAAAGGTCTCTCTTTGTCTGCAAATTTTCCCGTATGAAAACACACGTTTCAAGTAAACACGCTTCAGCTACACTAAGCGTCGTCTGTTACATGAAAACCGGAGTATCTATTTTGATGCTTTTATAACAACTTATTTCCACATGAACCCGATTAAATGCAAGTTTGGTATTTTTAAGTGGTTATTTCTGATTTCAAGAACGAATTAGTATCATCTGTCGGTCATTGTTCTCCTGGGCTGAGCAGACGACTGCGGTAGCCTCAGCGCATAAGTAGCCAAATGACGTCTGCTGAGCATACCAGGCTAATCTATGCATATGCGATGGCGTAGATGGTTAACCGGAATGAAGCAGTAGCAATGCAATAAAGACTAACATGAACTCTATGAGCAAATACATTTAAGTACCCATACATGCAATTACTACTGACTGTTTTTTTTTTTGAAGCTATGACACCAAAATGTTAAGGGGAAGTCGCACTGCACACTTCATTTCATAAGCGCTACCGTGTATAGCCGAGGGAAAAGTTCTTGCTGTGACGCCATGTTTACCTTATTCTGACGTTTATACTATATATAGTGGCTAACTGTGTGTTTCTAGCGCGTGGATTAAACTGACTGGCACCTGAAATAAAGTCATTGGCAATTGGATTAAATACGGTGGCACTTGGATTAAACTCAATGGCACGCGGCCTGAGTGAGTTGGCGCTTGGATTAAATATGTTGGCGCTTGGATTAAATGTTTGGCACATAGATTAAATAGCTCGGCGCTCAGATTATTTCAATGGCGTGCAGATTATTTAGGCTGGCACTTGGATTAATGTGAGCGGGAAAACCTATAGATACTCCAAGTCTGATGAGGCTGCTGGAGAGATAAATTCAGGAGACGTGAATGTCGGACGTAAACTTCCAATAAGAGCGCCTCCTCTTTGTAATCTATTTTCGGGTGAAATTATTTTGGTGGTACTGGGCGTATATAAAATTGCGGCTACAAACGATGTTACACGGGTCGTTTAGAGCCGTAACAAAGAAATGAATACGTCAAGAAAACCTTTACATACATGATTTGTACAATATGTGAGTGATATTGGTCGTTTTGGGCTCAGTAACCACAAGAAATGGTTCGAGAGAACATTTGATCTTATTTCTAATGTCTACATGTTTTTCCGAATGTTGGTGACGCTGTGATCAACAGAAACGAAGATAGAGAAACTTATTTCCTAGAGCAAATTTTTTCGGCATGCATAACCAACTGGATAAGGTTAATGCTGTGATGACAGTACGTGGCTGCGGAATTCGAAATAAATCGCCAAACAAAAAATCTGTCTCAGTTGATGGAGAAATGTAATGTGTCTGCACTGGTGAAAAAACAATGAGAGTGTGGCATGAATTGAGGGGGGACAATATTGTACCCTGCTAAAAATACAATAAAACACAGTGGCAGTGGTATTGTTTCAGGCCACTTATCCTATGGTTCTTTAGAAAACTCTGGCATTGTAGTGGAATGCAGAAAAGAAATGTCAGGTTCAACTGCCTGCCATTTTAGCTACTTTAGTCGCACTCACCAAATCAGTGCAAGTTGTGCACGTACAACACTTACTTAAATAAACATCCTAACTGCCCAGTCACTATTGCGTAACGCTTATTTTCAAACACAGAGCAATATTTCGCTGTGCGTTTTGTAAATGTTCTTTTGGGTACTTTTCTTTCAATTTGCGTGTTTCATACGACACGTTGGCGTCCTTATCAGAGCTGGTTTCGCCTTTTCGAACTGTGGTGAAATGCTCTTAAAACTACAGAAATGGATCTGTTTCGCAGGAGGCGTTGAAATACTACAAATATGTACAAGTGTTCTTCTTCCTGATGATGGTGAACGCTTAGCGGGCTTTCGCTAGGCTAGTCGTTGGTTGCCCATATTTCAGTCATCATTTATAATGAGGCCACCCTCATTATAAATGTAAAAATACATTTTTAATGATGGTGAGACACGTAATAATTTGGTAATAATACCAAATTATTTGTGTCTGCAAATGGCGTGTGTATATTTCTACAGAAATCACAAGCATGTGTCTATATTTTATGGCTTCACCCACATAACAAAGATTAAACAGAGCCAAACTATTCTTCTATGCCGGAAATTATTGAGATTTCCTTTTTTCACGACTGAGCGACAGCATGCGGAGATTTGACAAAGTTCCGCCGATAAACATACTCAGTGCAGGCGAAGGCTTCTGCAGGTGTGTCCCCATCGCACTAAGGCTTTCTCAAAAATGAAAAGCTAAGAATAGTTCTGTAGTGCAAGGCTAAGTTGCCGTTCAGAGGCGTTCCATCGTAGGTCTGTGCTCCTCTGCGTAACACCCTCTACTTCTACAAGAAAAGGGAGAAGGTTTGGGCGTGTTGGTTGTACATCGTACTTCATTAAACAGAGCGCACAAAACATGGGACTACAAGAAACTGTGCTCTCCAAAAAAAAAAAAAATAATGAGACAGGAGTGGCTATAAGTACTCAAAGAAAGCCTTCACCTCGCAGGGTCTACGTCTGTCTGGAACGATGAGCGGAGAACGACGGCGGAAAAAAAGACGTTAATGCGTGGCGGGGACATAGGCTGTCGCTATGTTCGCATGTATACTGCAGCGCCAAAGCACACTTTCGCGTGCTGCGCTCATCACCGCGCAATACCAAGTGGCACAACCTGGGTAGACATCGTATAGCCAGGCACGACACCGTGCTTCAGGTATATCTTCATAATGGCGCTCTGAAGCATGCAAGAGCAAACACGCTGTCACGACGACATTCGCGTGTGAATTTACCTCGTAAGTAAACTCCGCCTGGGTCGAACTCCAGTGCGTGCTTTTCTTTTTCCACGAAGCTACAAAACACTCGGTACTTGCGTACTACTTATAGGATTCGTAGTCGCGCGCATTATGAGAAGCTGAGAACGACGCGACGAGCGGAGCCCGAAAGTGACTTAGTAGCTTTATGGTTAAAGCCGAGCATCTGCTTATTTCCTGGACCAACTAGCACGTTAAACATCTTTCTGCTACGCGCAACGAGAATAGACAAGCAAAAGTACTGTCGTTATGTCTCTGATGTTGCAGTTCCTTTTACCAGCGGGCATTCGAGTGGGTAGACTAGAATGTACATACTTAGAGCTACCAAATGTGCAAAAAGAAGCACATGAGACCAATGGCGTAGCTATAAGGAGGGGGAATATTCACTCCCACTCCCATTGAAAATGTTCACTTTTTTGTGCATATATATTAGACGTACGCATAAAATGCACGCGCGGAAGTACAGATGAAGTGTGGTTCACTCAGCGCTCTTTCCACCGAAAATATTTCTAAGCTACTGTATAAAATGTAGCAATGGTGCAGGTGTTACTTACGTGGAGCCCAAAAACTTGATTTGATATGTAGGGTTCAACGTCTCAAAACCACCATATGCTTACGAGAGACGCCGTAGTGGAAATCTGCGGAAGTTTCAACCACCTGGAATTCTTTAACGTGCACTTAAATCTGAGCACATGGGTCTAAGTCATTTTCGTTTCTATCGAAAATGCAGCTGCTGCAGCCGGAATTTAACCCCGTGACCTACGGGTCAGCAGCCGAGTACCTTAGCCACTAGACCACCACGGCAGGGTGGAGCCGAAAAAGCAAAGCACACCTTGAAAGTTGAGGCACTTTTTCGCAACTGCTCAGGCAGCTTCACGAACATAACAGACTTAACAGACATCGTGCAGTGCCACTGTTGCGCCAGCAGGAAATTTTGCCGCCTTCCACTTCATGACTTGCGCCGTGCAAAAACGACTGAAAGTGAATCAATAGTTGGTTGGAATTCACGCTGAAAGAAGGTAAACGTGCATTCACTGACACAAGAAAAGAGACTGGAAAAACACAAATGCCGTGTTGTTGCAACCTCCTCTTTTATTCACTACGTTTATGCCTGCTTTCTTTGATCATGGTTCGGCAGTGTGTCATATTAACGAATGCACTGGCATTGTTAATATGCACTGGCATTGACAACGAATGCACTGGCGCAAGCCGGCACGAGTGTGCAGGAAACTCTGCACCTTTG
>NC_051165.1:129994451-130179336 GCF_013339725.1 Rhipicephalus microplus
TTACGACAGAGAGGTGCGTTTTCTTGCATGTTCTCGCGTGAAAGGCGGCCATATGGAATGTTGCTCCTCTTGCACAATGGTCACGCGTTGGTTTTGTTTCAGCAAGCTTTAGCACAGTGAATTTTTGCTTTTGTACTAAATACAACACGTATGTTCTTTCTCTATAAGCTCTCTCTTTGTTCACTCACTCAATCAATCAATCAATCATTCATTCATTCACTGAATCAACCAATCAGTCGATCGATTAATCAATCAATATTTATACAAACCAGGAAAAGTCAAATTGTTAAGTACTGTACAAAATGGTCTGCAAAATAAAAACCAGACAGCAAAACAGTGAGAGGTGCGGAAACAGTGAAAGAAGAGATTGTCTCAGATCTGAAAGCGACACGTTTGTGTTACGTAAGTAAAAAAACCAAGAATACTAATAATAAGAATAATATTAAAGCTACGAGTAACTTAATAATTAGGTTGTATACGGTGGACCGTGCTGGGCGAACAAGATGGCGACAGTTCATCAACAACCAGCAACCGACGTCGTCTTTCTCTTTCATGCAGCAAGGCTGTAGCGGCTGTTATGTATCATAACCCCCCGGCGGTAGAAGCACCGTCTCGGTGCTTGAGCAACTCGGATGCGGTAGAAGGAGGGTCATAAGGCTTGAGTCGAGCTATGTGCACGATGTCGCTCGAAGCTGACGATGATGACGTTGGATCGGCTGGATTGATCTCGTATGCAACGTCAGTACATACGATTCAGCAGGGCTGTGGCGGCTGTTGTGTATCATAATACTAATATAAAATAATAATATTAGGAAGGATTGTGGCATATCTTCAGAGAGTTTCTCGTATTGCATTCAAGTACTGTTATGTGATCTCCATTACTACAGAGCCTATATTAGCCCTCAGCTAGTCGTGAGAAGGAGCTAACCACTGTTTTATGGAGAAGTGGTTTGGTAGCCCTAAGTGAACGCAATCATTACCTTATGAATGTAGTCCACACAGAAAACTTTTATTGGCATCATATCTACCACGACATTTAGGAGTACACTACAGACTTTGACAAGAAGTAGCATACACAAACAGCTTCCTGTACAAAATACATCTATTTAGCTCACTGGAATGCCACTGTCATCACACAAAAGAAAATATTTCTCTTATTCTTTTGGAGTTGATAAGCTACGCAACAGAAACTGAAAAAATGAGGAAGAAACTAGCAAGCATGGACAGACGGTCCCTGACTATCAAGAAATTACTTAGATCATGGCCTGAGGGGCATATTCAGAAAAAGGCGAGCAACTTTCTGAAAGACTTCTTATTAGTGAAAACCAAACTGGATAAGCACCTGTGATATGCAGCTAGGGGTTTTGATATATGAAATGATGTGTTAGCACATATACTGTGAGTAGGAATAGAAAGGATGAGCGTGAACGTTTGAAAGCAGTGTGAACTACTGTAAGCGAAACGTACAATGTTGCATTGAAACATTTCGATTTGTTTCTGTGTGATATTATGCTTTTTTTACGGAATGTTCATTTTGGATGCCCTCCATCAGTAATTCTTGGCTTCACTACTTACTGATATGGGGTGTCTGAGGTAATGTAAACCTAGAATTCTCTACAGCAAAACATAACAGAACAGAACAGATAACATTGGATAATAAGCTGTGCTGTTCCCTCGGTAAGTTTGGAAAAACGATAAGAGAATTGATTACTTCTTGTGTGACTACACGCCCTTCAGCCTTCAGCAACAGTATTATAGACCTTTGTCGAACAAGCAAACTCGGGCAACTTGGACAAGCAAAGAAACGAAAAAAATTATTTGGGCACCTGTGCGCACTTTTTTATTGACAAGGTTGTGAAAGCTTAATCACGTTTGATAAAAGCGACTGCCACTTACAAAAGGTCGTCAACACATCTATGGCGCTCTGTGTGCACATATGAAGAGGTACTTCGTCACTTTTTTTAAGATTTCCTATTGCTTTTTTATGTTTTCTACGTACCTATGACCCATATTGAGACCTCCTCGATCGCTAGGTAGCCATCAGTCAACACGTCCTTCTCCTAACCTCTCATTATTTTAATTGTGCTTCTTTCTGGAAACGAGGCTTGTGGGGAAATTTCTGGTCACTTGGGTTATACTTTTGCACATGTACTATTGCATCGTATACGGTGTAGTGGAGCATACGCACCAACGCGTATGCGCCTTCGGAAGACAACGAGAAGCCCGTGCTCTGATTGCGCGAGAACCTGTGCCGCCTTTGCCAGACTTGCTGTTCGCCCATTTTCCGTCGCGACCTCGTTGCGACTCCTCTGTTCTAATAAACATCATCGCAACGGTAACGTTTCTAGTGCGTTTACAGCGACGACCCGAAATTCAAACCCTAACCTTCCGCAACAAAGTGCCGCAGCAAATGCGTGAAACTTTGGGTGAACAACAGTTTAGCTGTGTGGAAAAATGACAAGCGATGTTCAGGCAGCAACAAAATTTTACACCAACAAATTAATCGTTACGTTATGAAATCTATCCTCGGAAAAAATGGCAGCATATCCACGGAGTGAATGATGGAAAGTGGGGCGAAGCATTCGTCCGTCCATGCTTCCGTCCGTGTGACCGTTGTTGCGAAGCCACCTCCGAAATCCCGCCGCTGACTTCCACTGTTGCGAACGACGGACCGATCCCGCCGAAGCCACCACTGTTGCGAAAGACGGGGACGCCAACACGGCCTCGAAGGCGCCACTGCTTTCAACTCCGCCGGGAAGGTCACCAGCCGTTTGGTAGCGTATGTTTATCAGCTCGCGACTGCTTCTGCGCAGAGCTGATAAGACGAGCGGACGAGACGACGGTGAGTTAAACAAGGTACAGCATATATACAGAGGCGTTACAATTTCGGCACTGGGGCCGACAGAGACTCGAAGAGCCGAGCTCTCCTCTCTAACACATAGGTCAGCTTTTCGCCTAAGACCGCCGACTCACACACATGTCGGCTCTCCGACACGGGGACTCCTCTCCTAGGACCTCCGATCGCGACGCGCCGCAGGGCTTCTTTTATTTACACCGGGTCCAACCAGAATGTCCAATCAGAAGCGCCGCTGGTCGTCAGGACAGATTCCTCCAATGGGGGTCGCCGCGCCATGCGTCAGACCACCAGACACGCGGACGCCGGCTCGCTGTCACGCGCGCAGCTGACTCAATGCACGTGGGCCAGGGAGGCGCCGCGCGTGTTCACGCCGTCGAGTTGATCGCGCCAGGCGGACTGCGGGCTGGCCTTGACCCAGATTGCCTTTTTCCGAGGCACGGACGTTTGACGAGGACTCGCTGGCATAACAGCACCCCCGCCGCCAGACAATGCACCGGAAAGACGAGCTGCTTCCACGGGGCTCGGATGTCAGGTGCGCTCGTTTGCCAGGTCCCTCCAGGTTCGCCTCCAGGGCCATGGGGAGAATACAGCTCCAGACTGTTCCGGGAACACATCCCATTTTTGACGACGGATCCCAGCTCCACTGGCTTGTCGCCACAACTTGTCGACCAGCTTCACTCGTCTCTTCTGACCATCTTCGGTTTCAGCACTTGTCGATGGTTCTGCAACTTGCCAAGAACGGATCGACAACAGACAACACACGACACACGCAAGTGCCTTCGGTCACCCGACAGAACACCAGACAAAGTATAATACAACATATACCTATCTACGTGTTTATCGGAATTTTGTTCCCTCTACATCAAGAGGCACATGTGGGACACAAGACTCTTAAAATGACAACTCCAATTTTTTTTTCCACGTACAACAACGTAACGAATTAGAATACCACAAAGTTGGCCCCTTGAGATCACTCTGAACGATAGCGCTCAGCCCAGGTCGTGATGAGGTCAATATTTTGCCCCGAATCGCCAGCCAGAAACCGAAAGGTTGAGAAGTTACTAGCTGGAACGCACTGCTCAATGCACCTGCATTAGCGTTTACCTTTCCTTTATTTTTTTTGATAGCGAACGTCAAAGTTGCGCTGTGGAGCAACATGCTCCACTTCAGTAACCGGCCACTTTTAGGCGACGATACCTATGCGGCACCAAGAGCGGCTCACACTTTCGACGTTGCACAGGGGAACAACGATACGGCTTGCTACTGATTGACTCCTCACCGCTTAGCTCGATATCGTGTTCGATCACCGTCGTGTCTCCGGGACGGTCCGACAACACATACCCAAACTCGGAAACAATCTTTCTCAGGTCCTCTTTCTCAGGTCCTCCTTCACTTAAGCTAGGCTCTAGGTTTATCTGCTCCCGGATTACTTTCGATCCCCCTTCGATCACCTCACTAGAACTCAAATTTTCTGCTTCCTCTTCCTCTGAAGCCTTCAACAGCTGATTTACGACCGCTTGGTGTTGAACATTGGGTTTCATCAAGTTGTAAATTTTGTTCTGCCGCCTTCCTACTTGCACCTCATAAGTTGTATCGCAAGGCTTCGATAATACTTTGGCGGGCCCTTCCCAATCAACCTCAAGCTTGTTCCTTTTGAACGGCTGCAGCAGCATTACCTGACTCCCTACTTCAAAAGCACGCTTCTTCACCGATTCCTCGTAGTGCTCCTTCGACAGCACTTTTGCCGCGTTTTTCTGGCTTTCCACTCGCGCTTCAATTTGGCTTTCCACTAGCGCTTCAATCGAGAAATCCTCACGTTGCTCTCGAATGAGCGTCTCTCGATCAACTCTCGGCAGCTCGCTCCAACTTTCCGCTACAGGCGAGAGCGTTGCAACCCTCTCGCTCTGATTCAATGGCGCCATGTCGTCTCCCCTTTCTCCGGAAACCGCGCAGCTAGGTTCGGCGACGGGCCGCTCGCGTGACTGCTCACATGACTCATGCGGAAACTTTCCTTTCTGGGGTTCCGTCGACCCGCCGACAAGGTCACTTGAGAGTTCACCGCATGGAACCAGGTCCAGCTTCCGCGAAAGCTTTCGCGCTTGCGATCGCGTGAGGGCCATGCACGCAAAGCTGGGGAAGAACGATTTGCCCTGCTCTTTGAGGAGCTGCTCCGAGTTGTTGGAGAAAAGATAAGGAAAACGATCGTTCAGCGTGGCAGACACAGCCGCTTCGGTGCGAAGCTTACCGAACGGGCCTTCAATGACAACCGTGGCGATTGGTAAGCGAACACTCTGCTCCTCGGCGACTTGCCTGATCCACGCGCATTCTCCTGTGAAGTCATCCGGAGACACCAATGAAGGATGGACAACGTCCATGGTTGCCGCTGAGTCTCTAAGTGCTCGGCACGTTTTCTTATTCACCCTAATTTCTTGGAGATACGGCTCCAACAACCGAATGTTTTTTTCTGATTCTCGGATCGTTGCGAAGGCAAACTTTTCCTGACAGTTTCTAGCGATGTGCCCTTCCTTTTTACAGTTGTAGCAGATTAGCGGCTTCCGTTTGTTTTCCGATTCAAATGCCTGTGTGGTAGAAACCTCACTCGATTTCTCCGCTTCTGTTTGCCCTTCCCCTACACTGTCCTTCGTAAGGGACGGGTCCTTCTTGAAATTACGGTGCGGAGCGGGTTTCTGTTGATCAGGTTTCCTTGAAAAGCCCTCTTTCCTTTCATCCTTTTCAACGCGCACTGCCCTGCTATGCAACTTTCGGCGAGTATAATACTCCTCAGCTAACTCAGCTGCCTTATTTAACTGTACTTCCCCAAGTCTGTCCTGCAGCCAAAGTCTGACATTATCCTCAATGCAGCGGTAGAATTGCTCCAATGCAACGCATTCCACCACTTTATCGCGGTCGTCATAAACACCTTCGCCCTTGAGCCATTCAATTAAATCGGCTTTAAGACGAAACGCGAAGTCAACGTGTGACTCATTCCCCTTTTCAGCATACCGGAACCTTTGCCTGAAAGCCTCGGGTGACAACTTATAACGTCTCAAGAGCACTTCCTTAACCTCGTCATAGCTCTCAAACGCTTCCCTAGACAAGCAAGTTAATGCGTCGGACACTTCGCCGGGAAGAAGAGCTAGCAGGTTCCGCGCCCAAAGACACCGCTCCAAAGCGTTTCGCTCACAGACGTGTTCAAACTTGACGAGATACTTCGCCATGTCCTCGCCTACTACGAACGGTGGCAGTTGGTCTCGAATTCTAAAACCGCTGACCTGAACTGTTGGAGAAGCTACGCTAGGCGCCTGCGAACACTGTAGGATTGCCAATTCTAGTCGTTTCAACTCTAGGCGCTCTTGTCTCTCGGCCTCCTCGCGACGTTCGCGCCTTTCAGCTTCTTCGCGAGCTTCTCGCCTTTCCTCACGTTCGCGAGCCTCTTGCCTTTCAGCTTCTTCGCGAGCTTCTCGCCTTTCAGCCTCCTCGCGGCGTGCTTTGATTTCCACCCAGGCCTCATCGACTTCCTCAGCCGACACTCCCTCATCCTTCATGATCTCAAGGATCGCTTGTTTTCGTTTCGCACGGCCCAAAGTAATGCCGAGTTCCTCACAAATTTCGATGAGTTCCTTCACTTTAAGGTTCTCCATCGTTCACACTAGCCTCTTGCTGTTTGCCCCTGTTAAGAATCTACTTGCCGTACCCACTATAAGCCTACTAGCAAGACGCGCAAGCAATTTTTCACACTCCCGTGTTTACCCCCTCTGCATTAACTTTGGTTTCAAAGCGCTTCGACTTGGCTTGAAACGATCAAAGCTCACTTCAATGCCTCACAGCCCTTCTCTAAACTACTACAACCTGAGCTAGAGTAGTCTGGTGAACTGAGGGGAAAACATCAGGCACTCACCGCATCGATGTCGCTGACGCCGGCCGATCCCGCAGCTGCCAACCACTGTTGCGAAGCCACCTCCGAAATCCCGCCGCTGACCTCCACTGTTGCGAACGACGGACCGATCCCGCCGAAGCCACCACTGTTGCGAAAGACGGGGACGCCAACACGGCCTCGAAGGCGCCACTGCTTTCAACTCCGCCGGGAAGGTCACCAGCCGTTTGGTAGCGTATGTTTATCAGCTCGCGACTGCTTCTGCGCAGAGCTGATAAGACGAGCGGACGAGACGACGGTGAGTTAAACAAGGTTTATGTACAGCATATATACAGAGGCGTTACAATTTCGGCACTGGGGCCGACAGAGACTCGAAGAGCCGAGCTCTCCTCTCTAACACATAGGTCAGCTTTTCGCCTAAGACCGCCGACTCACACACATGTCGGCTCTCCGACACGGGGACTCCTCTCCTAGGACCTCCGATCGCGACGCGCCGCAGGGCTTTTTTTATTTACACCGGGTCCAACCAGAATGTCCAATCAGAAGCGCCGCTGGTCGTCAGGACAGATTCCTCCAATGGGGGTCGCCGCGCCATGCGTCAGACCACCAGACACGCGGACGCCGGCTCGCTGTCACGCGCGCAGCTGACTCAATGCACGTGGGCCAGGGAGGCGCCGCGCGTGTTCACTCCGTCGAGTTGATCGCGCCAGGCGGACTGCGGGCTGGCCTTGACCCAGATTGCCTTTTTCCGAGGCACGGACATTTGACGAGGACTCGCTGGCATAACACCGTCTATGCGACTGTTCGTGCACCCGTCCATGCGTTCGTTCATGCATCCACCCCTGCGTCTGTTCGTGCGTCCATCCATGCGTCTGTCTGTGTGTCCGTTCGTCCATCTATTCAACACTCCAAGTCCCACCATCTCGCCATCCATGATCCTTTTATCATATATTCTCCATATAGAAGCACCGCCATTCAGTGGACATTCCAAGGACTAAACGAGAGGTGGCACACGCACACTTTCTTACGGCTTGCGCTCTTCGGGTCTACTTCCCACCTTCAACCACCTTGAGTTCATGGTATATACTAGTTCACTGTATTCATGGCACTGCGGCCCAATGCTCGCTAAACCTTTCTAAAATCAAGGAGGTTACGCCCAGCGAGTATAACGTAGCAACCTTTTCCTGTCAGATAGTGCTCAATGTACATGCCAGTGGCTGCTAATGTGAAATGAGAGACAGGAGGATTCAGCTTTTAATTTCTTACGGCTTGCGCTTCGTATCTGCTTCCCCCCTTTAACCACCTCGAATTCATTCATGGTATATACTAGTTCATTGTATTCATGGCCCTGCGGCTCAACGCTCGCTAAACCTTTCTAAAACTAAGGAGGTTACACCCAGCGAGTATAATGCAGCAACCATTTCTTGTCCGATAGTGCTCAATGTACATGCCAATGGCTGCTAATGGGAATCGCAGCGTGCGCGTTGACTAAAAGCCGAATGCTCCTGTCTGTCATTCCCAATAGCAGCCATTGGCATGTACATTAAGCACTATTTTTTATTGTTAAACAAGGCACAAAAGAATTCTCTCACCTGCACCACCTTGGAGGTCAAATGTTAGACCTATTTCGGGTATGTGCCACTGGTGGTTACGTACTACGAGGGACGCACAAGCCACGCCATAAGGAGCTTCGCCCCTAAAAAAATCGTAGTAGCGTCAGATGCCCCTCGACTACTTGAGACGTCACGCCAAAAGAGTTAGAAGAAGTGCATACGAACAGCTTTCTGCGCAGATTACGCCAATCCAGTTCACCGAAGTGCTACTGTGGTCACCAAAACGAGATTGTCGGTCACATTCTTTAGGTATGCGTAGCGTACGCAAATGGAGAAAAAAATTATAGAAGAAAGCGTTATGCTCGCACAGACGACCTTTCTCATTACTATTGTAATGCATCGTCAGGAAAAACGAACATCTTCATGGAACACTTCGTAGTGAACACTGGACTAAATAAGCAATTGTGATAAACGGCTGTGTTGTCATATACGAAATAATGTGTTAATCCCTATAAAATGGGAAAAACTAGAAGTGTGTGTGTGTGTGTGCGTGCGTGCGTGCGTGCGTGCGTGCGTGCGTGCGCGCGCGCGCGCGCGCGCGTGTGTGTGTGTGTGTGTGTGTGTGTGTGTGTGTGTGTGTGTGTGTGTGCTTTATTGCAATACAGTTGCTGCAAGCGAAACATGTTATTTCACCTTGTTTCAGTGTGTTACGCGTTTTTAGAATTCTGTATTTTTTGCTGCAAAGCCTATAGAAATACAGTGACAGAGATAACATAAACCGAAACCCACCGTGCACAGCAAGCCACTTAAAACGGAACAGAATAGGACGGACCAATATAAATGGAGATAACACACAGAAAAAAGGGAGTGGTGAGGGGGCTTCAGCCTGATCGCAGCAACACGGCTCTAACCGGACGGCTGAGGTCAGTTGAGAAGTACATCGTAAATGGAAATAAATGCCGGTGCATAAGCCTATATGTAATCGGCCCCCTATAGCTCTTTTCAGGACGCGCTTTCGAAAGGGAGGATTTTCTTGGATGCTTGAGCACGAAAAGAAACGTTAAAAGTGTACGAAGTTCGTATAATTAACGAAACCCTTTTTGTTGCTGTTCTCGCTGTTGTTTGTGAATCGCAGCAAAGCTATTATAAAATACTGGACCGAAATACACAATGCCGGCCGCGTCACATTGCGATTATTGATTGCAACAACATCACACAAAAACGAAGAAGTGCCATCCTCGCCATGTTTTTTTTTCTATTTCACACCTACGCGATATTATGAGAATCTGCACCAGCAAAACAAAAAAAAAAAGCTGAGTTCCTTACCGGGTCTTTTCTTTTTCTGTTGGACAGCCCGGCTTTCTGCGCAGATTACATCGTACTTCCAATTTTCCTTAGGCTGCGAGAGGGATCGTAATGGATGTTCGATTATAGAAGAGAACAACGGCTCGTAGTGACAAGGCAGCCGCGTTGAAACACTAAAGCGAAGCAAAGAAGAAAAAGTGCTTCGCCAGTTTCGTTTGGACGCCTGTTATTCATTTCCTAGATTCATTTTCTCCCTGCTCAAGCCGCCTTCTCCTTTTTTGGTGGGGTGGGGGGGGGGGGGGGAGGTGGCTTTTTTATCTCCGCAAAAGGTCTTTCAAGGTGTTTTCATCGGTGTTAGTAGAGTGACCGGTGAAGTCTGTTCACGCGAGCCCTTCCGAGAATTGTCTCGCTAGCCAGTGTAATTGGTTGTCTATCCTTCCCATGCGTCACGTGGTATTCTAATTTTTTTTTCAGCACATTTAGCCTTTGTTTAGAGCTGCGAACTCTTTCAGATAGCTTAAATTCCTGCCCCTGTCGCACAGTTCAAAAGCATTTTCCTTTCTCTTCTGTATACCGTTTTTCGGTAATGAAAAAAGCTGTTTGTAAAAAAAATTTAGCAGTATGGAGTAGAATGACATCGCGACGCAACTAGGGCACCTCCTTACAAGTGGGTCATTTTTAAATAACAGGAAAAGCGCAATCGTCCAAGTGGGTATACTGTTTTTCGTAAGTACGGTAATTTACACGGAACTGGCACGTGCAAATGTTTTTGAATGAGCTAGACGAAAAGTGAATGCAAGACACGGATGCGCGTTTTGTCCTGACCTTTACTTCAAGTCCTCCAAGTTCATTGCATTGGCGTCAGTCTACGGCAACTCGAATGTCCAGGTGCATCGTACACGTACATAATACCTACTTTAATCACGTATAGCGAATAATGTAAGTGAACTATGCTTAATGCTACTGCACTATACTTAACGTAAATGAAATATAATGCAACTTCAACGTAACTAAACTATGCGTACGTATTACTTACGTAGTTGATATATCGTTGATTTTCTGTGGTATGATTTATTAGCTTGGTATTTCCAAGAAGGGTGGAGTTGGGGGGTGGGGGCAAGTTTTGGATATTGATAGTGAAGTCCGAAACAGGGGAAGGAGGTAAAATTGGAAGGAAGTGATCCGATGTAAATATAGAGGCACGCTGTTTCATTTCATGAATAGTTTTGTGCTGTGTGGTTTTATAAACAGCTTCACGTTTGCTAAATACTCCAGAAAAAGAAAAACAGAAATATAAATAAACAGCTGTGTTATAAGGGTGACATGTTTAAATGAAACAAAGGGGATAGATGACGTAGAGGAACTTTGGATTGAATTGACCTCGATCTTTGGCGCTTCTTATAATATTGAAGCTATATCCTATAAAAGATCTGTCACTGCTGTTTTGTTTCTATAATTTATGTTTTCTTTTTCTTTCTCACTAGAGCCAAGTGGGAAATATATAGTTGGGAAAACTGAATAGATGAATACCTGCCCAATTTGTTTAAGGGCTTGATGATCAGTGAAGTTAACATCAGCGAACCTACTGTTAAACCTAACGAAAACATCTGCTGTGAGAAGAAAATCTGTGTAGCTTCAACCAAATTTAGTGCTTCGTCAACTACTTGAGTAAAACCATCTCTGGTAGGTTAGCCAAAGCTATGAAGCTTGAGATCTTTGT
The DNA here is from genome assembly GCF_013339725.1 of Rhipicephalus microplus. Taxonomy (NCBI): domain Eukaryota; kingdom Metazoa; phylum Arthropoda; class Arachnida; order Ixodida; family Ixodidae; genus Rhipicephalus; species Rhipicephalus microplus. Next base: position 130,005,761 of record NC_051165.1, read on the forward strand.
TTATTCCACTCGCACTCGGAGCATTCTACCGGCGAAGTTATTTCAGTGCACAAATTCAGTCTAGAAAACGTATTGCAAGGACTATAAGACAAAAATCATTGCCGTTACAGCGTGATTCATTGCTCAGTCACATTACTGAAATAAAGAAAGGCTGCAGAGAGTAGATGAAGCTCCGGATTAACTTTATTTTCTCTGTCAACACGATATAAAAAAACAAAAATGAGCGAAGATATTGCAAAATGCGGTTCAGAATCTTGGAGACGTTCCCTCATGAAGGGAGAGGGGGAGGAGTCAAGCAGAGCTTTGCGTGGGCAAGCCGGAGCTACAAATTTCTTTTCTTTCTTTCTTTTGTTATTTCTAGTATATTGTGCAATGTATGCTCCTGGCCCTTTCTTTCCACAATGCTGACAACTGGAACTTGATACACGCGCTTGTTACCGAAAAAAAAGTGACAGTCACTCGTGAAATGGTGTGAATTGGCAACATCATATGACGTGTGGCTATGATAAAATATCATAATGTCAATAAATGGCTGAAAGCCAACACACCCGCCACCGAAATGGCATCAGTTGAAGGTGAACGACGGGTGTAGGTACCCAAATCGCTGGAGCTCTTTCGAGGGCAATATTGCCAGCGGTATGTTTTTTTTTTTTGCGAATTATGCTGCCTCCCCGAAACCCTTCAACTGACAGAAACTTCACCGATAACAAAGAAGGCATAGGAGTAATATTATTTTTATTATTATTGTATTTCCTCACACGGATATACAAGGACACAGAGGAAAGAGAGAGAGAGCAAGGAGGCAACTTCCACCTGAACGGACACAATGCCTGCTCTTCAGGAAGGATGGAAGAGCCAGAAGATAGGAAGATAGAAAGAGAGAAGGGGGATATTAAAAAAAGAAATGACGAAGACTAAGACAAGCATAAATAAATTAGAAATTAAAAGAGCCCATAAACGGCTGTCCCGGTTTGTTTGGTTTACAAAAGTCAGTAAAGCTGGATGGGCCCGGTCACGCCAAGAATAACGGCCTCTTGGAAATGAATTATTGTCTAGGGTCGTGCACTTAAGTCCCAAAGATTCATATTCCTTGTTAAGCAAAGCCCGCTGCGTATACCAAATGCGGCGCAGTGCACTACGAGATGCTCAAGTGTATCGCAGGAGCAAGAAGCTGCACACAGTGGACTGCCCGCACGTCTTTGACGGTATAATCGTTCGCGCACCGGCAAGGAGCCTATCTGTAATTTATTTAACATCACCCTGGAACGGCAAAGCAAGACACGGCCACGAACACGGTAAGAGATTGTTCCGTTTGCCACACGCTGGTCTGGATGCTGTTTTATGAAGTGTTGGCGTAAAAGCAGACGAGCGATTTCTATTGTAGATGAAATTTCGGGACAGTCATAATCATCGTGGTTAAAACACCAAGCAATGTGATCTGCTTCTTTATTGCCCGCGATTCCCGCGTGCGAAGGTACCCACTGTGAAGCAGAGATATCCTACGTGAGAGAATTTTGTTGGCGAAGTCCTTTATGCTGCATGCAATAAAGCTGTCGCTCTCTTTGCCGGTTAGTGTGCTAAGGGCACCATGAGAGTGTTTAAGGATGGCGACTGTCGATGCTGGTAGCCCTTCCTGCACGTATTTGATGACATCAATTGCTCCTGGCTCCGAAATCACCGACGTTGAGGGGTGCGATATTTTACACAACCGCCCGATAACGGCTTAAGCGCAGAAGGCTGCAGAAGCGCTCAGGCCGTCTCTGCGTACAGGCGCGTCTGTACATACTTTTGCATAATTTCAGATTCTGCAAATAAGAGTCGATGGGCTAATTGGTATAGCTCTGAAACAGGTCGGTCACACTTTTGCGTATTCTTGTAATCGACAGAGGGGTAGGGAAAGTAAAATAGCTGTGCTCTTTCGATGTTGTCAACGCAATGCTTTCGCCGGAATCACCTGTAATGTCAGTGGACGAAGCCGCCATAACTTTTGCTTATCCGTTTGAGAAAGCCGGTGCCGGAACAGCCTGTTACCGAGTGCGCGGCCACCTGGGTCTTGGGGCATACGTACAATATTATGTAGCGCCCATGGGTTGGCTTGAAGTTTTAGCGGAAACTGGTGCGCTGTACATGTGTACCAATCTGCAATCTCTCGCGTTATTAATGCCTTACCAGCCTTGAATTAACCCTCTGCTTTAATGTCACAGCTGGAACGCGATCATCGTGTTGCCCTCCGAGTAATGTTTGGCTTACCTCGTGGGGCATGTGGCTACACAAAGTTTGAGTGAAAACGTCACACCGGTTTTGTGCATTCACGTAAGACAGACAACTCAAAGGAAAAAGCTGTCTTCTTTTTCTCCTCGGTAAATGTATAAAGGGGGAGGAAACAGAAGCCGCGGCTTTAAGTGTTACTGCCAAGCGCCATCGTAGCATTTTTGTTGAGGTCCCGCACCCTCCGGCTTTCTCCGCTCAGGAGAGCTCGCTAAAGCGGCATTGTGTGGCGTTACATCTCGTGAAGCCACTCTACATTTTGTAGCGTCATTATGGCGTCGAAAATTTTTGCAAGCTGTGACTTTATGACGACCGTTATACGTTGACATCATTGATGATTACTTTTTTTGCATCATCTGTCCCCGAAGCAGCTGGACGGTCGAAGCCGATGGTTTATTTTTTTGTTTGATGAGGTATCAAAGTTTTTTGTCTTAACTTTTGTTCAAACCATTTATTCAACCTCCTTGGTTACAACCCGAGAAAAAAGGCAATATTTGATCACAGCAGAAGAACTGACATTTGGTCAAGTTGGATTCGATATGCATCTTTAAAATCGGCAGCGCAAAAAAAAACGCAAAGACGTGCAACACATCCTTCTCAAAACTAAGTTCAGGTGTGACAAAAAGAAGAAAAAATGGCTTCATGGTAAGAAACTTAAGTCACCTTATGTACCTTGCACAATAATACTTGTATACCAGCTTCTTTTTTGTGCGGTAATGTCTGAATTAGGCAGACTGGACGTTGCCTCAATGTAAGGTGTTCGAAACACCCGCGTTCAATGGAAAGCAACGCGTGCACGTTGCCCGTCAATGGGAAGAACATGGATGCACCTTAACTTTCTCGACATCATATGAATCATAATGCATGAAAATCAGGCGGAAGTCGGTGAGGCTCATCACATTGACAAAAAAAGGAAATCCCCGTATAAGCACGCCTCGAATAACAATGCATGACAATGAAATTTTTGTTCCTGAGCTAATGTGCGAGACGCGCCACAAAAGCACTACTCATTTTCTTGCGGGCTGCAAGCCTGATTGAAACTTTTAGATAGTGTAGTGTGTGGTTGTGTTTAAAGAAGTTATTAACCATTTAGAGTACTCGGTACCCTACTATGGGGAAACCAAAAAAGCCCTTTCATGCACTTCACCTTTCATGAGACAGGGTCGACAAAAATTACGCCGTCAACGAGTTTTTCAAGCCTTATCTGTTTATCACGGTATTTACCGTAATAATCACCCTGCACCCAGAGTAGCATGTCCAGTGAAAACCCAGACAAACATCGCCAGTTCTGGGGCGTTAAAGGTGCTGTGTGATGTGCTTTATTAGAGTTACTGGATATGCTACGTTTAGTTAAGGTAGAGTATACCAACCTCTGTGTGACATAACATGACTGTATGAAGAACACATTTTACAAGTCATAACATAAAAGATCATGACATGTATGTGATGAATGTCATGATATACATTTCATGGTCTTGAAGCGCTTTCGGTGGTTTCGTTAACATGGCATGTTGCAAAACTGGTATGGTATGACATGATTGCATGGCGAACACAAGCGACAGACCCTAACATGAAAATCATGACATGCGTGTAATGCAACAACATGACTACATTCCACGCTGATGATGTGCTGGTGGCCATTTCGCTAGCTGCACTTATACCAAATTGGCATTACGGGACGTGAATGGATGACGAAGGTATAATACTGGTGAAAACATGATGAACATGAGATCCGTGTCAAATAAAACACGACAACATGCCACGCTCAAGACGCTCTGGTGGCCGTTTCGCTAGCTTCACATGTACCAAACTCGGTATTACGCGACGCGAACGGACGGCTTAGGTAACTGACACATCCACACATGATAATCACATGCTGTAATGTACCAATATGACTACATGCCACAATCATGATAAGCTCGCGGCCGTTTCGCTAGCTTCACATATGCAAAAATTGGCATTATGTGACATCAATAGATGACGAATGTACGTGACTGGTGCAAACATAGTAATCATGAAATGCGTGTCATGTGAGAACATGACGACATGCCACAGTCAAGGCGCCAATACGTTTCGACATGATGGGGTGTGCGTGCTCGCCGGCGTTCATTTTGTCGCGTCACGCCGGCGTTGCCGCGCCAGGCGCCGATCCTACGATGCACTCGCAGGCGCGCCCCGCGCTGCGTTGCTTTGATGCATGCGTGTTTCAGCGCGTCTGGCGTACCTCCGTCGCGAAAAAGAAGGAGACGCGGTGTTGTCTGGGTAACGCATCAGCATAGAGTATTGTTACTCTATCACATCGGTGCGAAATGCAGCTTGTCGCATTTCGCGCTGGTTTCTGTCGGGCCGCGCCTATGGACGCTGATCGCGCCTGGCATCAGACATACGTACTCGTGTTTTGCTAACGTAGCGTCGCTGTTCGCAGTGTGAGCGCGCGTCAACGCTACATGGGAATATATTGGGGCCCTTCAAGATGCGCTTGCAGCCGTTTTGCTAACTGCACATATATCGAATTTTGTGTTACGTGACGTCAATGGATGATGAATTATATGACCGGTACAAACATGATAATCGCGACACGCGTGTCATGTAAGAACATCACAACATACCACGATCTTAGCGTGCTCGCGGCCGTTTCGCTAGCTCCACATATACTAAATTTGGTTTCACGTGACGTGAATAGAAGACGAAGGCAAATGACCCGTTTGAACATGATAAGGATGATATGCGTGTCATGTAAGACATGACTGCAAGCTATGCTCATAGTGTGCTTGCAGCCATTTCGCTAGCTCCACATATACAAAATTTAGTACCAAGTAACCTGAATAGATGACGAAGGTAAACAACACATTCAAGCATGATAATTATGACACGGATGTCATGTACGGCATGATTTATCTCCACCTCGTAACGTTGTGCTGATTTTAAAGTGATATATCAACATTTCTCATTCACGATTCGCATATCATCGATTCCCAGTGTACGTGGGATCTGCCATAGAGTTTCATACAATTGTACCTAGAGAATAATCTGGCGCTGCGATCATGTACCCCCATGGGAATTATGCGAAGTGCACGCTTCGGATTAGATAGGGTTAGCTAGTGAGCTGTCTGCAAGCCTTTTTCTACAATTTCAGTTTCGTTCTTCGCACAGCGCGGGTAGTGGGGTGGGGTGGAAAGCGCTGAAGCAGTGTCTTTTTTGCTTGAAGAGGCCGCAGACCACTAGGTCTCTTGTTTAGCTGTGATGTTCGAGCTTTAGGGGTCGTATTAAAACAGTTTAAACAAGGCGTCGACCACTCACCGCTGCGCATAGATGTAGCGTTTTATGCCAGCTCAAGATATCGCATCAAGTTCATGTTTCTTCATGAGCGAGTTTTACCTAATCTCATGTAGGTCGACTGCGAAACGGATGACGGAAGCTAAGTACCGTCACCGTCACGCTCCGCTGACTCGGCTTGATAACAGAACCAGAGGTGCATTGGGGGCAGACCACTTGGACAGACGCACCTAGCATCACAGAAGACGAAACGTTAAGTGTTTCTCGCTTAATAATGTACTGTTATTTCCATGTAATAGATAATGCGTACTTTCGGGAGAAAAACAGTCATGCTTGTTTTCAAGTGTCGTAAAGAATATTTATTAAATCTTGATGCCAAATCTAGGAACGCAATGGCAGAGCGATGCATATCCTGGTGGTTAAATTTGCCCAGGTTTCACTTTTGTCGCCTCGCAATGAAAACCTTTCGCAATAAATTTGCGTACAAATAAATGACGTACGCTTCAATGAAATACAGGTTCATATCACTCTGTTTTACACTCGTAAAAGAAGCGTCACGAATCTCAAGAATGGAGTTCATCCGAAGCAGATCTGGAGCCTGTACTTTTCATAATTACCATGGGGGTACGAGCGCCGCTGAAGGAGCCTGCGTAGACACTAGCGCCAGATTTCCCTCTGCGTATTATTGTTTAAAACTCCATCAGATCTGCTAATTTTTTTTGTGTGCCTCGTTTATTGCGCGATAACACTCTCCCACTCCTGCCTATCACTTACTTACTTGCATTCGTTCGTGAAGAGCAAACATGCTCGCTCGTTTCTGGTCGAATCTTAGACGTGTTTTCTTTCAGATAGTCTAAATAGTACGCATATTCTAAGCTAAAGGTTGAACGTTTCTACCTAAAGCAATTTGTTCGGCTGAGAGCGCTGTTGCGATCCGGTGTAGTATTTTTTCTAAGCCCTTGAAATTTTTTATCACAAACCAGCGACCAGAACACGCGTCTGTACCTTCAAATAACTGACTGCTTTAAAGACGGTGAAGCTCATCAAAGTGACATTTCTTCACACGTTCGGCCTGCAGTTCTCCCATTAGTAAAATGTACTCTGAATCGTTAACCACCTTTTCTGAACACATCCTACGGTACTTGTCGGAGTGCCCATGCTGAAATAGCCGGTTGGCTTACGTTTAACGGGATGGAGTTATGCGCTTCCTAAGTAGAGTACCAATCACTCTAAATTATTTATAACTTTTAAATGCGATGCATTTCTTAGCGAACATCAGTGACTTTGAGCGTATCTATCTATCTATCTATCTATCTATCTATCTATCTATCTATCTATCTATCTATCTATCTATCTATCTATCTATCTATCTATCTAGCCGCCTACGACATTAAGCTCTCCTAGCCGTTTCAATAATGGTATCGATACCAAACTTGGTATGGCATAACATGATTGTATGAAAAACATATTTGACTAGTCATAACATGAAAATCGAAACATGTATGTCATGTACGTCATTATTTATATTTCATGGTCCTGTAGGTCTTCCGGTGGTTTCGTTCACATTGCATGTTGCGAAACAGGTATGGTATGACATGGTTGCATGGCGAACACAACCGACAGAGCCTAACATAAAAATCATGACATGCATGTCATGTAACAACATGACGACATGCCACGCTCATGATGTGCTCGCGGCCGTTTCGCGGCCGTTTCAGATATACCAAATTTGGTATTGAAGTACGTGAATGGATGACGAAGGTATGATACTGGTGCAAACATGATAAACATGAGATGCGTGTCATGTAACAACATGGCAACGTGCTACACCTATGATGCGCTCGCAGCCGTTCCACTTGCTTCACATGTACCAAACTCAGTTATACGCGATGCGAACGGACGACATAGGTAAATGACACATCCAAACATGATAAACACGACATGCGTGTGATGTAACAACATGACTACATGCCACACTCATGATGCGCTCACGGCCGTTGCGCTAGCTTCACATATGACGAATTTGGTATTACGTGACGCCAATGCAAGAGGAAGGTATGTGACTGGTGCAAACATAATAATCATGAGATGCGTGTCATGTGTGAACATGACTAGATGCAACAGTCAAGGCGCCAATACATTTCAGCATGACGCTGTGCGCGTGCTCGCCGGCGTTCATTTCGTCACCTCACGCTGGCGTTGCCACGCCAGGCGCTGGTCCTGTCATAGACTCACTGGAGCACGCCACGCTACGTTGCTGTGATGCATGCGCGTTTCGGTGCGTGCGGCGTCCCTACGTCACGAAAAGAGGGATCCGTAGTGTAGTCAGAGTAACGCAGAGTAACGTTACCCTATAGCATCGGCGCGAAATGCAGCATGTCGCATTTCGCACAGGTTGCCGTCGGGCCGCCCCGATGGACGCTGGTCGCGCCTGGCGTCAGACATAAGTGCTCGCGTTCTGCTAATGTAGCTTCGGTGTGCCCAGCGTGCGCACGTGTCGACGCTATGTTGGAGTATACGGGGCCCTTTATGATGCGCTTGCGACTGTTTTTCTAGCTCTACATATACCAAATCCGGTGTTACGTAACGTCAATGGATGACGAAGTATATGACTGGTGCAAGCATAATCCTGACACGTGTGTCATGCAAGAACATGACAACATACCACGCTCATAGCGTCGTCGTGGCCGTTTCGCTAGCTCCACATATACTAAATTTAATATCACGTGACGTGAATAGTTGACAAAGGTAAACGACACATCTAAACATGATAATCATGGCACGGAAGTTATGTACGGCATCGTTTACCTCCACCTTGTAACAGCGGTCTAATTATGAAGTGGCACATCCACATTTCTCATTCATGCTTCCCATATCATCGATTCCCACTGTGCGTGGGATCTGCTATTTTTTTTCTAAACACTTCAGAGTGAGGAAGGCTCAGCTGGAGTTTCCAGTTCCGTACTAGCCATGCGCCCACTCTAGGACGCATTCCATACGCATGCGTACGTGGCCTTCTCTGAAATGTGAATAACTCGATTCATTTTAAGCTTTCTCTAACTGGTAACATTTCGATACACAGATATAAACTGGATCTTAGTGGTCATTTGTAAGATGTGTACACGGTCCTTACTTGTTTTCGGTGTTTTGCTTGTGTATGTACAAGTTACCTGTACAACAAAACTTCCCATTTTTTAACGATGTCGGGTGCCTTCGTCTCCTAGGTTAAGGTCCTCTTTGATTGAGGTGTGTCTTAGGGCGAGGATGCGCTGCTCCTCTCCCATAGTAGACTACATCGTACTCTAAATCATAGAACGTTTGTTCTAAATGCTTGTTCCACCTTAGACGTGTCTAAAAAAGTAATGTCGTGTTCGCCTAAAGCTAGTGAAGTTCGAGGTGGCATATATCTGCGCCAAACTGTATGTATTCTGGATGAGCGAAACGTTTGTCATGTATGTCCTTTTCTTTTTTATATTGTGTAAATAAACCACCCTCTGTTCCGTAGCTTAGTTCGTATAGAATAAACCTTTCACCCGTTGTTCTGAACACAGATCCCAAAGACGTTTTTTTTTAAGCCATAGCCTTCAATGGCTCAGACTCGCGGTGACCAGTGTCCGCCCGGCCCTCTAGCGCAGGGTCACGTGTGGCTTCTGCCTCTCAAACTGGAGGATAAATGCGCGTTATGAGTGACAGAATGCGGATGGAGTCTGCACCATATGCAAAGCCACCGTATTCGTTCGCTAAATGGTGGCAGATTAGTCTCGCTTCCTCGCTACGATTTGCCGTAATATAATGAAAAGAATAACACACACACATCCCGTCTGTGTGTCATTCCATATTTAGAGTGTAAAAAGAGACATCATATAGTCAGTCGAATACCTCAGAGTTTCGCACAACACATTCTGTGATTTACAAAGCGTCCTTCAATTTTTGTTCATGCTAATGGCATACACGTGGTGTAATAATAACGCGTATACTGATCAAGCTTCGAATGATTCATTCAGGTAACCTACTGAATTCGCAGAAATGTTGCGGGTGAGCATTATGAGACATGCGAATTTTGACGCATATTGAAATTAAGGTACAAAAATTCAAGCTGGCCGTAAAGTGGTCCCTATATCATAGCTCTGAAAAAGATATTCGATTATTGGTTGTCCAATGCGAAAACATTAAACAGATTGTTTCACAGATATTTTGGTCACTGCGTCGGTGTCGTTGGTTGCGAGCGAAAAATCTCCTTGTGCGTCACTGAAGCACCAAGCAATATGTAAATGAACTAAACAATGACAAACTGTGGTTCCGAGTGGGTATCGAACCAGCGTTTTTTGCGTGGCATTCGGGTGTTCTACAATGCAGCCATTCATCTGCTTGTGAATTCAGTAGGAGTAACTTCCTCTGCTTGGAAATGAAGTAAAAGTAACTTTCTTGCTTTGCAAACACACGCGTTCTCTATACATGCTTGAAAATACAACGTGCAATATAGCAGAAAAATATCTTGGTTCAAGCATATATTACTACCGAAGGTCAGAACATTTGATTATCATGATGACTTCGTGATTTAGAGCCGGTAGCTCACTAAAAAAAGCACACACGTTACCGCACTTATTCCCAAGACCTCGCAATGGGCGCATACACTAAGTGTTTGAAGTACACACTAGGGACAGGATATCGCTGATGATTGATTGAGTGATATGTGGGATTTAACGTCCCAAAATAACCATAATAATAGGGCTCCGATACTTTCGACCACCTGGGGTTCTTTAATATGCACCCCAATCTGAGCACACGGGCCTACAACATTTCCGCCTTCATCAGAAATGCAGCCACTAAAGCCGAAATTTGATCCTACAACCTGCGAGTCAGCAGCCGAGTACCTTAGCCGATAGACCACCGCGGCAGGGCAACAGAATATCACTATCGCGTGTAACTCTTATATACAATGCTCAAGGGTGCCCTAATTGAATTGACAATTTATTCAATTCTTATTTGGGATCATACATGTCTGTAATATAAATATTATGCCAATTTAATTGAGGTGGAGATCTGGTGGTATTCAGTGCTGATCCAAAGGATGCGGAATGGAATGGTGGGCCCAGCGGATGAATTCCAGTGGCGGAAAAAGGCTAAATCTCAGTGTGCTTACGTTTAAGAGCACATCCCAAAAAATTTTTGAAGCCCTCCACTTTCGAAACCCGTCTTCCATAATCATATCGTGGTTTTGGAAGTCAAACCCAAACAACTATAAGCAGACGCTGGTCCATTGCAAATGCGTCGTTTCTCCTATTCGGAGGGGCAATACACATTGGAACACTTGAGGGGCCACAAATACGTGCACCAAGTGACAAATGTTTAATACTTAATATACTTGGAAATTGCTCCGGCTTTTTTTTGTCCCGTGAATTGTGATAATATCGATAAGTCTTATGGAAAAGAAAACCTATATGTGGCCTAACCCATAGCTATTCTCCGTCGAGTAAGTAATCTGCCAATATCGCCGTAGGAAATGCGTTATTTGCGTCAGTTTACACGACATTGTGTGTAAACTTCTTTGTTTCTCGTTTCTTTGTGGATTAAGTGGTTTAAAAATGTTCTCATTGAGATTGTTTCATAGTTTATTAACTACATATGTGCGATGACATAGGCCCCCCAGGAGACCGTTGCCCCCTTGTGTGCTTAGAAAAGTGAGGTTTCTTTTTTACATTTTCCAGCAAGAAGGAGAATACACTTTCACAAATCAGTGGAGTGCCAAGAGTGAACTTTGGGGTGAGTGTTAATCTAATTAAAGGATTCCTGGAGGGAACATTCTTGCTGTAAAAGTGGAATATTTACCACTAATGGTTTATTACTGCGTTTTGTTGCTATTTCCCGCCCAAAGCATACAGAAAAGTCGGGAGTTTAGAGGGAATGCCAGTCAGAGGCAAACTTTTGTGAAAGGTGTCTTCGCGGCGGCACTTTACCCTATACCAAGAAAGATTCCTCCACGACAGTTCGCGGGTGTATTGTTTTATTTCATTTCTTCCGCGGATTGAATTTGAAGATGCAGGAGATCGTACCCAAAAAATAATAGTACCGAATGACCACCACAACGGTTCTCGAAAATTGTGCTCTCAATCTGTAATTCATCTTTCAAGCATGAAAAGCAAGAATTTGCCTTAAAGAACAAATGAGCTGGTGTCAAGTTATCATTCCTGTAGCGACGCAGACAGCTGCACTATACCCGAGCTCCCATGCTTGATGTCCCCGCTTTTCCCGGAGTTTTTGGGAAGGGACAAGCAGCTGCGTCGTCCACTTCATTCTATTAGGGTGTATTGCTTGCTCTGGACTGCTTGGGGTGGCGGAAATTGATCATTATTTTTCCCCAATTATGTGCTTATTTTAGTACAGTTTCGGGACAGCTTGTGTTTCGTTCCGAAGGGGAGCCAGAGCAGCGCAGGCAGAATTTCTTTTCTTTTTTTTTTTTGGTGGAGAGCTCCTTCTTGATACGGGGAGGAGGAAGGGGGAAGGACGGAGGCAAACTTTTAAAACGGTCATTTTCAGCTCGGTATCCCATGGTTAAATAAATTTCAGGGAGAGGGGCATGGGCCCAATGTACCACTCTCTGGCTACGCCACCGGGTGAAAGTATCCAAGTCCCCTACCGCCCTCCCTCAAATTTCGATGGAGGTTGGGTGTTCTACCGAAAAGAATTCATCAAAGTATCCAATGTATTCAGCAAGCGGACGCTCCCCTCCCGTAGCTATACGAGCCAGTTGCAGCAACCATCGCAGCACTTATTTCTCGTCGCCTTCAAGAAATAAGGAAAAGCTACTCATTCGAGAAAGCTTAACAGCGTAGCTGGCCAGGCGTCACGCGTTGCGTGCGAGAAACAAGAGCCACGAGAAATGTAGCGGAAGCGCGATGGGAAAAGCAACGTAAAGGCGAGGTCACGTTGCCGGACGCCTAGGTCATTTCCGTTCGTCGTGTCCATTTCCTGCCTTTCGGCGGCAACGTCGTCATCCTTTCGCCCACACCGTCACACGATAGTGTCACGCCGGAAACACGAAGTATCTGGACTGGCTGAACCCGTTGGTGTAGAACGACGTCGTTAAATTTGCCTCTACCCCTGAGTTCGTGGGCAATTGTATATTTTTGTCACGAGTGGTAAGATTGTCTGGAAAGCAGCTTATATGCGAGAGCTATCGACACGTCGTCTGAGAACGTGAGAGGCGCGTATTATTTAGGCGAAGGACTTACCGATGCTTCACCAAACGCGGAAAGGGGCTACAGCGGGTCGCAACGGCGAGAACGTCAAGTATTAAACAATAAAGTTTTATGTGTGATTACATAATCCCAGGACGTCATCAGTTTGACACTGTCAAAGGCTGTCAATAAAAAAAGCATTTGTTTTCTTTGTAAATTCTACATGAACCAAGAAAACAGTCTCACATGCATAAGAGAAGGCCAACTTCCAAGTCGTAGGTGTCAACCACTGAGCTACTGTGCTATAGGGCGGGTTGGCCATAATAATTCTGGTTGCAGTATTGTGCGCATTAAGGAGACGGCTTGGAAATCAATACTATAGGATTCGAACCAGAAGCGAATCAGTTGATATTTATTTGAAAAAGAAACCAGCGACCTTGTTCAATTACAAGAGGCCATGTTGATTGGTATTTGTTACATATTCTAAAAGACAACCAGCCGTGATCTCAAGAGGGGTTTTAGGATAAAGGAATTCCTGGGGCTTGCAAACGTTTAAAGACAATGGTCTTTCTTGGGATACCTGAAGCGCAGAAATTTTGGGCTGTCTGCCTGCCTGTCTGTCTCTCTGTCACACGATTCAGCCATCCGGAAACTTTAAGCAGTTGTTTAATGGCTAGCCATGTTGAACTGGTGGCTGCATTCATACTGGTGAACATTTTCCTAAGTAGTACGACACACCACCTAATACGTAAGTATTAGGTTTCGTGTTCCTTTGACAGAAAATGTTTATACGCAGTTCACCAGACCACAGTGTTCCATAGACTGCGCTGAAAATAGGACGCTATGCACGATTATAATGCGACGCTATGCACGAAAATTCATCTGCCGACGTGTGATGCTGCCACCTGGCAGTGGTCCTGAATTCTGCCTAAGCTCATGTTTTCCGATGCCACTGTGAGATAGCGTCTGTAAGTCGCGTCGTGCTAGAGTTGCTTCATATGCCACCTTGCATACCTAAATGTAGCATATATAGTAACTCTAACGTCGCGCCATATCTCGCGCAGATGAGACCTGAACTCATGTACAGCTGGCAGAAGACTATGGCCTTTCGACGACATTTTCAGTGAAGCATGCAGATACATGGCGAATTTCGTATCATTAGTTATGCTAGTTTCTTCGGTAGTGAGAGTTTCCTCAGTAACTCGCAAGTTAGTCGGCAGCGTTTTTATAAAAACGAAGCTGATGTCTTTAGGTCGTATTGCTCACAACGAAGCTATCTGACAGGCAGCAAACTAGGGCTCCCTTGCCAAAGCGTATAGGCATGGTGGAACATGCTATCTTAGCCTGCGTTCTTTATTACCATAAATTCCACTCCCATGTGCCTCGAACATCGTCTTAACGTACACTGGCGCATACCTAACTTAGAAACCCTTACCATAGTTCCGTGGCGTACTGGACGCACTCGTAAGCACTCGTTTGCTATAACCATACGGAAGCTAACTTAGTTACAGCCTCCCTCGCAACAATCTTCTATCCCACCCTCTGGCAATAGGGTAGTTGCCTCAATGGCTGTCGAAATACCGTTGGCTGCGTATAAGTCGGCCTGTGGCTTTAAATAGTTCCATACACTGTACTGTTTTGAAAAGAGGGCTGGCTGCATTAAGACTGGCGTTTTACTAATGAGCCTTATGCAAGCGGAAATTATACCTGTCCCTCCGAGTCAGTTCATCGGAGTCATTCGCGGAAACTATATATCAACGCAGCCCGTATACTCTCATTCAGCGAGAAGCGTTTACTGAGAAACATGCCACACGTACAATTCGAAGTCCACTTCACGCCGGAAGCTACACACAGTGGGCTCGTGGGTTTTGCAAACCTGGATGCTTCAGCCTCTCTCCCAGCCGCTATCTTGCCGGGTTGGAAAAAAATTCACTTTCATAAAAGCTTCGGGTACATACGAGCACATCGCATATACGCTGCACCTGGCGCGCATTTCAGGGCACGTTCGCCATTCTCCCAGGCTGTTTATAGGGCTGCCAAAACACGCGCTAGGGTGAGCAGGTGTTGGCTGAGTCTTGTTTTTCTACGGTGCAAATTTAACCGTACAACTGATACGTTCTAACAGAATTGAGTGCCCCCCCCCCCCCCCACAAAAGAAAGACGTATGTTGTGGTCTAATATCACAGTCTCCTATCCCGTCATTAAAGTATGCTCGCTTCATCGTTCGATAAAGGCTTCGTAAAAGTTGGAAAACTCACCCGACCAACATTCTCAGGCGTTTCGTTTCATTGGGGCATGTTAGCATTCGTGGAAAATGAATTTGGCCTCCGGGGATAATGACTTAGAAATGATGTGTGGAGAATGTCTCTTTTTTTTTCGTCTGACTGTATAATTTTGCACACTTTTGTATGTATTTCTCCATGTGAATTTATGTGTTACGTATAACATTTGTCATATGAGTTCTCGCTCCACCTGGTCTAATGAAGAGGGAATGTAAGGGCCAGGTCTGGTTTTTGATATGCTAACGCAATCTGATCTGGATCGCCAAGCCTTGCTGTGATATTTGCCCCTACGGTGTGCCATTTCACGTTGTTCATATCGGTGGCGGTAAAAACTCGGCCATGGGCTGTGCGCCCTCGCGGAATTGAGTTTCCAGCGAACACAAGGAGGTCTTATCTCCTTGGTACTACAGCCTTCTTTTTCAACACTGTTTGCACAGACGTTCAATAAACGGCTCGCGAAGGTCGTAAAATTGATCTGTCACTCACTCTAAGGCAAGTAATTTTGTTAGGTAATGTTGGTGCCTACGGGAAGCAAAAACGTTTTGAACAGACGCTCGATTCCTTTCTTCTGCGTGCGTATGTATTCTTACATACTTTTTCATCGCATCAACGTGGGCATTTTGTTTAATGGAACGGGGTGTTCTGAATTGGATTTGGTATCTTGACTCTCGCAACCCACCCGTTTAAATGGCACCGAAAATGAACTGGCCCGGCCTTGGTTTGGATATGAAAACGCAATCTGATCTGGACCGTCAACCCGTGTACTACGCAATACGCGCCCTTTCGTCTTGCCATTTCTTGTCGTTCAGACGCGGGTGTGATATTGATTCATACATAATAAAGAAATGTTACCTAATAGAGTGGCATACCTTTCAGTGTGCTCCTACGCAGTAGAATGCTTCTTTGTCTTTTTTTTTATCTTGTGCTTTGGAAGACTATTCATGGCACCATACCCATAGCCGGTCACTATCGATTTCCTTGTAAACGACTAAGTGTGCCTCTGGCACAGTGCTTTCTTTCCTGGGTGACAGTTTTTGCTGATATTTTACGTTACACGCATAG
The DNA here is from genome assembly GCF_013339725.1 of Rhipicephalus microplus. NCBI lineage: Eukaryota > Metazoa > Arthropoda > Arachnida > Ixodida > Ixodidae > Rhipicephalus > Rhipicephalus microplus. The sequence continues at coordinate 130,021,827 of NC_051165.1, forward strand.
CCAGCGGTATTTTAAGTGGACACGCTGGTATTAGACTCACTTGCGCACCCTCTAGGCATACCGCCAACTATGGCAAGCGCCTCGAGGAAGTGGACCAGAGAACACAACTACGTCGACAGTGAGTCCACCGAACTGTATTTGGCGAGCAGTGACGACTCCAACGATGACTTCAGCCCAGTTTACAGTCGTAAACTGAAACAAACATCGCTCGAAGATTCATCACCTTTGTTCACACCTGCGGTGAAGCAGAAGGGGTCTTCCATAACTATACCGTATTATTTTTGACAGTCGTGCCATCAGAAAACATGGGAAACCTCAATGGGCAGAGCACCTCGCAAAACCCCGAGTCTTTGGTGCCAAACAAAATCAAAGATGTACGCATGAACCACAGCAAGAATGTCTTAGACGTCAACAGAAGACCCTAGTTGTCTATTTTATCTCTGACCTGCATCAAAGACCTGGATGAAATCCAGATAAAAACTGATATTCTACTGAGAAAGGACATGGTGGTTGATGCAAAATACCATGTACACATCATCCTTTCTTGTCCAATCTTCTGATGCTGATTAAGGAAGCAAGTGATTACACAAACTTGGTTCATGTATCACGCTTGATTATGTCGCCCAGCGTGAATATTCTGTTTAGAAGCGACACTTTGCCATCCCACGTGAAGGTAGGACACTTTCAACACGAAACTGAAACCAATACACCCAATTTACACCAAAACCAATACAACGACGCAAGTGCCAGAAAATCGGTCACGTGAGTGAAGTTTTCAGGTACGAAGTGCTTTGCCCCGAATGCGCAGAGCACCACAGTGCAGAATTCTGCAGATCAACTGCCCTGCCACGTCTCAACTGCCGTGAATCGCATGAAAATTGATCAAGATACTGTTCGGCAGTGAAGAAAGAGTAGAGCGTAATCAAACAGATGGTGAAGAAGGGCACCACAAAGAAACTAGCCGACGATATTGTCAGAAACCGAAAAAGACGTTACACCGACCGACGAAGGTGTATAGTAATGCTGCTCTGCCCAATCTTGACCATCATGTAATACAGCGGAGCACCTGACTTCTCTTTCTCGGCAGCTACCATCGCTGATTATGCTACGACCCCAACCAACCAATGTGCTACATTCGGAGATTTCAAAAGACGCAGGGAAGAAAGTGGCGGCAGGTGTCGAGTGGCCGTCCTCACCGTCACGGGGCGCCCACAGAGAAACGCACAGTATTCAACTTAGAACCACCGCTTAGATGAGCTGCGTGATATAGCTGTGTTTAGGTTGTTGATTTGCACAATGTGCAAACTCTTCACTGGATTGACAACAGCATCAGCTTGAAGCGCACTGCAAGTTCTGGACAACTTGGAGCCAGTTCTTTCAAACCTTCTTTCACATCATGCATTGCAGTGTGCGTCACTTAGGACAATCTAAGTAAACCCATACTATCTGACGGAACAGAGTTTGATGGCTTTCTAAATAACATGCGTTCTAGCATGTTATTTAGTACTCCGTTTCTTCTATTCTTTTATTCTTCTATTTATTTAGTTTCTTCTATTCCTTTATTTTTCCCCTCTTCCCTGGCGTAGTGTAGAAAACCGGGTTCAACCTGTTTAACCTCCTTTCCTTTGATTTTTTTCTCTATCTATACGGTTTCTGCAGATATTCTAATGCCGAACTACATTTTTGCTGTAGTATTATTTTAATACTTACTTATATACTTTGATATGTCGTGGACAATTTCATCTACGTCGTGATAGTGCTGCATTGTGGGTCACCAAAAACACCAAGTAAAACAAAGTCGCCAGTGCACAAAAAGGCAATCAATCCTTGGTGACTATTCCAATTATTTTTATAACGGCAAATTTTTGTACGAATTGAAACAACAACAAGCTTTTCCCTCGCGTGTCAGCCAACCTGAATCACTTTACATTTATTCATGAGAAATTGTTGGGCAACGAATGTTACTGCAGACAACGTTGTGCCGTACGGGCTTCTTCTCATGAAAACAGCAGCCGTCATCTCCGGAACTGCTGTCTTGTCAACTTGACCGATGCCTCAATATCTTGCACCAGTAACACCACCTTAAGAAGTGTTAAAACTGTTTGACACTTTGAAATGAGGCGACTCGTATGTGCTCCTTTTCAGGTTAAATGTACGGTATTGTGAAGAACTGTGTTAGTTTCACGCATCTTTAGTACATATTTATGTTCTATATAATCGTTGCCACGCACCTGTGATCCAACAATGAGGCTTATATTATAATGAAATAAAAGCAGCTTCCTGCCATCACAAATCGTCGAACGTACAGCCCTGAATCAAAGCAAAATAATAAATGCACTCATCTGTATTCATCGCACGTGTTCAGTCACGCTTTTTCTTTCTTTTTTGTACTTTCACAGTGCGTGACGAAGTTTCGGCTTCCCATACTTCCACGGTTTTTGTAGGCGTAATGTATTTGGCCTGCCAATATGAACAAAACCATGATTTTTGATCTGTCATCTCATTTTCTCGCGTCACGACTACTGCTATTCAGAGGAAGTGGTGATCAAATTGAGCAAATATTCACAAAACAGAAGAAGTGGAGTGAATAAAAAAGTGTAATCATAGCCGCACTTCTACTACTTAGCATAAGTGGCTGATATCCCAACGGCGGCGGTCGATGTCAGAGAAGACTATAGGTTAGGGAGCGTCTCACCGTCTTTTCTTTTCATAATACCGAAATTCTGCCTCCTTAATCATATTACACCAAAATAACCCACCCGGTAAAGAAGGCCTTCGAGAGCGGCTTACAAGAACATTTAATGCTTGGCTTTGCTTTCACATGATAACATTACTGCAGGGAGAGCTACATAGAGAATTCCTGCAGCGTAGTGGCTCATAGACTCCGCCGTAAAAGTTTTGTGGTGCTCTCTTGCAAATCCGTCATTCTGTACAGCGAAGCACAGCGATCTCAAGATCGTGCTAAAGAATGAACGAACCCCCACGCACGTAAGTCGTGCACCTACGCGTTTTCTGTCTTCATATTCTTGCGTATGCGAGCCATTAGTCTCAGAATAAAATGACGAAGATTGGGGTATGTACTCGAAGATGACGCATTGTCTGAAGAGCCTGCATAATGCCTTGGGTATTCGACGAACGGCACTAAGAGAAGAAAGTGAGTCTCTCTTCCAATTACATAACTCTGCAGAGCCATTAAGTTTGAGCTTTCGTCCGTTGAAAGCTTTACGAACCTCTTACGATGGGTATAGTCCCACACTGCGCCGCAACAGACGATTAACTGAGCGCGGTTTCGTTGCACAAAAATATATGCAAAAAAAAAACGAGTGGGCCTTTCTGTTTCCTGCCATGCATATTCATCAGAGCACGCGAGCGCCGCCGTTTGCCATCGGGACTGATACGAAGATACTTCCACACGCGCGCGTGTATATATATATATATATATATATATATATATATATATATATATATATATATATATATATATATATATATATAGAGTAACAAGCGTGTTCTTCGGAAGAGTTTTGGCAAAGACGCGCGAGCGAAAATAAGACAGCTGCAGCACCCAGCAAAACAAAAGGCCGAGCGGGCGACATATGATTGTCGTCGTCCTTTTTCTCGGAGGCACAGAGCTGACGCCGATGTGCACCAGTAAAATGTCTCCCCTTACAAAAAGCAGACATCCTGCTCCTGACTCATGGAAAAGACGGTATACACCTTTTCACCTTTTCACAGGAAGGAAAAAAACACCGCCATGATAGGCTGTGCGCGGGAGTACAAAGGCTAAGGACGCAGCGTTGTCAGTGCATTTTCGAGGGGACGTGCCAATTTGCACAGCCCGAGGAGGGCTATGGTGGCGCCCAGGGAGGCGTTTATGAAAAGTTGAATAGGTGGGTAGTAGGAGGGTTTAACTCGCATGACGCGAGCTGTTTCGTGCCCTCGGCAGCGATGATCGGGCGATGGGTCTACCGGCTCGATGACGTAGTTTGCGGGAGATGTCTGTTTCAGTATACGGCAAGGACCTTGGTGCTGTGACTAAAGCTTGGGGGAAAGTCCGAGAGTTGTAGACAGGACCAAGAGCTAAACCAGCGTTACCGAGGAGTAATGGGCATCAGACGCAGAGATGTTATGAAAGAATTTTTGGCACGACTTATCTTGCTTGGTGAACGAGCGAGCCAGTTTACGGCATTCTTCGGCGTTAGCAACGGCTTGAGAGATGGTTTGTCTTCAGAAACGTCCGGTTGGTTGGTAGTGCCGAATCGTGTCTATTGAACATGACGGTTGGCGTTCATACAAGAGAAAAAAGGAAGAAAAGCCTATGGTAGTTTGGGACGCAGAGTTGTAAGCTTAGGTGACGTAAGGGAGTACGTGGTTCCAGTGTGTGTGGTCTTTGGACGTGTAAATCACCAGCATGTCGGCAAGGGTACAATTGAAGCGTTCCGTCATGCCGTTAGTTTGAGGATCCATGGTACGCGGAAGCAGTGCGGTGTACAACGTGGCATTCTTTTAGCAGAACTTCAATGGCACTTGAAAGAGAACGTGGCCACGGTCGCCAAGTAATTTACGTGGAGCACCATGGCACAAAATGAGATCACCAAGAACGAACCAAGTGATGTCTTTCGCGTTGGCGGCTGGTAGCGCACATGTTTCTGCGTATCCCGTGAGGTGGTCATTGACGACTATTATCCAGCGGTTGCCGTCAATAGTGGTCGGTAGTGGACCAGAGAGATTGAAGCCGACGTGGTCGAAAGACCGGGCAGTGCAGGGCAGTGGCTATAGAGAACCAGCAGTGCTGTGAGTAGGAACCTTGCAATGTTGATAGGCAGGGCACGACTGAACGTACCGGTGAACGTATCGATACATACCTTACCAGTAGTACCTCAGGCAAAAACGCGAGTACGTCTTGAACGTGTGAGCGTGACTGCACTGAAGGTTGTCGTGAAAGGCGCTGCAAATGTCCGCGCGCAAATGACGGGAACCACAAGGAGCCACATACGGCTGTCGGTCAGGTGATTGCGACGATATACAGCAAGCCTTCCCGAAGTGCGAAGTGTTAGACTTGATGACGAAGGGTGCGTGAGACGGAGTTGGGGGGTTAGGGAGAAAAATGCCAAGCAGAGAAGCCATCTAAGGATCTTTGCGCTGACAAGTGCAGGCTGGTGAGCCGGCAAAGTCGTAAGGTATATATAGCGGCGATCGAGATAGGGCGTCAGTGTCCGAGTTCTTTCGTACAGAGCGATAAATCACAATTATAATCATACTCTTGTAATCGTAAAGCGCAGCAAGTGAGGCGTCCAGGCGGGTGTTTTAAGGACGTGATAGTCGGTAACAACATCAAGCTGACGTCCATAGAGGTAGATGCAAAATTTGCCGATTGCCCAAGTAATCGCTGAACAGTGCTTTCTGTGACGGAGTAATTTGACTTCGCCTTTGTGAGGGTACAACTGGCATTGCGTACTCGCCTAAGTCGGATTCTCTGAGTGAATACCGCGCCAAGGATGACATCAATACCGTCCGTATGTATTTCTGTAGGCGCGTAAAGATCGTAGTGGATTGAATTCTGTAGGCGCGTAAAGATCACGCCTCTTTCAGAATTGAAGGAGGCGTGAAGCGTTAACGGAGGGTAGTAAGTAACGCATCGCAATTGGTATTCCAAGCTGAGATGTCATTGCGGCTGGGGAGAGGCTGTGTCAAGGGGGATATAATGGAAGCGAAATTGCGGATGAAGGACAAAAATATGAGGAAAACCCTATGAAGCTTCAGAGTTCCTTTAAAGTGCTGGGCTTAGATATTCCACAACCGTTTGAAGTTTGCCAAGACCTGGCGAAATTCTTGCTTTGTAGACGACGTGGCCAAGGATGGTAAGCTGATGGGCGCCAAAATGGCATTTCTTTAAGGTAAAACTGTAAGCAGGTGTTAGTGAGGCACTTGAGAGCTTGCTCAAGGCGAGTGATATCAGACGTAAAACCGCTATATCATATAAGCGGCTATATTACCACTATATCAAGACCGCTATATCAAATAATTAGCATATGCAGGTCTCCCTTAATGCCTTGCAGAATGGCGTTCATCATTCTCTCGAAGATGGCATACGCGTTTCAAATGCCGAAATGCATTACGTTAAACTCTTCTAAACCGTCAGAGGTAACAAACACTGTTTTCCGACAGTCGGCATCAGTCATGGACACTTTCCGGTAGCCTGAGCGCAGATACTGGGATGAGAAATACTCGGCTCCTTAAAGGCAGTCCAGGGCGTCGTCAGTGTAGGGTATACGAGATTAACATCGTTTCGTGTAATGTTGTTTAACTGTTGGTAGTTAACGCAAAATCTTATCGAACTGTCTTTTTTCCCCACCGGTGCGAGAGAAGAGAACAAGGGACTGTTCGACTCCTGAATCACGCTATGTTCGAGCTTATCATCGACGCTGTCGCTAATAACGCGGCGTTCAGCCTGCGGTACTTGGAAGGGACGCTGTCACAGGGGAGCGTGATGACCAGTATCAATACGATGAAACACTGCAGACATGCGCCCCAATGATGGCTGGCCGGTGTCGAAAGAGCCATGAAAGACACGTTATCAATGCTACCCAGCAGGACATCTGGGACAGTGGAGGTGATAGCCGCTGCATCTATCCATCCGTCTGTGAGTCCGTATCAAGATTATGTACAGATGAGAAGATGGCATGCATATATATTTCTCACAATATATATATATATATATATATATATATATATATATATATATATATATATATATATATATATATATATATATATATAATATATGTGACGTAAGAAGGTAGCGACGGTTGGTAGAAGCAGAGAAGGAAGAAGTGAGATAGAATAAACATGGCGTATGAGCCAGGCCACGTCTCCCATTCATCGTAGCGTCACACGAGTCGACGGGATGAAGACCTGGCAGCCACTTCATCGACCAGTCATCATCATCAAAGACCTCAGCGAGACGCAGTGACCGAACGCGGACCACAGAAGAACGCTGACCACCAAGACCATCAAGCATCATGACAGCAGCATCAGACGACCTTGACATCCCTAAGTACACCGAATCAGCAGACGACGGACCCGTACAGGACTGGTTCAACCTGTTCGAGCTCCATGCCGCCGCTGCATCATGGTCGGAACGGGAAATGATCACCAATTTCACTGACTACATCTCCGGTGAGGCATTTAAGTTTTACCTGATACAAATATTCGAAAACGACGAATCATGGCAAAAGATCAGAGAAGAGATGATTGCCCGTTTTAACGACTACGACAAGGACTTTCTCATTACCGGCCATCTGCATACAACCACACGCGGCCGTCACAGTCCACGCTTATTGATCAAGGAACATAGCTTTCCAGCAGGTGTCCCTTCACGAAAGCCGGTATTTTCAAAGTCGTCGCTCCAACATACGACACGAGACGTCGCTCACTCTACTGATGCCTTTCACGCTTCGTCTCACATACATGGTCCACCACCTGGTTTTCTACGACGCAGCTTTTCAAAGGCTCCTAACGATCACTATTTGTGTCGTAAGGACGCCTTGTTCATGGTAGACGAGCTGACACATGGGGAAAATACCAAATAACGCCAAGATGACTCAAAGAGTAAAAATCAGTCTTCACGCATTGGAGCAGCTTACTCCCCATCTCGCAGACTTGGCCCGCCTCCTGGTTTCCCATCGCTGGCTCTTTCGTGACTCACAATGTCCATCTCACATCTAGCATGCTCACAATGGTCGGGGTCGAGATGCGGAGCTCGGACGATGCTACGCCAAGCCCTGGACTTACCACCCAGATTCATGCACCAGAACAGCTTGCATCGTTAGTTGTACAGAAAGAGGGCCATTCACAACTAAAACCTTACCGATCTACCCCTGATGCAATGTTGCCGTCCAGTGCAGAGCCACCAGAAACTCTAAACACAGAAGGCTCAGACGCATTGAACGTCGCATGCTACCTGGCGCAAGCACCACTCATAGTGAGCCGCGAAGAAGCCCCTGATGAACTATCTGTCAACTCTGAATGTTTTTTGTCGCAAGAGTTCATTTCCACGGTACCGCAGACTTGCCAAAATTTGCATTTTCAACCTGGTGATGCGATGTCACATGTGGTATCCTCATGCAGTGGTCACCAATCCAAGAATCGAACCAATTCAGAAGCAACTCATACATCAAACCTCTTACACAGTTGTCTTTCAGAAGCGTCCGTAATCAACCACGTCACAGAAACCTCTGAAGAGCAGGCTAGCAATGATGGCGCATCACCAGCCATTCCAGATAAGCAAGAAACCTGCTCACCATGCATCAGCTGTCTACAGGACGCGTCAAACCTCAAAGTAAATGAATGTCCCATTCCGGAAGGCTTGCCACTACAGCCATCTCCTGAGCAGCATCAGCAAAGCAAGCATTGCCAAGCGCGTAACCTCATGCGACAACAAAATAGACTGCAACGAAGGCATTGACGAACGTGAAATTCAACGGAAGCACACTCACCAATTGAAGATCAGCGGCAAATAAGATCTCTAACCCAAAAAGTATTCCAAGACGTCAAATTTTCTCGCACAGAGAAAAGTCGCCAGAGACGCTCCCTGCGCCTGCAGTTACACAGACCGCAAATCCATGGAAAACGCCAAGAAAGATGCGGAAGCACTTCTTGCATACTGCCAGCCCGCAGGCATCACGCCGTCACAATCCGTCAAGAAGCACACATTTTAGAAGCAAAGCGTCTGTCGCAGCCACGACTCAGAATCCAACGCATGAGACATCCAACCTTCCAACGCTACAAGGACTCCCAACCTTGTTCGTTCCTCAATACTAACCAAGTTGTGCTATCATCATTTTTAACGCTGAAGGCATGGTTATGCTCTCCAGAACGCAACAGCCAACCTCGCCCACCTGAGGTCTCCTAGATATCACCGGACTGCCTTTCCTGTGAACATCTTGTGCGAGTACATAAAACCACCGTGTGGCATGGAACTACTGTATTTTGTGGCATTATTTTTTATTATAAGACTCCATTTGTTCATGATTTCTAGGTTGTAGCTCGCGCATGTTTTCGGGGGGAGGGGAATCATGTGACGTAAGAAGGTAGCGACGGTTGGTAGAAGCAGAGAAGGAAGAAGTGAGATAGAATAAACATGGCGTATGATCCAGGCCATGTCTCCCATTCATCGTAGCGTCAAATATATATATATATATATATATATATATATATATATATATATATATATGTGTGTGTGTGTGTGTGGCGCTGTCATGCCTATTTACTAATTTGCCCAAATATCTGCTAAAGGAAACTATTGCATATGCTCTCAATAAATACCTCTATATACAGAACCTTTGGCAGCACTCACAATTGCATGGCGACGGTGTTCCTCGACATTGTAGAAACACGATATGTGTGTACCGACCACATAGGCGTCTACACTCGGAACATCTTTCTAAGGTGTTCTGCTCGAATTCGAAATGAAGAACTACAAGTGATAAAAAATGAACAAATATGGCTTCGATAAATCTAACAAATTCATCTGGTTTGGCATGTCCTTTGAATAGATAATTTAGCTCAACGATTCAGAAATACCTTTTGCGAATAGGACACTTTTATAAGTATTGGTTTATTTATTATTTTATGCTTATTTGACGCGCATAATCCAAATAGACTGCGGAAATAACGAGGTAGTAAGGTAGCGTCTGCATCGTGGATAGGCGCAACGCCTGCATGTTCTCTACGGGTGAAGGGAGTAGACAGAGGGAAAAAATTGATATTTTTGTAATAATAATAACAAAATATTATAAATACCTGGAAAACGACCATACCAAAATATGAAAGCAAACAAATAAAGCAAATATAATTCGTTTACCGCAGTGTTTCTGTGTCGTCAAGCCGCAGACTTCAGACAGTCAGTGGGTCGGGCAGGTTCACTAAACGCTGTCTTAATTATTCATATTGTCCGCACGTTAAAGTTGCAGTGAGTGTCAGTGATGCTGCTTAACGAAAAATTGTAGATGTGAGGTATACGTTGAAACACCTTCTACAAGATCCGGTAGTTTTTTATTTAAGTAAGCGATGCTGTGATTTAGATTTTGCAGAAACTTGCAATTGAAAGCAGCGCAGGTTTTCCGAATACATTTACAAGATCTAACTTTTTCCCAGCCACCTTCAATACTTTGGATTATTCTCTTGGTTCTTAAGTGAATAGTCGTAAAAACCCAGGTGTATATTATTATCAAGAACAGTGTGATATTTTTGCCAAGCAATTATGGCGTCTTCGACAAATTGATATTTAGTACTGGCATGGCTGATATCAGTTTGATTTTGCAGAAAAATAACAGCAAACTCAAAAAACAGTAAATATATTTCCTCCCTGTACGCGCAAGCTTATTAAGAGAATCGCATTAGCATTTGCTAAAGAGCGCCAACATGGTGTTTGCAACCACTGGTATCTCTCGCAACGTGACACGTTGACTGATTATGTTTAAGTGCTATGAATGAAACGCAATTTAGACGACGTCAATATACATCGGCTGCCCGAAAATGCAGATATACAGCGCACCTGCGGCTGGAGTCTGACCACAAAGGCAGATTTTGCCTATACGGCTCTTAACATAGCAACACTTCAAGCATATTTATCACCATGCACAGCCCTGTCGTCATATTAGGCCCATCAATATCCCTGCGCAGTCCCTATCTCACCTGTCAGCGCCACTTTCCGGAGCCGCGTTTACTGCTACCTGCTGTGGCAATCTCGAAGCGCGTGCAACGTTACGTGGTGAGTTCGTGGCTTATAATGCTTGCTTACGACACAACCATCCCAAACGTTTGCTTTACGCGTACACGACGCTTTGGGGATTCTCCAGGCTCCCGTAATGACCATCAACCCTTCGTCCTCCCTTTTGCGTGTGCAATATCTCACCCTTTTGTTTATTTTAGCTTATTTTTACGTGCACACCGTTTTACCGCTGAGCGTCGCGCTCAGCAGCACCGCACCTACGTCCATACCGTAATTAGGGCGTGCACAAACAGGACAACAGAATTCCCACCTCAGCAACAGAGATGGGCGAGCAACTGGCGAAGTGCTGTAACGCCGTGTCTTCTTGACCACACCCGGGAAAGTTTGGTCCGTGACGCTGACGTAGCACCCTCCTGAAGTGGCGGCCACGTACGCGTGGCCAGAGCGCTGTCGTCAGCTCCACTTTACCCTACCCAAAATGATCAGTAAAATAAACTACTCCAGTGACAGCTTCCTCCTAAGTGCGTAAGTGTGAAGCTGTGACAGGGACGGCTAATAGAGCTCGCAGAAAGTGTCAGAACATGGACTTCTGTCCACCGTTCTGTTCTTATTTTTTTCTCTACCCTCCTCGCCGACAGAGTATATAAGGCACTCGTAACAACAAACGGAAGCCTTTGTTGTCCCTGTCTCTGCAAGTGTAAACCTCCCACAGTGATACTTTAAGTGACCTTACATGTTTCAGTACTCCGGCTGCCGATTTGAGGACGTGCTGGCATCTGCTTTAATGTGTTTATATAAGCATTCTCCGCGAGAGAACGCTCTAAGAAGGTACACCTAAGAAAGTATACAGTCCTGACTCGACACTAAATTGATTATTTTAAACAGGCACTTTAACGATCGCGAGGAGATCGCAGTGACCTCCAACTAGAGTTTACGTACCTGTTTAGAAAAAGTCATATAGCTGACTAGTCGGAACTTCCGAAACAACAGCGTAAGTACTTTTTCTATTCGAGTGTACATACGTACAGTAGTGCCTCTTGGAGGCCTCTTAATGAACCGTAGAAGCAAAACACACGTAAGGACGTTTCTAAGCGCATAAGAACGAGTTAGTATCTGAAACCACAAGTAATCTGGATGCTTCTATAAAAATTATGGGAACCTTTATCTGAAGAAACGTTGAATATCTACGAAAACCTATTGTAATCATAGTTTTCGTTGCCTGTCGCAGCGTTAAATTCATCCTGTAGTCATGGTTGCCACACATTCATTTACGTTCGATGGCATTTACATGCTGTGGCTTGGGTCTAATTTACAAGTCTGGAGAAACGAAGTTGCCATTGGCCAACGGAAGATAAAGACGGGAGCCGCAGTTACTGGCATCGTTTTACGCTGGTAGATTACCCCATTAGCGCTGACGAAATGGACGTCGTAATTAAAAGTGGTCTAAAAGGTAGACTTCGCTAAAATGATGCACGCTGTTCAAGATAAAGCTCCTGAGCTGCAAATGAAGTTATGCACCTTCGCGTAGACTATCCTCGCTGCCAGATGTAGCTCGTTATGCTGCGCGTGTCCTGATTAAACGCGCGCCCAACAGTTACAATCTTGTTGCGCCAAGAGGCAAGGTCATTTGGACCTGAAACGTCCAAATGACCTAAAAGCGTGTCGAGGCTAACGATTCTGCAGGTCGGGGCCTCATTAAGTCGCCACTCTGGCTCTTCTGGGATATTGACAAATGTGGGGCGTTGAGTGAATGAATAATTTGAGTCGGCGCGTGCACGTTCGTTAAATGCTGGGGTTACCGCGAGTACAGCTTATCAACTTTAGCGACGTGTTTTTTAATGGGCGGCCTGTATGGGTGTGTAGGATGTAGAGCTAGGATGCGCAATGACCCCACGTAGAGACAGCGTCACCGTGGAAGCGTCTGATGGTGTCTACGACTCAAAACTTTGCTTCAAATGACCGCAAACTCGCGGATGATGTTCTGGAAACGCTCTTATAATAATAATAATAATAATAATAATAATAATAATAATAATAATAATAATAATAATAATATAATAATAATAATAATAATAATAATAACAATAATAATAATAATAATTGTAATGTTCATTTTCAACTTGTTAAATCTCAAAACATTACATGACAAGGAATCGTATAGCTAAAGGTAAATTACGTGAATGACAATGACCCTACTACCCAAGAAATATTCAACAGGGTTTAGAACATATATAAATTACACAATTAAGCAGAAAGTGGAAGTACTAAGAAAAAGAACATGACACAGTGCTATCAGAAACAGTCCATGACACCGAATATACAATTTAAGCAAAAGTACTTTTTTTAATACAAATGTCGTACACCACATAATGCTTGAGGCCCTGCTCTTACTCTAAGGACACATAGGACAATGAAATAAGATTTAACGACAAGCTTAAAAACAGATTTTGACATGGCTTCACTCACATAATTTAGAAGTTGCGGATGTTGATTTAGAAGAGAAGTATCAGGTATTTAATTTGATTCTTTCTGTATTTAGTTCTACGACGCGGATGTTTGAAGTGGCTATATCTCATTGCTCACATGTGGTTAACTACATGTCTGAGAATGTTGATTTATCTTTTAGAATTTCTTTGTGTATGTGTTGCAAGTCTTAGGTTATATAGCTGATAAATTTTTAATATGTCATTTTTTTAAAGAAGGAAGGGTGCTGTGAGGTCAAGCCATCTAATGTTTTCTATGTGTCGGAAAGCTTGCTTTTGAAGGACTGTCAGCCTACCTGAGCTTGTTTTGCTTGTCGTGCAGCAAATTAGTAAGCATTGATATAGCTGAGAATGTATCACCTAAGAATACAGGTGACGTTTTAGTCAAATGGGAGCCAGGTAGCCAAATCGTAGCCAGGTGCCGAATTTTAAAAAGCAGTCCATTAGATCTAGCAATGCTATAGTAGTTTGTTTACTTGATGAGCGAAGTTGAAATGTTGTTCGAATAATACTCCAAGAAATTTAAACACCAATACCTGTTGAATGACAGAAGGATAAAAAAAATAGAAGTGATTGTCTTCACAAGGTTTGTTCCTAGGTTTGAAAACAATGTACTTAGTTTTAGACACATTTAGCTGACGTTGGTTTGAGAGATAACCAAATCAGCATTTCACGCAACCAATGGTTCGCCGCCGTTTGCAGGGCAGCTAAGTTTTTACCAGAGAAAACCAAACTAGTATCGTCAGCGTAGAGGACCATTTTAGGCGCATGCGGTATGTTCATGTTATCGTTAATGTAAATTATAAAAAATAGGGGACCCAAAATAGACCCCTGGGGTACACCACATTTCATTTCCTTCATCTCTGAGCATAGGCCATTATAGCTTACAAATTGAAATCTGTCTGAAAAATAACTACCAATAGGTTTGAGGCAACACCACTGATTCAATATCAAGGTAGATTTTGAAATAAAATGTGGCGCTTTATTGAGTCAAAATCTTTTTTTTTTTTGGAATGGAGGAAAACTCCGACTCTGTATAGTTTGTTTTCGAAATTATCCAATATTTCTTCTTTAACAGTCAGCAGCGCCTCTTCGATCGATTTATTCTTTCGCACACAAACTGATAGTAGACAATAACCCACTTTTGATCCAGAAATTGAGTCAGGCTTATCTTCGAGTTTAGTTATAGTACTTAAAAAACGGGTAGCACAGAAGTTGGTCTGTAGTTATTTAGGCCATTCAAAGTACGAGCTTTGTGCACAATTACTTCGCGGGTTGTCTTCATATTACCAGGAAAAATCCCAGTAACACGCGTGCAATTGCATATATGAAAAGGAGGGGCACATAATAAATCAACAACATGAATTATCGGTCTTGCGTTAGTCTCATCAAATATGGCTGTGCTATCTGGCTTCAGAGATTTGATTAAAGCCCCACCGTGGTGGTCTAGTGGCTAATGTACTCGGCTGCTCACCCACAGGTCGCGGGATCAAATCCCGGCTGTGGCGGCTGCATTTCCGATGGAGGCGGGAATGTTGTAGATCCGTGTGCTCAGATTTGGGTGCACGTCAAAGAACCCCATGTGGTCGAAATTTTCGGAACCCTTCACAACGGTTTCTTTCGTAATCATATGGTGGTTTCGGGACGTTAAACCCCACTAATCAATCAATCAGTTCTAAAAAGGCTACATGCCAGCTCATGTTCATTCGCCACATGCTCATAAAACAGCTTTTTGGGTGTCCCTTCACTGTGCAATACTGACACAGCGAAAAGTCACCGCTGCGCAAGATAGCAATTTGGGTGACCGCACTCATTGTTGTGATGCTGAAGAAACAAAACAGCACTTTTAGAGGCGAAGCTCCTTATGGCGTGGCTTGGGCGTCCCTCGTATGTAACCACCAGTGACACATACCCGAAATAGGTATAACACTTGACCTCCAAGGTGGTGCCAGTGAGAGATTTCTTCTGTGCGTTGTTTAACAATAAAAAATAGTGCTCAATGTGCATGCCAATGGCTGCTAATGGGGATTGAGAGACATGAGCATTCGGGCTTTAGTCAACGCGCACGCTGCGATCCCCATTAGCAGTCATTGGCATGTACATTGAGCACTATCGGACAAGAAAGGGATGCTACAATATACTCGCTGGGTGTAACCTCCTTAGCTTTAGAAAGGTTTAGCGAGCGTTGAGCCGCAGTGCCATGAATACAATGAACTTGTATATACCATGAATGAACTCAAGGTGGTTAAAAATGAGAAGTAGATACGAAGCGCAAGCCGTAAGAAAGTAAAAGCCGAATTCTCCTGTCTCTCATTTCTCATTAGCAGCCATTGGCATGTAAATTGAGCCCTATCTGACAAGGAAAGGTTGCTACGTTATACTCGCTGGGCGTAACCTCCTTGGTTTTCGAAAGGTTTAGCGAGCGTTTGGTCGCAGTGCCATGAATACAGTGAACTAGAATATACCATTAACTCGAGGTGGTTAAAGGTGGGAAGTGGACCCAAAGCGCAGGCCGTAAGAAAGTGTGCGTGTGCCACCTCTCGTTTAGTCCTTGGAATGTCCGCTGGATGGCGGTGCTTCTATATGGGGAATATATGATAAAAAGATGCGAGATGGTGGGACTTGGAGTGTTGAATAGATGAACGAACGGACACACAAACAGATGCATGGATGGACGCATGAACGGACGCAGGGGCGGATGCATGAAAGAACGCAGGGACGGGCGCACAAACAGACGCATGGACGGTCACACAGACGGACGCATGGACGGACGAACGCTTCGCCCCACTCTCCATCATTCACTCCGTGGATATGCTGCCAATTTTTTTTATGATTCACTTGAGCAAACCTTTGCTCCAATCACTCGTAGTAAATACGCAGAGCATCCACAGGGAACATTGGACGATATTTCACGGCCATTTGGCAATATCAGGTATATGTTGACGCCCTCATTAAGAACAATAGTAGTGCGATATCACTGCGGAGCTTGCATGGCGCTGCGCAAAGCTTGAAGCAGCAAAACTAGACTGTTTCTTCATGAAAAGTAATCTGCGTGCCTCTAGGTCATTTTTATAGCCTTTAGCAAGGTGATGAGTATTGCTTCTACATGTATTCGATGGGTCGTTGCTCGGATTTATGGTATTCAACTCGCAACCCTCGCTTCGCGGCCATTTATCGGGCTAACTGTTGCTTCTTCGTATTAGGTGAATGAGCGGTGAGTAGTGGTATTTAACCATTTTATGTGGCTGTTGTGAGGTTCTTCGAAATATTTGAATTAGACGGACTCCTGGCGTCATTGGCCGTAATGTCCGCAAGGAAGACGGTGAGGCTGTTTTATATTTCATTCGGTTTATCAAAACAGCACACCAAAACATACACACAAGAAAGATGCTATACAGAAACACAACGCGGTAACACACAAAAAAGAACTCGAAGCGCAACGCACCTGCTGAGTCTTACTACGAGAGCGTCTCACCGGTGAATGCTTGAAGGTTATGTGGGGCTTGTCATATATGTAGAGGAGGTGTGCCGCAGGAATTTCGGCACTACCGGCATTCCGTGAAGAATAGGGCGACGCTCAGGTGTATGCACCGACGGAGCAGGTAGGTGTCGAAGACAGGGCCGACTAAATCAGGCAGTCTTCTCGGACGAGCGGAGCAGGGACCACAGTCAAGCATTCGGGCCTACGTCTGACATTGATCCTTGTGGCTGTAGAAGCTTCCCGCTGGCTCCATGGACCGTCGAAGCTTGAGGTCAAGCAAAGCAGGCCACTCTGACTGTTGACGTCTGCCATGCACTCGGGGCAAACCACGAGCATGACGCTGGCGAACTGCCTTCACCCTGCTTCCGCACACACGAACACCCCCTTGCCCACCTGAGAGGCAATCCTCGCGTCGACTTCCCGGCTTCCCCTGTCCAGTCTTCTTCTTAGCACAGTGGCTCACTTGTCCTGTTCTCATTGGCGGTGCTGAAGTATCGTGGTACGCAGCTATTGGCGCCTGGAATCGCCGTGGTCAATTCTCGTAGGGCCACTTGCACTTCAATACCTTGTGCCACATGGTCTCGGGCTCGGAATTACTTTGACGTTGTCGGGTTCGTTCTAGGGGGGCGGAAACTCCCTATACCTCCCATGTGTTTGCTGTCGGCCGTGGCAGTGCCGCTTTTACCAGTGACGGTTCCCGGGCATCCTACTAGAAATAAATCTCGAAAAGAAAATTTCGTGTCGTCAACGGTGAAGTCGCCAAATACAGGGAAAGGATGATATATCCAGAGGAGGAGGGTTGCTGCAGACGTCCTCCTTTTCCCCCTGCGTATATAAGCAGAATGAACTCGTGCCTTCTTTAAGTCCGCTGGCCGTATTACCTATAGACAATGCGGCCATAAAATTTTGTTCATGTTTTCTAAAGACGTAAAACTAAGCTGACTGATTTCTCAGCTAGACGATACCCGATCAACACAAATTAAATGCGCTATTTATGGCACGTTTTGTATATAAAATGCACATACATACACGTGGTGTCAAAGTGTCATTCTAGAAACGCAGCTTTAACATACAACTGATTTATGGACCTAATGACCAAATGTTGAACCCATAATGTCCGAACCAATGCGAAAATTATCAACAATCGCGAGTACGACACGTTGTATGTGACTCAATCCCGTTTGTTATGGCGGTCCGCATGGTCTTCTTACGGAGCTTGAGTACCAAACGAGACAATTTCAGAGGCACGGATAGGCTATAGCTTGAAGGGATCAGGTGGCGCCAGTCTGAGTGACAGAGAGACGGACGGACGGACGGACGGACGGACGGACGGACGGACAGACAGACAGACAGACAGACAGACAGACAGACAGACAGACAGACAGACAGACAGACAGACAGACAGACAGACAGACAGACAGACAGACAGACAGACAGACAGACAATAGACGCATGGACAGAGTATTCGAAAAAAATGTTATGCGCTTACTAAAGCCAATACATTGCCGCGTGCTATCCCAACCAGACACATTTACCATTCTTTCTTTCTTAGGCAGCACTTGGCTGAAAATCTATTCTTGCGCACAGGAAATTCAAGCTCAAACTATGCAGGATGACATAAAAAAGGAAAGGTTAACAAGACCTCATACTGTGAAACGATGCGTGTACCATTTTGTTTGATAATCAGACCGGAAGAAGACGTTAAGCGCTGAGTCTATTTGCCGTTCGTTCTCCCGACTTGGCGGCACAGAATACGTTGATCGGCACACATGAAGGTAAAAAAAAAGTTAAAGAACCCTCCATACTTTTTAACTTGCGGAAGCAATCACAACCAGCAATATCCACTTGAGTGCACCTCTATGTTGCTTTCTCTGCTCGCCTTGAGTCGTTAGCATAAATTGGTAAAATTCTCTGGAGCGCTCGTTACTTTTCACAGCATAGCCCAGTGAGAGAACATGCAGAGAAGCTTGCTGCGCTGAGCCGCATACTTACGTTGGAGAACAAAAGGAGGACTATAACTTTTCAGTGGTCGGTTTGATAATGAGAGCTGAACAAAAGTCAGTCATTCGCATTTACTGCTTCGTGTAGCCCGTCCTGCGAATTACACTGGGCCGTCTATGCTTCTCGTTTAGCAGTGCTCCACGCTTGTGGCACTCATCGTATGACATTCAAAGCAACAGTCTGCTCTATGTGCCCGTGATTGCTCTACGAAGCGTTTTAGCGGTAACAAAATGCATATTAAGGGTTAGCATTTATGCAATTATACCGCGCTTGAGCGCATCGCTATACGCTTGGCTACGCAAGCGGGATGGTAAACGGGCTGTTAGCGCAGCGGAATTGACTGATGTCGCCGTATCTCACGTGAGTGGTAAGACCGGTAGAGGATCACGTATATTATGTTAGTTGTTGGGTTTTACGACCCGAAACCACAATATAATTAGTATAGGAACGCCTCATTAGAGGATTCTAAAAATTTCGGACATCTGGGGTTCTTTGAGAATTCATTAAATTTAAGCACATCTGTCTCTAGCACTTTGCTTCCATTGGTTTAGCAGCAGGCTTGCGTGAACCTGTCCATATTGGTAAGGCTAAAAGTACCTGATTTAAAGGAACCATCCGTATAACTCACTTTTGATGATACGTTTTCTTTACAGTTCCTCTCAATCACCCACGCTGTGGGAAATTCAAAGCATGGATCCATTAGACATAAGAACAAGGTATCATTCTTTTTAATAAAAAAAAAAACTGGTCTTTGGGAATTTTTAGGCATAGCATAAATTTCAAGGCGGAAGATATCTTTCCTAACTAGCGTGTACAGGAAAATTTCTCTATCATCTACGTTCACGCGAAAGTATTATCCCACTATAGTAAGTCATACATTTCGAAAAAAGAAACTGTAGTTTCTTTTGTTCTTAGTACGTGTCTTACCTGGTCAGTGGTGCGTTCTTATTACGTCACTCTCCGGTCAGTGATAAACAATAGCAAAAGCCTTCCGGACAGCTCTTTAGCGCGTGGCATAGTCACCGTTCTACCCGAAAGAAGAATTCACAATTTAATGAAAAGTAACAACGCAAAATATGGAAGATAAGGTTGTTTCAAGGGTTCCTCCTAATTCACTCGAAAGCAGGTTAATTCACCCTTCCTTGAACTTACTGTGCGTCGTTTCGCAGTTATGTGATTCGGTTCAGTTTTCATCGATTCATCATTTGCATATATACCATTTGATTCACTCCTGGTTAACACAGTAAATTCATTAATTTTTTCTTTGCGCTTAACTCACTTGAATATCTATTTATTTGCTTGATACACAGTAACGCAAGTTGATTTACTCTTTATGCATTCTAATACGCGTTGATGCACCCTAGATTCACTTACAACTTACCTTAATTTGTAGTCTTAGCTATATAACATCATTATATCTGGATCCAACGTCACGAGTTACTTTTATCAGTCGTGTTTAACAGTTTATGACGTCACCGGACTCCAGCTTTTTCGATCAATACGCCACCTGATCCTTCCCCATCTTAACAACTTCACGTGCCGATCTCTATACCTTCTTGTATGCCCCAACGTACAAGAAAATGTAAAATCAGAAAGGCAAAAACGCCACCTAATGATCTGGTGTACCGAGCGATACAGGCTATAGCTACGATCGTTGTTGTCATGGGCTGATGTGACTACGCAATGCAGAGCGACGAAGCCGCAGACGCTCTCGCTTAGCTCGCGTACTGTTCTATGCATATTTTATCACCCCCTATATCTCTCCCGCGAACTACTATAGAGTCCATGCATGACAGAACAAGTCGCTTCCTTCCCAGAGCTCTATCATTCTCGGGTATGCGACAACATTGAGAATACAAAAACTCAATGTGGGAACGCGATACACCGCTCCCGTTCGGTGGGATGGAGGCCGCTGTGTGTAATATTTTAGGAGCAGAAAACCGTGTTCTGATTAGGCTTCGTTCCTACCTGTCCCCTCTCGGACGGAGCTCGAAATTAGTGGTGACGTTCGCTTGCGGTGAGTTTGCGAAAGCTAAGGCGCTGACGCTTATTGAGCTGAACGCGCCAGCCTCCCGATTTCTGCCCGGTCGAGGCTACATCTTGTGCGATAACAGCCACGGGCACTTTGACAGGCCGAAATAATTAGTCGGGTCGCATATGAGAGAATGTAATCAAATGGGTCACCTTACTTGTTTTTCGTTACGGGCAAATATAAAAAGATTGCAAGGAGCTTCTAATTGGCTTAGGTGATATATTGGCAGCTCACTTCAGTAGCTGTGCGCACATGAAATCTTATTGGCAGAGCCTTTGAAGCGGATTGTAAAGTCTGATGCATCATGGTGAAGAATATAAATACGTGCCCTTGTAAAAGATTCTCTGGCCAGGTCAATCCACACTACCGTATGTCCCAGTCGATAAAACTAGAATGTTTTAAATAAAAAATAAAAAGTACATGCCTCAAATAAATAAAGTACATGCCAATATGTATCGATCAATTTCGGTTTTAAATAAACTTAGGTCCCTAGTTCCAAACTGGATAAATATCCAGCTATATTATTCTTTGGGTCATTCCCGTCTACATTACTGTCTTTTATATTGGGGCACAACTTCAAAAAACAATCTTGGCAGGCTGTTAGTTTTACAAAAAAGGTCTGTACGCTACGTAGAAAACCTGCAACCTAGAGAACATACTCCTCCATTTTTCGGCAAGCTTCAGATACTTACTCTCTTCCAATTAAACAATAATAAACTCAGCTAATATGTCATTAATGAAATAGGAAACACCGTTGGCACATATATGAAGCATTGCTACCAAGCGATACTCCCTATGAACTACGCTTTGATCGTTTTCGATTGCCTTTATTCAGAACAACATATGGTAAGCAAACTTTATCATATCAAATACATTATCTACTCCACAAAAATAGCTATGTCCGTGAACTTTTGAAAGAACATAACACTAAAAATAGTGTGAAGAAAAAAGTTAAGATGTACTTCCTTTTTTGTTAGGAACCATAATTGTATTATTTATTATAATTATTTCTTTTGCGTCGTTCGTGCTTTTGCATATTAGATAAAAATTTCTCAATTTCTTTCTTTTCAAGTGTATTTTTCTATGGTACTTAGTAATTCTGTCAGAAATTTCTTCTTGTTGCATTTTTATATACATATTTATTATATTGGTACTGCAAATTGGTGATGACTGTAATGTGTTATTTTAAAACGTATGTGTCGACATCTGTTATACTTGTTGAATTTGAATTTTGTGTCTCCTCATTTGAAAGCACAATGAAACTTGTATCCTTTGTTCCACTTCACCTGAGCAAATGTATGGGTGGAGGGACCTTAGTCAGGCAGAGGTAATCTGCCTTTAGTTCCTTCAACCTAGGCAATCATTGTTTTTGTCTGAATAAACAGTGAATGAATGAATGAATGAATGAATGAATGAATGAATGTCCCCGTCGATAAAACGTCAATGATTTGTAGAAGATATGGCTTTGCGTGAGAGAGGAAGTCCTTGATCAGTTCTCGAAGTTGTGATTGAGCAACACCGCTGGTAATTGTCAATTTCGCTGTGGAACTTATAACACAAAAATTTCAGTCGCACATTGCTGTGGACGAGCTTATAGTTAAATGTCCTTACTGCATCTCCATAAGAAGTGTGCGTATGACTGCTCTAAGTGTACAGCAACGACGGAATTTTGACCTTTCCGCAAGACTGCCTGAAGTATATAGGCAAAAAAGATTTAAACTTATTCGAGAATAATGATATGGAACTAGCCCATCGTGAAACTGTTCTTTTCGAAACTTACAAAAGGATATAGAATGTATGTGTTTGATGTCCTTTTTTTCTGACTTCGCACTTTCTGTCAGCTTGTTATTTTATGTTAATATCGCCCTGTTAGCGCTTTAAACGCTAGCATAGCATCATTATGCCCAAGTTTTTTTTAATAGGGGCAAAAAAAATAAGTTGCCAGCCTGATGTAGTGCGAGCATAGGCCGCTTTTCTTTCTTATCAGCTTTTTACGCCTTGTACTTTTACGTCGCGATTTCATTGATATGCGCCTGCTGGCAGGCAGTCACGAAACAATAACATACGTTCGTGCCGCCATTTCGTTTTCGGAAGCGTCAACGTGTTGCCTTAAAGCGAATATTGCGGTGCACCTGAGTAGTACTATAGAGTGCATGCGCTTGTCTTCAAGCGGCTGGGCACACATCGTGCCACACGCGGAAGCACGCACACAACGTGGAGCCTTTGGAAATGTGAGTGGTTCGCACGTTGCCAGAGAAGAGATGGAGTCGGGCACATATATCAATTCTGCAGTAGGTAAAGTTGCGCTTACATTTGGGTTCACTTGAGGCTTGTGTATAGTCCAGCACGGACTACCACTATCAACTTTTACTGTACAATGGGGTTCCATATTACCGAACACATACGAGTGGAAGTCGTGTTGGAATTTTACCGTGCGATCGACGGCCGCGTTTGCGAAAGAGGCGATTTGTGATTGGTAGTTCTGCTGCAACGTATATGCATCCCTGTTCACAGCGTCGACGTACTGTCAAACGGTAGTTGCATCTAGAGGGCCTGAAAGGCGACATGACAAGACGTCAGCGTTGTTTGTCTGTCAGCTCCAGTTTCAGAGTGGGCTCGTTGAATGCAAGGGCCAGCTTTGTATAGCTTGTATTTTATAATCTAACGTATAGTAAAACTTTTTGCTCAAAAAACATCGAGAAATGTTGCTAGTTCATTACTCTTCATCTGTGACATTTCAAGAAAGTATACTCTTATGGCGCACAGCTACCAAAACCTTAAGCAGAAAAAAAATGCTTGTGCATAGCGATGTTATAGCACAGCGTGCTCACCATAGGTTCTAGCTGTTTGATTTCCAAATTAACCTTGAGCAAACGCAGCGCTGCCTACGCAGCTTCAGTAGTTGAGAGTTATACACGACCGGATGCATTGTATATAGGCTTTGTCGACATTAGTATTTTACTTCTCTTCATTCATGAGCGCTTCCTGCGGGCTGATTGCGAAGTCATTTTTTATCACTTGAAAGTCCGCAACACGTACTCGAATACCGAAGAATAGATACCGCCTATCTAAACAATTAAGACCCATACAGTCATTTATTTCGTTGTAATAGACTATAAATGTCTCACTCATTGAGAGGAGAGTCTTGTATACCTTATCACTCCGGGGTCATTAACGTGAAGAATACCAAAAACATAACGAAAGGGGCATCGACGTGTTAATATAGGAGAACGAAATCAAGTGAGTGAAGCAACTGACAATGAACTTGCAAATTTTACTCGCCATGCTTAGTAGAAAAATACCAAACCATAGGTGTACGTCGTTTTCTATCGCGTGGGTTTCACTAAACCAGCGCCAGACATTTATGCGAAACAAAGCAGTACATGCACATATAAAGGCACGGAAGCTGAGAAACACTCCGTTAAGGACAATGAACTTTGGTGGTTAACATGTGGCAGCAAATAATGAAAATGTGTTATGGCTTCAGCAACGACGATACCGCAGTCTTAGCGGGTATTTCTAGTAAACGTACATGATCCGACCCCTCTAACGGGCACTTCATGCATGATGGTACAGTCACGTACAAACGCTGTAGGTTCTTCGTGGTGCGATACGGCAGCCTTGCGCTGCAGCTTGATCTATTAGCAAGAGAATAATAGGAAAAAAATCTGCATATATTGCAGTTTATTTTAGGTAACCCACATAAAACGCCTGGCGGTTGAATACGTAACAAGCACCTCCCATGGCAGCTGTTCTGGGTAGGCTCAGCCACCTAATATACACACCAAAACCTGACATTATGCATATGAGACCACACGGCTTGTGTAAGTTCAGTGCAGAAAAAAAAATCGGATGGAGGCACGGACGACCAGAACGAGCTTTTAACGTCGCTGTGAGACCTTGCCATCGGATCTGGGCGCCCTTAACATGCCTGCCTGTCACAACTATAGGTCGACGCCAATTTAGTTAAGTGAAGGCGCTTGTTACCGGATGATGCAACCCGGGAGAAGCAATAAACGTCAGTCAATCTATGGCCTCCTTAAGGCCCCTTCTGATGCCGCCTTCTACGACGACGTTCACTTGACGTCGTTGTGGAGCTGCTTCTCGTGTGTCCTGAGTCACCGAGCGAGATCTCTTGCGCAAGAACCTGACGACCTTAGCATACGTGAAAGCAACATTAACTGCAGTAACAAGGTCGAACTTTGCTTTTTATTGTTCTTCTCCGCTGGTTCTTCTAAATAGGATACAGAAAAAGGTGCTGCATATTTCGTATAACCAGCAGCAAATGGGACAGGCGTCAATGTTCGTGACAGAAAGGCTAATTCTTTCGTCGTAAATGAGGAAGAAACCACGTCGTTGCGACCGTCATTGCTTATTTATTTATTTCCGCTCATGGTAACGAAGCTTTTTTTTTTCTTGGTGCTCGACAGTGACATATCGTTCTGTTTGACTGCCTCACAGTGCTCAGAATGACCTAGTAGCAGTGAAAGCACTGATATTGCCTCGGCGATGCCGTAAGGTGTGGCGTGAAGGGAAAGCACTCATGAAAGAATCCGTCTATACGGTGCCTCTGGGAGTCGTATAAGGTTATCGTGCCCGATGTACCAAGTCGGCGCTACGTCTCGGCGTAACGGCTCCAACGGCAGGGTTACTGGTTACTTCCTCATTGCGCCGAAGGCTTAGATAAACGGCATATCGTTCCGCTAGGTATTTTGGCGCTGCACTTCAAATTATTTACAATGTTCGTGCGATGGTTGTGTGAAAAGAGGAAGTGAAAAAGTCGTCGATCCTTCACACTCCCCTTCCTTTTTTATTGTATTATGCTGATTCGTAATGTGATCGTATACACGTTTGTTTGTATTGGTATTACAGAACAACAAAGAAACAGCAAAGGAAAAAGCTGGGCGGGGGGGGGGGGGGGATATAGTGGCTGTATTTGTATTCTGACTGCATCAAATCGATATTTTAGAGCAAAAGATGTTAACATGTCTTGAACAGGAACAACACCAGATGTTAAGTTGGGCAATCTGTGAGGCATACGCAAGATAAAGCACAAAGGTTTAAAAAGGTGCAGGGGAAGGATGTTCTGCAACAAACGTTGCATTAAAGCCAAAATATGTGAGGCGTTCAAGGGAGAAAAAAATAAGATGTCTGGTGACGGTGGCGTGGGGCTAAATTTGTTATAAAAACTTCGTGATTGTGCACATGAGATAACTGGGTTTCTCGTGTGCTCTGATTAGCTTTAGCAAATTGCGGGGTACTTTTCTTTTTGTCAAAGAAACCATGCTGCGCTGACGCATTGAATGAATTATCTCTACCCTCAATGGCTCTCGTGATTTTAGACAATGTTCATTCCTGCTTTTCTGGTAGTGCTGTACGTCAATTTATTTTCAAACATCTTTTACGCAGCCTTTGATACCGTGCCAGGCACAGTAAGCCATATTTAAAAATGAAGCGGCAGCGGAACCAGGCATGGACAGTAAAAGAAGATATACGAAACATCGTGCGCTTTTTGTGTAGCTGTCCATGTCTGGTTTCGCTGCCTTTCGATTACGAAGTAGGGCCCACTAGCCCGAATTTTCATTCTCGTCAAAGTGAGCGAGTCCGCGTTAACCGTATGACCTGTTATAAGTTTCAAGTGATAACACTGAAAGGCAATCAGCACGAGGTACAGGCAGCCGCTCTGCTTGTGCGTTCATATAGAACGACGCCGTGCACTTGGCGCTTAGTATCGTCTACAGGAGCTTGGAGCTGCAGTTGAAAGAGGCCTGCGAGCACTCTAACTCGAACTGAAGGTTTCTGAAAAGGGTCTAGTTTAAACAACGTGTGCACCAATCGTTCCTCCTGTGTGCTGGTTATTCACCCCGTGAATAAAATATTGTTCCAAAGGAGCCTACCGGTCCGTCATTCAATCTATCGCACCCAAAGATAAGTGCATCTCTATATTCAAACGCTGTTCATTTGTATCTGTTGTCTAAGTTACCTCGATAAGGTAACTTGAAATTGAGGTTCACGTGCTTTCACTTTTCTGCATAACTGCCCTAAATATGCATCTAATACGCAAATATCAAGTCAGCTGTTCTAAATAAAGTGACCCTATTCGTAAGGAAAATTATTTGCTTCAAACGTGGTGACAAAACTTGTCACAGTGGTCTAGTGGTTCAGGTGCTCGTCTTGGACTCAAAGGTGAACAGTTCGAATAATCAGCCTGACTACGCCCACTGCAGGGAAATGGCCTTTCCCATGTTCCACCAGTCACATCGTTTCTGTGTTTGCTGCTGCCACTTTAGGCCCGCCAACTTCCTCATCTCATCTGCCCGCCAATTAACTCTCGGCCCTGAGGCCCGAGTGGCTACGAAGCAACTGACCGCAGTGGCGGTCAGATCTGCGCCGCACCAGAGCGTGCTAAGAATCTCTGGGTACGGACAGGCCGCCATGGAAATTGTAACTTGGCAACTTTTAACGCTTGGACGTTATCTAGCGGGAGTACTTAAATTTAGGTGCACATTGAAGAAACCTAGAAGGTAAATATATCCGGAGCACTCCACTCAGGCGTCCCTCATGTTCACGTCATGGTTTTTGGACGTCAGGGCTTTACAATTATTGTCAAACCTGTGGAGAATTATGGGGAGATTATGCGATGGTAATGAGTAGCCTGAGCCACTGCATCCTCTGTTGTCACCACTACGCCAACGATGACAGTAATGGTGGACGTTCTAATGGACGTCAGCCGCAATTTCCTGAAACAGATTACCCATTAGCTGCTCAATAGGCAATGGCTTAAACATACAATTACGTGCGAGCGTGTCTTTAGCGACTGACTGAAAAATCAGAAGATAAAAAATGAACTCAGAGGAGGCTGACTCACTTTACCTCTCTTAGTAGCTGGTAAAGCCAGGGATGCGTTCCCAGCACTGTCGTGAAATTGGGTCAAACGTGGCTCGAAACACTCAGGTACCACTTTTAAATGAAGCAGTAGTGATAATTATTGTGGCTAAAATTTTACGAGCCTATGCCATTATATGGTTATGAGAGATGCTGTAGTGGAGGACTACGGAAATTTTGACCATCGTTCACGTGCACTGTCGTCGCAGAGCACACAAGCCTGCAGCGTTTTGCGTCCATCGAAGAGTGACCGCCACCGCCAGGATCGAACCTGCGACCTTCGTTTTAGCAGCAGAGCACCGTAACCACTGCTTCAGAGCTGAACTGAAGCTGGTGGAAGTTGAAGGATGGCGAGGAACAAACATCAAGCCTAGGTTTCACTCGCCTCGAAAAAAAAGCTAGAGCTTAACATTTGCTTCGCTTTTCAATGCAGTTTTTTTTTGCTTATCTAAACCTAGCAGAGTATACCAACGAGTAGAGTACGCAGGACTATGTAAACAAATATTATGAGCTAGGAAGCGCGTTCTACCAAAACGGCACTTTACGCTACCAGTTAACAACGCCCTGGAGAACAGTAAAAGCAACTGCCAAGAGTTAGGGTCGTCAGCGTTAACAACGTACCTCTTGCAATGTAATCCCGGCAATGAAGTCAGCATCCCTTGAGAACTTCGCACCTGTGGGTGGAAGCAGGTATGTGCACTACGTAGCACTACGTGACAGCAGCTGTGGCACTGCATCTTCAGACATTGCGCAAGCAATGGTAAAGCAAAAAAAGTCAAGTCTATCTCAGTACATTCTTCCAGGCATTCAACAAAAACGTCCCTTCTTTCTTTCTTTCTTTCTTTCTTTCTTTCTTTCTTTCTTTCTTTCTTTCTTTCTTTCTTTCTTTCTTTCTTTCTTTCTTTCTTTGATTCTTCTTTTTCATTCGATAAGTAGGCCATGGTTCCTGCATCACGAAACCTCGCCAGCGTCCCTTAGTATAAGGCACCTCTCAAGAGCATTCAGCGATTCCGCCTTTTTCCACAATGCTATTTTCGCGTCATTGTAGTTGTTACTTGGAAGACGTAACTCGCCAGACATCTTGCGAATAACTGCAGCGACCGTAGTCTCAACTCAAGTCACGCTTGTGCAGTAGCAGAGTATCATTTCACCATGCTATTGCTTTATAGCACCGAATGCGATCAGTGCTATCAAGAAAGAAGCCTGTCCTCTTTTTTTAGTATAACTAGCACTGAAGGAGATGGACATCAACGATTATGGCTTCAAGTGCTCTCTATGTCAGCAAAAACATACAAAGAAATGGCAACGGAGCAGCATTGTTTTTTATTACGACAAATGGTGACGACGTTTCTTTTTTTGCTACACGTAAAGACAACCAACACAGTGAAGTTTCATTTATTTGACTGCCACACATCCCTGATAATGGCTCGCGAAGGAAAGAAAAAAACGCTGATCGTGGACACGAAAGTCAGAAAGTATGCAGTAGGAGAAGGTAATCACGTAAGAGGTATCTATGGTCCCTTTGAATGTACTGTAGGCTATTGGTACCGATGTCCCAACTCGGTGCTACGTCAGTGTAAAGTCCCAAACTTACCACACGCGTGGTTTAGATAACCTGTTCCTCCTGCGGCAAGACACTTCGGAACAAATTCGCGTTTGTTCGTGCCTCAAGGAATAAAACCTCTATTTTGCGCCGTTCATTCCTTAATTGAATTTGAAGACTGGAAAGTATTAGTTTCCATTTCAAGACGTCGAGAGTGCAGTGAACTTTGCCAGATATTCGGGAAACTACAGTGATTGTGAACAAAGTAAGAAAAAGGTTCGCACAAGACGCCAGCGCGAAATATCAGTGGCTTATTATAGGATTGAAAACAACGCAGACATATTCAAACTACGCGTATGCGTTCATGCAAATTGCCATGCTAACGACGCTATGCGACATCACCGATTCATTCAATCTCTTTTGTGCTCAGTGCCACTGACAACGGGTTGACACATGTGCAACGGGCCGCCCGTCATCGAGCGTACGCTATAATCATTACATGTCTCTTTTTTGTCCAGTTTCTAGGTGTTTCCTCAATTCCAGTGTCATCAAACATTTTCTTTGCCCTTGCTCATGCTCCCGAGCTTCGCCATATGACCCGAAGCTATGTGATTATCTCAGCTATATTGCGGTTCGTGCATCCTGTCGCTGACGCACCTTCCTGTGCGACATGCACAGGGGCATCGCAGCAAAATGTCAAATCTGCTGTACGTTCTTATTTACACATTCTACCAAACTTCTGGCATGTCCAGTGGTACCCGTTTCACCATCTGACTTGCTATGATCTGCGTTTGTTTTTCCGCGCAGTGTTTTCGACATTCTTCATGCCGTAAAGACAGCCCATAGTACACTATCCATTGCAGCAACCGTTTTCGTTCGACTTGTCGGTGTTTACACGAACGTCGTACTCACAAATAGCGGTCTTACTTCTTCCTCACGACATTGCTCTTTTGATTGCCTTATAAAATTGATAAGATGCCACAATGTTATTGGTAGTAGAAATATTATGCAGTTATACGCACACGTACAAAAAGGTTCTTGTAGGGATATCATTCTTTCTTCTTCGCTACCGGCCACAGGTTTTGTTTTTAGAGCGAAGCTCCTCTTAGTCTAACCTTCTCATACGCCACGCGTAACATGCAAGAGATGAGAAAGAAAAGAAGCCAGTATCTCCCGAACAGTACAAGAGATGGCTCTGTCTCATAGAAGTACATACAATTTGCACTTTAGTGAGGATATTCTAGATGGCGCTGCACCGTTACTCTCGGATTGGCTGCTGCACGGGCTTTATCTGGGTACGCCGAGAACGAGTGCCTCTCTCAGTCTCCTAGAAAGTCGCCGTACGTGGTGAATCGTTGGTGGGGCGTGGACAAAGCAGAGTGGCAGGCGCGTTAAAGATGCTTGCGCTCAGATTCCTTGGATCGCGTCTCGTTGGTTGTACCCGTGTGCAGTCTGCATTCTCGAATGCGATTGGACGCGTGCACGGACGGACACACGGATGGATGGACGGATGGGCGCTTCGTCCCACTCATCATCATTTACTCCGTGGATATGCTGTGATTTTTTAATAATGATATCAGGGTTTTACGGCCCAAAAGTACGATATTGTTATGAGGAACGCTGTGTAGTGAAGGGCTCCAGAATTTTTACGATGTGGTGTTTTTTGAAGTGGACTGCAATCGCGCAGTATGTGAGCTTCTACTATATGCCTACATTGAAATGCGATTGCCGCGGCCGGGGTCAAACCCGCCACCCGAGCATCGTAACCGTTGCGCCACCTCGGTGGAGCACGTTGTCAGTTTTAGGTGGTACCTCCATAGCATCACACCGCATGTGCACCAGTCTTTTTTGTACGTTTGTTTGTTGGTTGGTGTGTTTGTTTGTCTGTTTTCGTATTTTGTGTCTACATTGTCAGTATTTTTCTACTGATGCGAATGCGTTTTCTTAAGATAAGTTTTTGATGCTCTTCCATCGGGATCGTCACGTCTGGTATCCAGGCAGTTGCACGAAGTTTTCTTAACCGAAAAAGGTCCTTATTTCTTTATCGAACTGTAGCGCTTCTTGTCGGAGAAAGTTTTATATTACGGCCGTAGAGCTCCTGCGCAGCTACAGGCATAAAGGTTCTCCGGAATGCAGAAACACTGTGAAAGTCTGTTAGTACTCATTATTTTATTCTTTTAGGCTGGTTGTTTGCTTAACCAAAGGCCGAAAAATTGACCCCTTGAAGAACATTACAAAACGCAGTTCTAGCGGTGAAGACTAACGAAAGTCGTATACGAAAACAATCAAAGCAAAACAAAAATAAGTGATTCTATTACTCGGAAAGTTCCAGGGCTTCCTTTTCTATAGAATGAATGTAAAGAAAGCCGAAATTTCTCCTCAGAATGGCATTTTCTTTGACGCCGAAGTCCAATAAGTGAACTCAATATACTTGACAAAAACCAACGCCAGTCTTAAAAAAGCTGGAATAAAAAATATAAAGTGAGCACAAAGGAAAAAAAATAACACGAGTGAACGCCAGGAAACAATCTTACTGATGACACAAGATGCTCTAAAGCTTCGTTATGAAAACCGTGCACAACATTCGTCTTGGAGCACTGAAACTTCATTAGCTAATTTTCAAAGGATAATTGGATAGATACTTTATAGCGAATAAAAACAGAGCTTTATAACGAGAGCATATATATTTATATGCCAGAAGCAAGTTTCAGAAAGGAACGAGTAAAGTAAGGACAATTGGCGCCAAAAAAAAAAAAAAGAATATTGAATTAGGTTTTCGTTTCTGCAGAACCCTAATTCACGATCCCGGAAGTCCATGAACGTCCCTGTACTAAAAAATGTTGGAGTCTACACGGCGCGTTTTTTTCTTCCTTTTTTTTCTCTCTTTGTATTTCTGATTCTCACTTTCCTTCCTTTCATTTCTTTCCTTCTTTTTTTCTTTCTTTCTTCTTTTTTCTTTCTTTCTTTCTTTCTTTCTTTCTTTCCTTCCTTCTTTCTTGCTTTCTTCCTTTCTTACTTTCTTTTTTCTTTCTTTCTTTCTTTTTTTCTTTCCTTACTTGTTTATTTCTTTCTATAACGGGAACGCATTTTTTTTCTCCTGCCCTTTAATTCATGGGGGAAAAAATATTGACCGTTCTTAAGGCATGAAAGTGTTACGTGCAATTCTGCTCAATTCCCTTTATTACGTCTATCCATTCTTTTAAGCAGACAACAATGCAAATACGTTACCTGCAATCAAACAATATTTCCTTCTCTTGCTTACTCGTATAAGGCTCATACGTTATCACACCACAGTATAGGTTCTAAACAAATCTATGTAGTCTTTATCTCTGCAATCATTGCCATAATTGGGGAATTGAACACCCTCTCTCGAGTTTAAATTTTGCATTTGGATATTTTGTTGCGGCTGTATTTATGCTATGCGCAGGTGAAACACACACATACACACACACACAACACACACACATACACGCACACACACACACACACACACACACACACGCCCCACCGTGATGGTCTAGTGGCTAAGGTACTCGGCTGCTGACCCGCAGGTTGCGGGATTGAATCCCGGCTGCGGCGGTTGCATTTCCGATGGAGGCGGAAGCGTTGTAGGCTCGTGTGCTTAGATTTGGGTGCATGTTAAAGAACCCCAGGTAGTTGAAATTGCCGAAGTTCTCCAGTACGGCGTCTCTCATAATCATATCGTGGTTTTGGGACGCTAAACCGCACAAATCAATCAAATCAATCAATCACACACTCGCACACACACACACACCTCCATGCACACGCGTACGAACACATTCATCAACATACTTCAATTGCGCTTGGCACCCTTCATCCTTCCCACGCACAAGAATAAGAAAGCTTCTGGCTCCACCCCTCTCGTTAAACCGCTCACGTACGCTTTGCTAAATTCTGCTACTTCGACGACAGCACATGTCCTCGCCTCAAAAAGGTCACGCGTGACTTGTGAGGGATACCGAAGAATAGTCGAAGGACCGCGCTCGATCCCAGGTTAGCTGGATAGTAGAACGCTCTTTTATTTTCTCATTTCGCAATTCCTTCGAATTTCGCCCGTAATTCTGCTCTGTATAGACCACCATTATCATAACGAGAAAAATAAAAAAAGGGCTGCTATACTTTCTCAGTATTATGATCGCCTTGGCAAAGCCAAAATGTTCCCACGTACGTAGGTCACTGCATGGGCCAGGAATGGGACTCTCCATGCGCAGAGACCCTCAATTCTGCCGAGTAAGCACAGTCACGGCTAAAAAAGCACGTCTCGGGCCTAGCGGACACAGGGAATGACCTGGCTCAACGGCCAGGCTCGAAAAACTGTGGCGATGGGTGTCCCGGTCCCAAGTGGTTATAAAGAAAGCTCGCTGAACACGGCAGCTCCATCTGAGACCAGTCGCGAAGTGAACTGACCATGCGTACACACTTGCGTTTCCAACGCTATCCAACTGTGCATTCTGATTACGGACATCTTCTCGCAACTTTTTTTCAGGATCTTTTTTTGGCCGTCAATTTTTTCACAAGCACGGTATACGTGTGTGACTATACCCTGTGCTGCGTTCGCCATTGTGTGTGTCACTTCTGCCCTCTGCGTATGGAAGTGCAACTTGCTTTCAGTCTCTATACTTCCCGTCATGCCTTCCTTCTCCCTTACCTTCCCTATCTCCAGTCTTGCTCTGCATCTTCCCGGCACCAACTTCTTTGCAGTGGCATGCAATGAAATTAAAGGAGAAAGAGTTTACTTATTCCTAGATGTTTTGCGAGTGGTGGTGTTGTGCTAGACTACCTTAAATCTTCTGTAAATGCACAGCTGCAGCGGAAAACTTGATTATTCCATTCCTCGTGAAAAAAATTTTTTCGTGACACAGATTGTGAGCCATTGCTTGCTGCCTAATTTTAAGGCTTATCGCAAAGAAACACAAGGACACAAAGCAAAACATCAGGCCTAACCTTCATAACAAATCCCATCTTTAGAAATCCAGCCAAGTTGAGTCGGGACGAAAGTCCTCTTATTCTTCTCCTGGCTATTTCTGGGCCGACGTGTAGTGGCTTTAACTTTGTCTCAGGAACAGTACCGGCGCAATACTGACTACTTCTCGGCCAACTCTAGTGGCTATAACTTTGTCTCAGGAACAGTACCAGGTGCAATAGCTTGTAGACGCGAAGCATCTCATGGGCGAGCTCAATCTGGTGTGCGGCTGGACCACCCTTAGAGCGAATGCACTTGCTACTATTGGAAACCTCAGAGCAGAGTCGTCTACGTATAATACCGATGACACAGCTCTGATGTGTACGTAGGGCAGTTTCTATGAGTACGTCATGCCCTCATTCACTAGGCGCGCGCCCGGAAGGAAGGGAGAGCGGCATTCATCTTGAACTTTGACTCACTTCCGTGACGTGTAGCGTTGCAAATTTGGCAGACGCTATCATGAACGCCCCATGTACGCATTCCGCTTCTCAGCTCAAAATTGTCCAACTGGTCGAGTATACATTTCCACACTAAACATTCACAAAGTGCACGTCAACTAAAAGCGGACTTTGGGTCCCTGTGTCCAATCGGAGTCTTCTGTTCTTCATTGCCCATTAACAGCGATTGGCATGTTGCAGTAAAAAACGCCTCTTCATTACTGAGTGTTCTGCGCCTCCTTCTGCAGGCACCTCTCCTGCGCAATGCCGTGGTGATGACCGGCAGCGTCACCACCGCCACCCGTGTAAGCGTTAGCACCCGCTACTTCGCATTTGCACATGCTTCCCTTTAGCGGCAGATGGTGTACTTTTGTTGTAGGTCACTTCCTAATTGTCTGAAAGATACACATTGAATTCTTCATGCCCACAAGAAGGACCTTTCTCAAACCGCGAGACGAACTGAACGCTTTCGGCATACAGTTCCACAAAATGCGAGAAAAGAATACCATTAGCAACTTTTGCACATCGAAAAGTTTACTTGAAGATTAGTAAGGTATTAGTACATATATTGCCCCATACTGATGACTGGAAAGCTTGAGTTCTCCGCTATCTCATGCTTGCAACGTAATTATCCTATTTTACCAAAAAAAAAAACCAAAGGGAGTGTCACCACTGTTCTGAATCTCACACGCTCCGAGTGTGCTGTGGACGCGTTTGTCTGATTTGTTTTCAAATTACTCGAGATCAAGAACAACAGAGAACTAACAAGAAACCTTTCAACATCACATGTTTCAGAAAGTTCAGTGAAGCGCCATTCTCTTCAACAGGGTATTATCTACTAGGTTAGACAAAGGCACGTTAACGCTGTATGAATGTGCCTTGGAATTTGTCAAACTGATTTTCACACCGACACAATTTGCACCACTTGGTTAGACCGTGCTGCCTTGATATTAGTACCCAACTATTACATATTTATTATAGAAACGTTGTCTTTGTTCGTTCCTAGTGAAATATCAATCACGGTGCCCTTGACGATGTCTGTTAATACTATGCAAAAACGTCAATCAGAACTATCAGATATTCAAAGCTTTGATGTCTGTTATAATAGATTAGTGTTGTGTCTAATAAACGCAAACGAATTTTTGAAATTTTCATTTTTCCGTGATGAACATGGTATATTTTTTTTCTGTAAAGCATTCATGCCCACTTTTTATTTTTGTCACACGAAAACGGAGCGAACAACTGCGTTTGTCATCTTCAACAATAGAAATTTTGTAGATCAAGAGGTAAATTTTACAGTGAAATCTTTTTACGCCATGCTCAGCGAGAAGCTCATAATCATCGGAAACTCACATGATTCAGGACATTAGTTTAGCCCACTTACAAACGACCGTTATTACATAGGCTGCGATGTATTTGTCTACTATTTCACAAGCATCTACTCGGCTTATCTGCGCAGTCTGTGCTCGGTATACAGGGCTCTCTGGCTTTGTGAAAAAGAAACTATCAAAATGAAAACTAGACTTGAGAGACGTAGTGCCAGCTTAAAAGACCGAGAACGAAGATGAGATGTGTTTCTAGCTTGTAGCACGTTTTTAAAGTAACCATGCACCGACTAGCCCAATATAACGTAGTGTTAAGGGGTAACTAAATTTTTTTCAGCGGAAGTCGTTGCGAGATCACAAAGACAGCCGATTTTGGAGGCGTTTTAAGGAGGAGTTTAAGTGGTGCATGAGAGAGTTTGGTACCTTTTTGGCAGCACGGGCTACGACTTTTCGCTTAGAAAGCGGAACATACCATACTACAAAATAAAAATAAAAATGGCGTAATACACGACATGTAGAAGATCACAAGATGTCCAGAAACAGTACAATCCAACGGCACATGTGTGACAACTATTCTATTACGAGTTCTAGTAAACAAAACATGTTTTCAGGTACACGCTGTTTCACACTTTAAGAATCACGTAGAAAATGCGTTCCACATTTTACACTAAGTATGAAACAGCCTGTGCATGTACACATACAAAATGAAACCGTTTATACACCATGTCATACACGGAGAGAACACCTAAGTAGGATATTTGCATAAAACTCGACACACCTTTAAAGCATTCTAAATACTAAATACATGACAAAACTAATGTGACGTAACTTTTTTGGAAGTCATCCTAATAACTTCACTAAATAATTGTGTCATATTTATACCTATTACGTTTATATTTACTGGCCATCAGGTAACAAAAAGAGTTTCTCTCAGCAAGTTTTCTTGAATTTCTTTATGACTGGTTGCCTATCACTTCTGTACTCTAGATTGTTGTGGTGCTTTTTCTCAGTATGTTTTCTTTCTGTATGAACGACCAAGTCTAATGGTACGATTATTTTGTTCAGATTGAAAGCACGATACATAATAATAAGAAGCAGGGACGACATCAACGTGATGTTCGGTTCGTTACAATGTACGCAAATCAGACGTTGCGTCTTCATTCATACTCATTCGTATTTTCTTTTTTGTGCAGGGCCGAGTTGCTTGCGCCAGTCCTGGGGGTCATTCGGCCAACGACGAGTGAGACCACCCAAGATAGGCGATTTGCCGCGGTGAGTCCACGCTTCAATCTGGATGTATACAATCT
Organism: Rhipicephalus microplus; assembly: GCF_013339725.1. Lineage (NCBI taxonomy): Eukaryota > Metazoa > Arthropoda > Arachnida > Ixodida > Ixodidae > Rhipicephalus > Rhipicephalus microplus. The sequence continues at coordinate 130,059,040 of NC_051165.1, forward strand.
CCCTCCTAGGATCAATGCAGTATCGCTGGTTCCGCGAAGTTTTCTTTTCACTACCTCATTTCCTCTCTCTATTTCATGTTCTGGAGTAGTGATAAAACTAGTATGTCACTACGATGTCGGAAATGCACCAAATATTTATTCCACATGTGCATTGCAACACGTCTTGTTCATTTGTAACCAACCCGAAGATTTGTATAAAAGGCAGAAAATTAAAAACGTACCGGCACGAGATGCAATAAACATAGTGGTTCTATTTTTCAACATACAGCATTGTGCATATTTTCGCTTAACTTGTCAGTTTATGTTGGGGTGGGCTTAAGAGCTAAATTATATATTTACACTGAACTTTCATTCAACACTTGATTATATGAACGTACAGTATAAGTGTGACCTTCACTCTTGACCACAACGAAAACATCTTAGCGACCACGGCCGAATATTTCCGCGCGTACTGCCTTTGCTGTGACCATCATATTGCCATTGTTATCCAGTGTGCAAAATTTTACCTTTCCCTTCACTTAACCAGCTAGTTATCTACTGTCTAATAAAATTATTACTGCGCACATGCTTAGTTTTGTGAATTGACTGCGAAATAGTTGCAATGATGACTGATCAAATCGCCGAGAGAATGAATGTGTCCACGACTTTTGTAAATACACCCTTACCGATAATCGCCACGTTGTTAATGAAAATTTGCTGCGTTCGCAGGTTTTTTTAGTTGTGCTAATTCATTTGCGTGGTGGTTTCAAATATAAATAATTTCACTTCATCCCTCTTTTGTGCATTGTAACAGAATAAATAAAAAAACAGAAATCAGAGGTAGACATATTGAAGAAGCGGATGCAATCTTTAATGTTTTTTCCTGGTAGGTAGTAGCGACGAGAAGCGAAGCCTGCATAGAGAGTCCGTGTATTATCACAAGCAAATATACAACACTACTGGCCTGCTAAGCGTTGTTTTCGTTTAAGGAGCGTGATCCTAAATTAGAAGAAAACCAAGAACCTTGATCGGCAGGACCTGGCTTTTTGGATAATATTGAAGGCTTAACAAAAACGTAAGTTTCTTGTGAATATTTAGGCAATGAATATAATTAAGGGGTTTTAATAGAGCGGCCACTCAAGCACATAAGGTAATGCATGTTAATGTTGAGTCCTTGCTTTGTCCCAACTAAGCGGCGGATTATGAAAACCGGTGTCCGATTAAGTATATCAGCTCCGGACCAATGTGGTAGATTTCTTTTAGCAACTATGTAGTTTCTCAAGTGCACCACAAAACTGCTATCTCGAATGCGTCTTGTTTCACTGTGGATGTTTTCATTTGTGGCGAATGTGACTTGGTTTTGGTGAATAATATATGTAGCTTATAATCACAGACAAAATAGTAAAACGAAAAGAATGCATTTGAAGACTATTTTTTAGTGTAGTACATGCTCGAAATATGATCAACATATCAAGGAGCACAGGTTCAAGGAACTACCATGTAAAGCATACTTCTCTTTACTGAGACCATCATCGCGACAATGTTACTTGCAAGATTGCTTTACCTAATGTCATTTGACATTGTGTGCAGCACACTTTACAGGGGCACTTGCACATTTTTGGGTTTGTTCGACGTGACGCCCGTATTAATAACTTCAGGTGTGGGAAGCTTCTTGTCTGTAAAAACACCTAAAGCTCCACTTTCAGAAGAAACAGGCCAGTGTCGATGAGTCAGATAAAAGTAACAAATTTTGCATTGATTCTGCGAACAGCGTGTTACCTGAATTTAATGAGAAAGCAACTATATTTTTCAGTTGATATTCAATGGAAAATATTCTGCGGAATTTTCGTGAGGCAGTTATCTTCAATTTTGAGTCAACGTGCGCACGATATCTCCAAGCCTGAAAAGCTCTAAAGCACATTATGTCTTGGTACAGCTGCAGGTTGATACTGTAACGCACAATTAAAGGCACACTTCAGTGAAATAAAGTACCTGGGGTGAACTTTCGCCTAAGATACAAACAAGTCAAAGAAAGTCTGTCAAAGAAAGTCTTCAGATGGCAGTCTCTTCTCATTCCTTCACCTTTTGTTCTCCTCTTGCTTCTCGTGTCTGTCACAAGTGGCACGTAGCTGATGTTGCTTGGCTCGTGCTAGCACGTGCTACTTGCCGAATTTGTCATCTGTTTCCCAAGTACGCCGTCCACAATTGAGAGGGCGTAAAGATAGGACAGCGCGCACAGTTTGAGCGTGGCTTAATTGTGCTGTTCTGATGGTTTCCCAGCAATTCTATACAAGTCAAAAAGCTTTCAGGAGTTTTCAATGAAAATTTCAAGTAAGAATAGCAGCTAGTGTTTTAATGCGGGCATGATAGTATGGTTTCTTCAAATAACATTGCGGTGCTTATGAATGAGGTACGAGCATGGAACATGAACTGCATATGTGCAAATTTTTAAGCATCACTCATATCGCCGTTTCCCTGCGCCAGAATATTGTCCCAAGAGGAGCCGTTTACTCTACTGCGGATCATTTGTTCTTTGGTTTCACTCTAAACGGCCTAATCGCTTCCCTGCCTATCACGCAGCAAAGAGAATCGTGTGAAAAAGCAAAGTAATAATAAAAATTCTTACCAGAATGTGTGCTGACAAGCTCGCTCATTGCAGTGTTATTGATGAAGGTAAACGCAGCGCGAGAAACAAAAGTTAAGATAATATTTAAAATCAACAAGTACGCTACATTGTTTATTTGAGCTTTGTCTACGTGAATATTTATTTCACAATGAATAGGAATTACACAGTTGAGTCCAAGTTTTGAATTTTCACGTGAACGGTGATGCAAATTGTTCTGGCAACTCTGACATCGAGGGCGCTCTCAAACGACGTCGCGAGTTTCTTCCGATTACTTTTCGAAGAGGATTGAGTACATAACTTTTAACAGTTGTTGAAACAAGGTAGTGGGCAGTGCAACAATGCCTAAAAGATTGTTGCGGCCAGAACTTTTTTTTACCTTTGACAGATCACAAAGTATAAATTATTAGAAAAAACACACAAAACAGATGTTTCAATTCTCACCTGAAAGCCAAAATATCTGTTCTCTTTTTTTAATTGCTACATTTATTGTCGCTGTCTTCACATTTCATCAAGACCGCACGAACTTCCGCTCAACTTCATACTTTTTTAGCCACTACAAATATTCTCTTACTTTGTATCATTGAGAGAAATGCTCTCGCAATGCACCCGACACATTCAAAGCACCTTACCGAAATCTGTTATTGAAGATATTGGCTGCGATGACCCTGATATCGTAATTTTCTGACCAAAAGAAATACTCCTTCCCCAGGGATGCTTTCTTAATACAGGCCGCCAACGTGTTTCTCCAGTGCTTTCTCACGCTTTGTTCGCAGCGGTCACTAGCACTCTCTGCAACCTACATACCGAAAATGGAGTGCTTTCTTTTGCTTCTCCCGCCGTTATACTTTCGGGAATACACCGAGCGTCGTGTATCACAAAGAAAAACGTTTCGAAGAACGTTGACCTCGTATATCACTGAAGCGTGGTTGAGCCACGAAGAAAAGCAGCGCACCTCGAGGCATATAGTACAATGCGTTATGGTGTACTGATCCCCGTCGTAGTGTATCTCCCCTCTCGTGTTTCGAGAGATATATCTTAGGCGTCTACGCCTTCTTTTTCGCGTTCTGAAGTAGTTATTTGCTTGGTATGTGAAAAAGCCTACCATAGTCTTCTATTTCTTTCTTTCCCTCTTTCTTTCTTTCTTTATTTTATTTCCACATCTTCGTCATAGCGGTTGTTCTCGTAGAACACATGAGCGGCCTTTCTTGTGGCGCCCTTCCTTTTTTTTTCCTCAACGCACGCTAATTATTTTCTTGACGTACGAGGTTTGACAGAGTGTCACTTCTTCCGAAATAGCTGGAAAAAGGGTGATGCTTCTCTTAGAAAGTACCATATTTTATATTGAAGTAGGTGTCGCAGAAGGCACGCTATTTTTTTTTTCTTGCTCGTTCGAAGTTGTGAAACCGAGAAGAAATCGATTGACGGTTCTTATTCGCACTTCAACTTCGCGGTACGCGCAGATCTGAAGCCTGTGAGACTTCGTTTCAACTACGCATTCATCAAATATGCTCAACATTATTGTTTGTAGTGAATATATGTGAGCGTGTAATATGCACCGAGAATGTTGCTGCTTCAAATGAGTCCGCGATTGCTTTAAATCTATGTGTGGATCAAAAGCTTTATTGCACTCGCTTTAGTGCGTGACGAGTGCTGCAACATCAAAATTGAGAGCCTGTGAAGAGCCAATATCTTTGCCAGATTTTCTTTCATCAAGCAAACAGAGCTAAAATTGATACTAATACTAATTTCCTAATTATATTCTTTTATTAAATCTGCGACACCATCGTTATTAACAGTGTAATGATGGCACTTGCGTATAAGCTCGCAGAATTCATCATACGTCAATAAATATTTAATGTACCTTTCTGCCTTCTTCAGGGCGGAAAGTGTATGAGGCCTCAAGCATATATGAAACATGAATGTTTCAGGTTTTTGTCGAGATGCTGAATCCTAGAGGTTTTTTGTGGTTTAATCAAACACGCATTCTTTGTTCCTAACGCAAACATTCTTTGCATTATCATTATATAGGCGCTAGCAGCAACTATGTGGATGCGGGCTCTCATTGGAAGTTCCTGGAGGCGCATATTTCCGCAGAGCTCCTGCGCACGCCCAACAAAAAAAAGCGTAATGTAAAAAAAACTGCATGTCCACACGTAAAGTTATTTCAATTACAGCATGACTTCTGAACTTTGCCGCGAGCAAACATTACTCTTAATTGACATTTGAGCTGGCATCTGTTCGGAGCATAAGCGTACAGATTGCGTTAATATGTAGTTCATGAGATTTCGAACAACGGTAACTCAACATTTACAATTAAAATTTTCTAAGTGTACACCTAATAAAGAAGGGTTGCCATGTAACACTTTGTGCAACTTCGATTTCAGCATATGCAGTTACGAGCACATGACGAAATCTATGTGATGCGTTGCGATAACATATGAACATGTTTTCATGTATAGATTTTGCGCCCCTACACGTTATGTTTTGTAAGCACATGCACAATCACATGAAGCTGCCATAGCTTAGCTATCAAGCTGTCGCACTGCCGGTTTGACTCGTATAGGGACGCCAGCCGCTTTTCTAAGTGGGCGATATGCAATAAAACACGCGTACAGAGGATGAGATGGGCGTTAAAGAAGCTTAGGAGTTAAAAATAAACGCACAGTTCTATGCGAAAACGACCCTCATACTCAAAGTGCTATGTTGGAGTGATAAAAACTACCAATAACTGTTTTAATTTATAAGACGTTTTAGGTACAAATTAGTACATAAACCTTCTATTTTCTTTTTCTGTGTTTTGTCAGTGTCCAAGTTTCCTTCTATTCTTCGTATATGCAAAGCATGAAATGTACTAAGAACGTGCTATTTTTCCCCCTCCGCTTGCGGCGTTTTATCGACCTAACAGGAAATATATACGCTTACTGCCCTTTCTTTCCTGCCAAACAGTTCATAATTTATGCAGGAACGCTGTTTGAAATGTCAAGTCTCTCAACGTGAAAGACGTACGTATGCAAAATGAAGTGTCTCGCGTTTTTCATTACTTTTTTTACGACTAGTTGACTACGCCTCAACGCGACGTCTGTTCTCTGAAAATGTCTGAGAACTGCACGGCACTCCCTCGCGCTGTGAAAATCACAGTGGGCTACTACTTTAAGAATCATTCCTGACCTAGGTTATAAAGCGAAAAAACAGGCGACTACCTAACGCAACACATGTAGCGCCTTTCAATGTAACTCCACGCTAACGCTGACGCAGCGATAGCAAGAACCATAATTTTAGGTACTTTCGCCTTTAAGTCTTCCAAGGGCGTGGAGGTTAAACGTGATTCTGTGCACAGTCACGTCTTGGCCAGCGTGGCATGCTGCGAGACAATGGCCTCGTTGAAACCTTTTGTAGACTATGCTTCAACTGAAAAACGGTGGGCTACAAAGTTCGCGTGGCATTTTACTAGAAAACAAAAAAAATGTGTCACGATGCCCGAAAGTAGGTCACATTCTTGCAATAAGAATACTCTGCTTCAAAAGTTTACTCTGAGCCAATGCCAAACTCTCGTTCGCTACAACTCGCTTTGCAGTGAAAAAATTGTCAGGCTCGTCAACGCACGCGTTTATTTTTCGCCGCGACACAGCTGCGCAAGACGAATAAGTGGGCGTAAGTAAAATAGAAGCGTTGCGACGGCATATACCGACTTGAAAGCACTTCGAAACCCGCAGTATGCAGGGCCACATTTCCCAGAACCGAATTTGTGTAACTTTTCGCGGAATGCCGACAAGAAACTCTCTAATCTGGATTCAAAGTCACGTCACCAAGCTCTTTAATACTGCACCAAGGTTCCAAGAATTCGGCTGCCATTCACATAAGAATGTTGTAAACTATCGTCTACCTAACTTACGCTAACTTGGTAAAAATGCGTTACAAACCTCTCTATTACTACGACGAAGCTGTATAAGGCTAGGTTATATCGAAGTTCGCAATTTGTTTGCCCTATGCACGCACCTATAGCACGTAGAAGCCTCAGAAATTCGGCCATCCCCGCTACTCGTCGCTGGTCCACTAAAAATTATGTGGAAAACACACCGGACGCAACAACTAATTAATATTTCAGGGTAGACGAAAGCAATGTAGTTGAAAAGGACTTTCGCGAAACGTCAAGATTAACCAAGGGATGAACTTCGGGAACACGTTTCTGCTTCGCTAGTTAGCCATTCGTACACATTTTCGTGGTGACTTTTTTGTTATGTAACAGATAAGCAGTCGTCTGGCACTTCACAAAAAAAAACTGTTAGAAGTTTGTGTCTGGCCTACACTCTTCAGTGTGCCACAAAGCTCGTTTATTACTTACATTATGCTAATGGCAAATACCGAAGAAAAGAAATTTATTTCATGAGGCGCAGTGTACGCTTTCAGCAAACTGCGATCAGCTTTTTCGTCCATGTATTGTGCCTTTACGTTTCTTTAGCCAGCACGGGATAGGGAAGCTCAAATTTTCTGTAGCTGCCCACGCTATTCTGCGGTTTCCTCCCACTGAAAGTGAACGCAGTCTCCCGCCGGCTCTGACCGCATATTAATGCGGCTCTTTTTGTAGCGACGCGGTGTAGTTATCACGTCGATGTTTTTCTCGTTCTTAGACCGAACAATATTTGAGCCGACTTCGACATTTTACATACAACAGAACTCAAGACATTTGTTCGTACTTCCTTCCGTTCTAATTACATTTGCTCTGTCATTAGGCTGTGAATTCAATCTTGGCAAAGTTCAAATTCAACTTCGGGGTCGGTGTCTTTAGTAGCGAGGTTTAGGGCGGTACCCTTCATGGCAGGTTGCTAAAACACTGTAGGAAGACTTCAGCTCAAAGAACAGCAAAGCAGGAAAGGCAACACGGAAGAGTGCTCATTCTATGCTTTATTGTCTGTTGTTCGTTTATTTATGCTGGAAGTTTTGTTAACGATGTCCTGGTTTCGCGTGTAGAATAGTGTTTTTTTGCTTGCTTTTCGTCATGTTTTTTTTCACGCATCATATTTCGAGTGTTTACGTGTGAGTGAACGAGCGTGTGCGTGTGTGTTCGTGTGTTTGTGCTTGTATTTCTGTCTGTGCGTGATGAATGAGTGGACGCGCGCGCGCATGCATGGGTGCTTGCGTGCGTATGCTATGGCATCGTACTTTACTTTGACAACGCAGTTATACTATTTATCTTGCTCAAAGGATGATTGATTGGGCATGTTTGTAACGCATAAAATGTGAAAGCGCACCGAGAACACAGAGAACAGAGAAGGCGTGGAGACATGGTGGTGCTCGCGCGTGCCCTTGGTTTGTCACATTCCGCCTGCGTCGGTGAAATATCAGCTAGCTCTCCGAAGAGAGCCCTCACATTATCTTCTTTTAGCTTATGTGTGTTCTTCGTATATGAATATGCGTATCCAAATTCACATAATTGGATGCAAGTGTAGCAATACAGATGTCGAGGTCGTGTGTGGTCGCCATCAGGCTAAAATAAAGAGTTGGCAACTTTTTCTATTTCTTTCTCTCTGTCATTCTTACTTTTTTTCTTCTTAGCAGAACGCGAGTACTGCACAACGTTTATTGCCATCTCTAGCATTACATTACGCATGCACCAAATAGCTATGCCAGTGTTTCTTTCCCAATCACGCACATTTGATTCGTTGGGTTTACAGTTGGTACATTTGGAGTTAGAGAACACTATGTTTATTCTAAACAAGAAGATAAAATACCGCGGGGAGGTGACGGCTTGAACACGAAAGAGACAGGCAAATAACGAATCGCTTCTGAGGAAAGCAGCGAATGCATATCCTGACACTTTTTCTGCTTTAAATCTTGGCTCCAGGTATATTACCCGTTCGGCTATTTCTCATTTATGCATAGTGAATTAAGCAGAATCTAAATAAAAAATATAATTAACGACGTTGTTAAGAAAATATATTGCCACAAAGTAATTTCAAGTACTTCTTATACAGTAGCAGTTGCAATTTCGTCGTTCTATGATCGAGGTAAGGTTCATTTATTGCAGCTATTCTCTTTTCGCAAGCGTATGTGCTCCTCGCGATAAGGCAAAACTAGAGAGCCAGAAAACACCGGTCATTTTTAGGGGCGATGCTCCTAAAGGCGTGGGTCTGTCCATCCCTTGTATATATGTAGGCGACCACATATAGATCTGCCTTTGCCAACTGCCCACTACTTCGTCCTTGTAAACATCCCACTATGACCCATCACCAATCCCCCACTTCGCCGACCATAATGAATACTGATGAAAAGCAGCCAATATGAAATGGGGGATGGTGGTGTTCTTGTATCCAAGTGCGCGTTAAAGAACCATAGATTGTTCCCACTGTGTGCATTCCTTGATTTGTACATGACTGCCTATAGTTCCACATTTGCAAACTGCCCACTACTTCATCTTAGCAAACATCTCACGACGCCCCATCACCAATGCACCTCTTCGCCGACCACAAAGCCGCAATGAAAAAGGAATTGAAGCGACGTATAGCTACCACTTACGAATATTAAAATTTCTTGTATGAATATATACAGTGTTGGTCACCTCTTTTATGACGTAGTGGGCGATATTCGCGCATAGGGGCACGGTTCAGCGATGAAACCCTCTAGCGCTTCACCTCACTCGTCATCATTCACTCCGTGGATGTTCTGTGATTTTTTTACTTGTTTGCCGACGTTTCACAAGTCACAAGAAAAACCATTTAGAAACTATATTGAGAACATTAGGCATTACCCTTAATTCTGGAAATATCCTTTCCCTTAGGTGCTTCTTCCCTGGGCCACAGCAACAAGAGCGTCTGCCTAGCAGTTCATGAACTTCTCACAGACACAAGACACTTGCTTGTTAAGTTTTGTTTTTTTAACTAATGAAGCTCGAGTTTTTCTAACTACAATTCATTTTCAAATTTCATACATTATTGATTTATTACTGTACTGGTAAGTCACCCTAAAGTTATCCACTCGTATAGTCTGTGGATGACTGATTATTTTTTCTTCATCAAAATTTGCGATTCCTGTTTCCTCATTACAATAACCGCCGGTTTAAGCGCCTATCCCCCGTGGTGGGTACGAGCCAAGACATATAGAAACAAGCAAGCAAGCAAAGCTACAGACACTCGCTCATCCTAGAATAGTCTTTCGGCTGAAATTCATTTATTAATTATACCATGGTCTAGCCCCGCCGCGGTGGTCTAGTGGCTAAGGTACTCGGCTGCTGACCAGCAGGTCGCCGGATCGAATTCCGGCTGTGGCGCCTGCATATCCGATGGAGGCGGAAATGTTGTAGGCCCATGTGCTCAGATTTGGGGGCACGTTAAAGAACCCCAGGTGGTCGAAATTTCCGGAGCGCTCCTCTATGGCATCTCCGATAATCCTTTGGCGGTTTTGGGACGTCAAACCCCACATATCAATCAATCAATTAATCAAAATGGCCTATGTTGTACATGTTTACGTATGCACATTCCACGAGCTGTAGCGAGCGACATTTTGTGCGCGGACGAACGTGGCTGTGCGAATGACCGTAATCGACACGAAGAATGCTCATTGTCTAAATCTTCGAAATGTGAAGAAAAGTATGCAAGTCGATCCCGCCTTGCGGATGACGTATTGACAGCTGTTCTTCATTACGAGTGCGTGAAATCTAGTGGCCAAAAAGGCGAATCATGGTCGCACAACGCCGTTTGAAGAGTGGTTTCTCGATATTTGACATTTCGTATCATCTCAAATAAATGCCGAAGCGAAACCAGCTGCTTTCTTCAACCTATGCTAGTTCTCAAGGAATGAGACAAAGGGACAATGCCCTTGCTTCAGGGCCTCCACTAGCGCGTATCTCATATTCATATGTTGTTTTTGGGACGTTAAACCCCACACATCAATCAATCAATCAATCAATCAATATCATGGTCTTATACAAACACCAGCCGAGCATTGTATCATCACTTGATAGTACTCTTCATAATTAGACAATTATGTGACGAAACAGTTACCTCATATATATATTGATGAAGGCCGTGCCACGGCCGAAACGTAGAGTAAACAATTATCAAATTTTCGTAAATGTGCTCCTTTATTCCTAATTATATTTGCACCGGACCCACAGAATTTCTTTTTTGAATCATATATATATATATATATATATATATATATATATATGCTTGATCTACTTGACTACTTGCAAGTAGTCAAGTAGATCCTCCGTGACAAGTCACAACGTAGTTTATTTCTTTCAACATTGCAGCCAGAGTCTGGCCTTCATCAGGAATGAAGGTACAATTTGTTGGTTCTCAACTTTATTCAACGTTAGAGAGAGAGTACGCAAAAAAGAGAAAAAAAGCACCGAGAACATGAGGTAACCCCCCCCCCCTTGGCCGCCCCCTTCCACCTTCTTTCTTTTTTCCCTTCTCATTTCTCTTTTCTTCTCTTTTTTTTTTCAACGATCACCTTTAAGATGTTCACGGTCTGCGTATTCTTCCTTCCACTAACGTATTGTTCCCGACCAGACGGCGCCGCATGGCTGCGGTGGTTGGGGTGTGGAGAAAAAGAGCTTTTTGAAGAAGTTTAGGTCTTTAAAGGCAATTTCCAACAATCGCTTCACCATGTCAGGATAACGTTGATTTCATGTCCCTTAGACACTCCTCTCAGGCGCCCGATAACTTAAATGCTCGAAAATTTTGAAAATAATTTTTAGTTACCAAAGAAACTGCAATACCGAAACCGAAACCCAACCAAGTGCGCCTCTACGTGTCACGTAAAATTTGGCCTAGTGCTGCCTCATTACACATAATGCCCGCCTGATGGCACTACCTGTCCACGACATCCACGGCGATTGGCTAAAACACTCACGCTGTTATGGCTAATCGTGTGTGTCTCACAACGCAACACTACTTGGCACCTATTGCACGCCCACCAACATGGAAACGAAAATCGCACACTCAACGAAGGAAGAGCTGGCCAAACCCACACAATCCATAGCAGACAAAGCAGACGTTGCAGTGGCACATCAGTTCATCCCTTCCGCCAGGCAAAACTCAACGTCACATACACAATGTTGACATTAATGCTGGCAAGCGAGAGGAGCGTTTTGAGGCAAGCTACAAAATTAATTTGAAAAGAATCTGCGACACTCTCAAGCCTGCAATTTGGCATGAATGGCGCAAACGTTCAAAGGAACATCGTGCCCAGTAAATTTCATTGAGATCCACTGACCTCGAAAAATCACCGGAGTTGGCCTTTAACTACTCCCTGCCACGTGAACGCCTCGTCGTTTAAAGAGGAGCGTCGCGTATCGCCACAGAGACTGGCAAGCGGGTGCAATGTGAATTCTAGCCTGCTCCTGGATTACGCAGTAGGGGCCTCCCGATTGTGCACAGGATTGTTTTGGACATTTTATGCTTGGTACAATTGATTTGTTTGTAAGGTACAAACAGAAACAGACGATAGCTGTACTTAAGAAGAGTAATTACACTTAGAAGTATTTTCAGTTGTCCAGTGACCGTCGCAGCTGCAGTGCCGTGAGCTCAATTATGGTCATTATTACCGTTACTGTTTTCTAACGTTTTAATTGCTGCATCGTTGTTTTACCGGGCCAAGGAAAAAGTGAAATGACACCAGAAAGCAAGAAAACTAGAAAAAGCAAAGAACAAAAAAACCTGCACGGGTCATGTTTCCTAATAATAATTAAAACAATGTTGCACATAATATTTACATCTTTTCTTTTTAGGCTACGCAATATACCAAAGTACCGTTCGTAGACTACATGCAGAAGCGTAGTAAAAAAGGGCGTGCTTGTGCTTCGTAGACTTGGCTGTGCTGCCACAGCAAGTTGCTGCCAAGTATAGTGTGTTTCAGCCAGACTGTTATGATGTGAACAGGAACGTGTTCTGGTGCCAGCTATTATAACAACGAACACCAGCTCATGAAACTTAGCGCATGCGCCAGCAGCTGTAGGTGCGTGATGATCGTTTCAGATCGTTCTGGTGCCACCTCGTTCACACACCAAAACTGTTCCGCGAAGGGCCTAGCAGAGAGATTTAGTCGGGCGTTTGCAGCAGCTTTGCAGACGTGACGTGCCAGCCATTTTCTGTGGCAGGCTGCGTCCACAAAGCTGTTGCAGACGCTCAACTGAATCTATTTAATGTTGTGCAAGACACATAGGTGAATTTGAGAGGGGCACTATCATTGTGTGGTAAGACTGATTCTGTATAGTGAAGAAATCTGACTATTACAAAGTTGACGAAAGAATAATATTTGTAAAACAAACGAGAGAAGTGAATGAGCAGTTACTTTAGAGAAAAATAATTGTATTCGAATTGACGGACAGTTTGTCTTTATGCTTGACCTTGCACAAATTAAAAACAACGTGTCAAAAATGTATGCCATACTGCAAATATCACGTATGTGCTTACATACTCGAACGTCCACAGGATATGAACCTTCAAGCAGTTTGTTAACGCGCAGCAATTGAACTTCAATACGGGAAATTCACTCGCTGGTGACATGACCTTTTTTTGTTAAAAAAATTACTTCTGATTCGGCGCACTAATTGGGGCCACATCACCCACCCAGAGAGAAGTGCATCTTGTTGAACTTTTGTGCCCCCTAATGAAGGCGGGGTCATCGCATTCGTAATTATGTAGAGTTGCCCTTACGTACATACACTAATGAGCTTCTCGGCAAGATACCTTCAATACAGGCCCTCCCATGTTTCATGAAGATAAACTATTCGTTTGAACGACAGGGAGAAAAGAGCTCACGCTTTGCGCGGTGTGTAGTGTAACTTCGTGTACAAATAGACGAGCAGATCGTGAAGGTTCGCATAGTAGCTGTTTCATGTTAAGGATTGAAGTGTACACGTGAAAGTAACACGAAACGTGCGGCAGTAATTTCAAGCACTCGTGTATCGACGGGAAATCTGTATTATGTCCTATCTTTACAGCAGTTGTGTGAGTGCAGAAAAGTTTGATTTTTTCTTTGTTCTTTAAAACATTTAAAACAATTAAAACTGCACTTGTTTTATGCTGTTGAGACAAGAGGCCGCCGCTTTAGGTTCAAATGTTGAACTTTAAAATGTATTAAAATAGGGAAACCTTAGTGTTGTCGCAGCAGCTAGCGCAACAGACTGCATCAGGTTCGTCACGGTGAAAATAATAGAATGTGTTGATCCTGGCTATCAGACTCATTCAAATGCGAAAAAGAAATCTGTTTTCAAGAATCAATAAATTCAATTTTGTATATGAAGCCTTGGATTTGGTCTTGAATACTGATAAATTTCACGAATACAAGCAACCAAATTGAGCACGTTGTAACCCAGAATGAAAAATTATGTTTTTATTCAAATGTAAATAATAATGAAGCTGAGAGTGTATAAAACTAACAAAAATACGCCACTGCAATGTTAGGCGTCAATACATGAACGCAAGTTTCGGGGAAACTTACCTGCTGTAAAAAACTGAGGTAAGCTAGGATTTCAAAATCTAAAATTGTTACGCTTTATATGTTGCCAGAATGCAGCTTACGGAACCCCGAATTCTATTTCCGGCTGATATGTTCGAATTGGCGAACACCTTGATTCTGTACGTTTAGGCATTTTTATAAATTTTATACATTTCAGACCTTTTGAAACTTCTGATAGCTAGAATTTCTGCTAAGTAAAGCTAACTTAGGTCACGTCAGTTTGTCTGATAAACACGTTTTTACACTTCAGATGCATTTGGACAGGCGGCGTGGCAGTTGCCGCAGTGTTAAACCTGCCTCTTTGAAGCGGTGAGCTTATATAACTATAGCAAAACTTTTAAGCTCCTTTTTCACGGAAATCTATAAATTATGTAACAAATCCTAATTCTTTTCCAGGGTATATTCCAAAGGTGATAATTACCAAGTATGTAGAAGTAGAATTGTCTCTTCTTTCCTTTTTATACTAATCAAATATTACCTACGGAAGACGACTTAAAACACGAATGAATACACTGTAGGCACGTTTCGTCTACAGTTTTTAATAATAAAGCTAAAAACTGGCCCTGCGTTTCTAATCCCATTCGGTCTCGTCTTCGGAGGATGACTTTCCGGCCGGCTTTGCAGATAGCGACTTTTCTCAGTGGCTGTTGGAGCCAACCAAAAAGTCACCCCCTGAAAACGAGATCGAAGGTATCTCGAAACGTAGGGGCAGTTCATAGGTCTAATTTTAAGAGCTGCAAAGTTAACGTGTCAGGAGCGTCTCTTTTATTAATATTGTTTTTGCCCCACTTGTGCACGCAACGCTTGTGCAGCGTTGCGTGATTGAACTATTGGATTCATAGTATACGTTTATATTCTCCATAATGCTTTATAATACTTGCTGTGAGATACAAACAAATATGTGACCAAGAAACTTTTACCCCATAATACTACCGATAGTGGTTTCTAGTGTAAAACATAGCTTTGATATTTTCGACGATCTTCCTAAGCAGTCAGGTGCGTATTCATTATGCTTGGTAACCTGGGGGCATAAATTGAATGGTTAAGAAAAAATCAAATAGCTTGTTCTGTTACTGTTTTCGCGTTTATACTATTGCAACAAGCGTGTTGTCACTAAAAAAATTCTGTAGTCTGTTACACTGCATGCGTAACTCTGTTACACACGTGCACACATCATGCGACACATATGAGGCGTGCCTCTGTTTTTTTTTATGCTACGTCTTAAACACTGAAAAAAACGCCCAATTAGAGGTACACCTATGAAGAACTATCACTAGATAGAGAGGATTTGTTACCTATGTCATTTGATATCGTTTTGGTTCAGGCCTACTTAAGCGTTCGTTTCCTTCCCTTTTCGTTGTTTATTCTTCATTTGTTTATATTAATTCCTTCATCGCTTTACCCAGAGTACGGTAGCAAAGCAAACGCACGTCTGATTCAGCTCCCTGCCTTCCCTCCTTTATCTCCTTCGTATGCGTGAATCACCACCTATATGCTCAGTACATAAAGAACAAAATTGTAAACGCCTTCCTCCGCATGCCTACCGCCACTGTGTAACAACGTTTTAATTTTTAGGGGAATAGTGACCCTTTTCAGCTGCAAATAGAGAGACAGGTTAACTTTATTTGCGTTCTGGAAAGAAGGTTTTAATGAGCACACTTAGGGCATCACTAGCGACAGGGTTGTCTACTCCCCCCCCCCCCACTCCGTTTCGTACCCTTACTCTTTCATAAATTTGGAATGATGATTTCATGGCGTACAGTACTTACTCTTCTCTACCAGCACAAGTTGACACAGGGTAGCGTCGGTTAGTATGGTGTAAATGGCCTGAAATATGGCAAACGTTGTCTCGGGTTGACTAAGAGATAATGTCTGCAATAGCTATGAAGTGTCAACAAATGATGCAGGTTTAAGGCTAATTGGTGGTGTCATTGAATTATTACTACCTTGGCCACTCGCTGTTACAGCAAAAGAAATCATCTGCATCTGATGTCTCTCCTGTGGTTCCGTTGTAACCTTACATATTCTTTTCTTGTTTACAAGGCAGCCCCTTGATGACGTCGGTTTCGCCCACCGATGTGCCAGAATAGCATCGATTGGCTAGAAAAGCGTTATAAATATCCCGCTGAGTTTTTACACTTTCTTTCCCATATTTGGCAAAATATATTCAAATAATGATCTTTTGAGCTATATCAAACTACAAGAGATTCTCTTGAACTTTACGCACGTTTGTTTCATCCGAAGATTTAAAGAGGGAAGTTACATTATAAAAGGAACTTGAAAACGTGCTTTCAGTTTCTACGTTTGAAACTGGTATTTGAGGCGACCGGAAGTTTTCTTGGGTACAACGCTTGTGACCTGAAAACCGTCTATAGACAACAAACCGAGTTTACTTCTTCCAAAATGCTTTTTTTTTTCCTCCGAGTGATCTGTCTTCTCATGAGACGAAATACTGCCGATGCAATCTCAGGCCTCCGTGCGTTGAAGACTGCGGTGATGACGAACCCCTCCGTGGCAAGGTACAAGCGGCCGCGACAAGCGGCTCGCCACCCCGCTGTTGCGAGGAGCTGTTCGAGGGACTGAGCCTGGGCCACCTGAGCAACAGCGGAGTTGGCGCTGCCCTAGAGAGCTTCACCCACCGCGCAGCTCAGGCACCGATACCCGTGGGAAGGAGCGGGCGAGGACCCCGTGCGAGAGGCGACCGTCGCCGCCGCTGTCATGCCTGCACAGAGGCAGCCTCGCTTCTCCACAACCTCGTCTTCGTCGGCCGCCTCGACGCCAGATGAAATCAGCAGCGGCGCCGCTTCGTCCTTGTCGGCAGCCGAGGACTTTGAAAGGTGTGACTTTGAGACTGTCCACTGATCTGCTGTTTCACACAACTGAATGAGGCCCACATCTTATCCGGCCAGGTTAAGCCAAGTGACCATTAGTCGCTGTCATGAACTGCAAGATAGAAATAGGGTTGAATTAAAGTGGACTAAAATTCATCATCTCTATTAGTGAGGGCCTAATCCACAATCTTCAAATGATGCATCTGATACTTTACCAATCCCGCTCAGGAGCATATATTGTGGGGCACTGTTAAAGTTGAGGACCAGCGTTCGATCCCTAAAGAAAGCGACAGTTTTTGGATAAAGATGAAATGATAGCAAGCTTGTGCACTTGCCGTTTAGGCGAAAGTTAGGAAAAAATCCCGGATAATTGAAATTACTTCCGGAACGCACTACCCAGAGAGTAGGCCTCATAATAATGTAGTTTGGCGTGAAAAGTGCCATAGTTTAGTTATTAGATTTAGATGAGAAGCATCTTACGCCGAGGGCTTGTCACCCTTGTCCTGCGGCGTCCCTTCTTTCTCTCTATGCTCTCCTACGCACCCTCCCCTCTCGCCTCGCAACGCCGATGCAGGCCGCGTCTGCTTGCGAGTTTCTCGATTGAAAAAGCCGACTGCTCGCATTTTTATGGTTTACATAATCATTATAATTTCTTCATACGGGTAAGTGGCTCAAGTTGTCCGAGGTACTTTGGCACTGGATCCTTAATTTGCAGAGCGTGTTCTTTTGGAACATTATGCAAAGAACTATAAAAATGTTACCGCTAGATGCATATACGGGACCATGAAGGTTTTTAGCAGTTCATGAAGAACAAGATGTAGTGCCTTAAGATACTGTTATGTTGCTGGGCCTTCAATGTGTTCGGGCCCGGCCGTGGTGGTCTAGTGGCTGCTGAACCGCAGGTCATGGAATCGAATTCCGGCTGCGGCGGCTGCATTTTTGATGGAGCCAAAAATGCTGCAGGCTCGTGTTTTCATATTTAGGTGCACGTTAAAGAACTCCATGGGTGGTCGACATTTCTGAAGCCCTACACTATGGTGTCGCTCATAATTGCTCTTAGTCGCTCTACTGCCACTCGCTCGTGGCAATATTGTGGTTTTGCGAAATTAAACGTCACATATCAATCATTCACAGTATTCGGGAAAATACACGCAAGGCAGTCCAGGATGCCGATATTAATATCCTGCTTATTGATGAATATTTCCGCAAAGTGGTCACAAAGTTTATTGAAGATTCAAAAACTAGTGACCCGACTGCTCGTGCTGCTCAACCGTTCACTGTCCACCCATATATGTAAACACTGAATCTTGACCAACAGGGTCAGTGGGAGGTTTCTTCTGTGCGTTGTTCAGGAATGAAAATTTGCTGCATGTGCGTTAACTAGAAGCGGACTGCGAGTCTCTGTGTGCAATCGGAACCTTCTGTCTCTCACTGCTCATTAGCAGCGACTGGCATGTTGCAGTAGAAAACACCGATATATAGCTGCGTGCTTTGCGCCTCCCCAGGTGTCTCCCGTGCTCAACGCCGCCGCCAGTGTGAGTGTTAGCGCCATTGGCTCTCTTTAGCGGGAAATGGCGTAAATTTTTGAGCTGTAGTGCACCGCCGTCGGCATCTTTTGCCATTTCCCGTTGCAGAAAAGCTGCGCGGAGACGGTGATGCATTACGGCCTTTGTAGTTGCCATGAGATCGGAAGGAGGAGGTGGATGAATAGGATTCCTTCACTAGTGTGAAAAGCGAGATGTCTGCGCTATCGTGACGTAAGGCTGTGGTATGAATGCTGGTGGTGAGTTGTCAGCACGTGTGGCCGCAAAACATTCAAGATGGCAGCTAGTGTGCCGTCAAAAATATTCAGAATGACTCCTTGTGCATCATGAATGGATCCACAAGGTGAATGACCGTATGAATGTCACTGTATATTATGCGCGTACCTGACAAGTAACTAGAAGCGTGTCGTGAGCTCCTGAGAATAGAAAAAAAAACACGAAGACGAGCTCCAAGTTCTAACTGTGTTCATTGTGCAGGAAATGAAAATTTATTGTGACAAAAATTACGTGACCAAATATTAGCAATGGAAAAAGTATTAGCATAGCGAATAATGAAAGAAAGAAAAGCATACGTAGAAAAGAAAGGTCAGGAAACAAGAAAACAAACAAATATATCACTAGTTGCTCTGTTTTTGTTCGATATTTCTTAAGCTTTTTCTTTAGGTATGCTTTTCTTGTTTTGAATTTTTTTCTGGCTGATTCTGTTTGCGTTACTTCTCTTTTGCCACGTGGTTTTTGAAACCTATATATTTTCGCGTTCTGCACAGTAAACATAGTTGGAAGTTAGCGTTAGTCTTCGTGTACTCTTTGGTGCTTGTCTGGAGCTTACGATATAACAATTATCATGACCCACAAGCTAGCCCAAGACACCACCTTTCCAACTCGTGGTACAGCAGTAACCGAGACTAGCTTTTAAAAACGCATTGTATTTGATTTCCAGGTGCACTCCAGTTTAAAAGTGCATTCTCTAAAGGCTCTAGAGAGTTGATGACCTGGCCTTCCGTTTGACGCGGAAAAGCGGCTACTGAAAATCGTCGTGTCAGTGGCACTTTTTAACAGAGCTCACAACGTTATCTGCTATCGTACAGCCTAGTCTCAATCTTCGTCCAGTCCTGTCATCGAAACACGAGGCCATCTTGTCAGCAAGCGGTCATTATACCGGATATGTTTTGTAAACTCTTAACGCTCTTCGTCTTGCTGGCGGTAGGCTGTCGCTGTCGCCATGCCGGCGTGTGTCGAGCCCGTTCCTGACGGTAGAAGCGTGAACTCTGGTAGAAGCGTGAACGGATTTGTGATGCATGGCTAAGAAGAATGTATATGGGACCACTGCATATAAGAAAGGTAGTGTGGACATAACATTGCTGTTTTTGTAAATTTGTCTTGCGGATGGCATTATAATGAATTAGCTTTAGTGACGTTTTTCAGTGGACAAAGCTAGGTAATCCCCCAACTGGATGGGCTACATGGTTCATGCAAATGTATTATGCTTCATTGTAAACTTACGAAAATGTACAAACGCGTGCATGTATGAAAGGTTCACCTGACTCTACCATGCGTTGAATTTATGAGTTTGTATTGCAGCAGACTTATTTGAGCAGAATCAGGTAAATGTTATGCTGTGATGATGTGATCTGTGATACAAAGTTTAGCAGTAAAGATATTTTCAGCGAATGTGACAACGAAGTAAAGAATCTCAAATATTCACAAGGTGTGCATGTTATTAGCTGTACAGGTCAAAAAGCCTTATGAAATGACAAAAACTGTAGCGCATGCAAAATAAAAGGACCATATTTAGATGCAAAGCAGCGCATTTTCACTCACCGGTGAACACGCCCACATGGTGCATGATCATTTCGATCTTAGTAGGCAGTGTCTCCAAGCGATTTGCCCGCGTTAAATTTACACGCTAAAGGCTGCGCAGCAGGAAGTCGGTGAAGCACAGCAGCTGGCATGGTTCACAGCCTTTAGGCACGTTCACTTCGTCGTAGCGGCCCGTAAAGTCTGACACACAAGGTCGTATTGATATGTCAAAGCTGAATAAAAATGGAGCTTCGCAGTACTTTTCGACAAAAAGTACCATGGCTAACCGCGGTACACTTTGAACAAATTAACCAACAGAAACGCAATCGATGCCAATGGGCTGCTGCGTTTCGAGTGTCAGTATAATCTCAATAGTCTCTTTTCGAAAAAAAGGTGCCCCTAGCGCCGCGGACGCGAACTACAGTCTGCCGCCATTGTGAGGGCACCGCAGCAGACGATGCAGGCTGTGTGTCCCAGCGACGCTGATGCGCGTTTCTTGCAGCGCACACTGACACCTCTTGCGTTCCTGCAGAACGTGGACCACGACGGGAGGGCACGCTGATGAGAGTCTCTTGCACGCCGGATCCATGCATTGCCAGTCATAACAAGCCAAACTGCTCGTCCAACTCGTTGAAGGGTACAAAATATTGCTCGTTTTGCAGCGGAAGCAGCTCAAAAATCTTATCGGAGAGTACTAAAAGCTCGTTCAAGCTAGAAAGTGGTGCGATTGCAGCGGATGATACGAGAACTAGCCGCCAACACAAACATCACAGCACTCACGCATTTGACGGCTCGCTGTTGTTGTTGTTATTGTTGTTGTTCTCCTATTGTTAGTGGCGCATACCCACTGTGGGAGATTGGCCAAGAATCGAGTGGTTTTAAAATTAACTGTTCAGATTTGGAATGATGGAGGTATAACAGAAAGATTACCGATAGCCTAGGCAAGTGTGGTGCTTAATGTAATGCATACAAATATTTACATAAACGAATTTATTCTTAGAATAGAGCAATAATCTGATTTTATACGTATATTATTATGCGGACCTGTTAGGATGATGAAACTGGTTAATTAGTCAACCTATTAGTTTCATCAATATAGTCCCGGACGGCCGCGCATACTGTCCCATTAGAGAAACCAGAAATGGAAGCTCCAAAAGAAAAAATGACAGGCAGAGATAAGTCCATACCAATACCACGCAAAGGTATTTATGATAGGGTTTTTCGAAATATGTTAAACCGCCTACAGGTCAAAAAGAATGGGCTATTATTTCCAGTTCATCACAGACCTGTCTTTATAGAAATTTAGATTTGGTACCCGGCAACGCAGCCTTGTGATAGCTACTTCTTGTTTTCGACTGCGGCAAAAGTCTCTTCGCCAGGGATATAATAAATGGCGATATTCTGTAGAGTTTGTTAGTGCTGAACCTTTAAAGACTTGCATAAGCGTACGTCTGCGGAATCGAGCAGCAGTCACATAAGCGGATGATGGACAGAGCGGTAGAATTGGTTCGCTGATTGACGACTTAGCTAAGGAATCGGCTATTTCATTCAGAAACAAACCTTCATGTCCAGGCACCCAAACTAATCGTACTTTTCTCAAATGCACAAGTACTAGTGCACGGAACGCCCTTGTTACGTGATTCAAGATGGCGCGAGCTATCCCACGCTTCTTTGCAAAGCGAAACTGACGAAAAGCTCACCGTCAAGTGGCGTATTTATGAAAAGGGTCTATACTTAAAATCGAACAGTCGCCGCTATTGTATTGAGAGCAAAAGTAATAAAAAATATTTTATTCAATTATATATCACAAACTACGTGACAACTATATTTAACGGTCTTTTGACGCATCCTGAAATAAAAATGGATGATTGGATGGATATGGCTGTACCCTTTAGATCGGGCGGTGGCTAGCGCCACCAAGCCGTAATACTTAATGAGCCAAAAACTAGATTTATTTTTTCCCTTTAAATAGTGAGGTTGAGGATTCGTACTTTGCACTGAAGGGTTTAATTTTCACTTATGCCTTGACTTCAGCCACCAATCAGATAACCTCCTTCTAGTTAATTCTACCCGCTTAAAGTCTATTTTGCCCTCCCTGTCTCTAAACCCCAGTGCTTTGAATAACTCTACGCCATCATCCTGAACTATAGGGTGAATCCCTTTACAGAACATTATCAAGTGTTCGGCAGTTTTTTCTTCCTCTCCACACGCACTGCATACCGTGTCTACCCCTTCGTATTTGGCCCGATATGTCTTGGTTCGCAATACTCCCGTCCTGGCCTCAAACAGTAGAGAACTACCCCGAGTATTATCATAAATCCTTTCCTAGGCAATTTCCTGCTTAAAAGTTCGATAGATCTCTAGTGCGCGCTTCTTAATGATGCCGATTCTCCCATGTCGGTCTCAGCTTTCTTCACCGTTCTTCCTAACCGATAATTCTTTTTGGTTTGCCCCCTGCTGATTTTAGCCGCGTTGAGCGCCCCTAACAGGGAAAATGCACACTAACTTATCCTACCGCTAAAATAGGAGTTAGTGGTTCCACTATACGCGCACATGACGAAACTCGCCGTGGTCGACTTTTTCGCCCTCTACGGCCATCGCGGGAACATCAGAGTTTCCGAGGCCTGGTGCCGCGCGCATGATAGCCCTTACCTGCGCGCGGCAGCGGTTGCAGGGGGGAGAGGGGGTGGAGGGGGAGGTTGAGCGAGCCGAGGTGGTTGGGAGGGATGGCATAATAATAAAAAACAAAAGACATCAAGAGGCAAGGAGGCGCCAGTTGTCGGATCGGTTAGCGGGGCTACAGTGGACAAATACAGCAGTGCGTTTCTTACGTACGAGAAAGAAAAACAAATTTTAAAGACTAACTATAAGAGTGCGTTTATAATGCGAGTCAGTACGCTATTTAAAGCAGCAATTTAAAAATATTGAAAATTCGTATGTGCCCCTTTGATGCATGTGCTTCGGAGCGCCGTGACATGTGTTCAGAAATCGCGCAGCTAACCAAAGAAAGTACATGCACCTTGTTTGGTCAGCGATTTGTGCACTTTCTGTGCCTTGTTATGTCTGTTAATATCTATACTTGTATATCTTGAATAATCAGGCTATAGAAATATCGATCTGCTCCAGGAAGGGTTTGAACAGCCACTGTAAGTGGCACACATAATCGTTTTGCATTTTCGCACCACCGTAGGGCACCTCATAAAAACATTTAGTAGAATAGAATATGTCTAAATATTTTGGTTTATAGTTTTGGCATTGTGGTTACATGAAAGCTTAGCCAAACTGTACCAACACACACCCACAAAAAATATCCAGTTACACTAATGCAGCAAAAATGATAATGAAGTATGCATAGTTAGCCGCTAAAGAACACGTTCACAAAAAAGAATATGAGGATGATGACACAGATGGCTATGAATGAAAGAAGGCAGACCTAACGGCACATGTCTGTTTCACGTGTTTTGTCCGTGCATGTTTCATTGTAAAGAATGTAAAAAAATACTGATCAACTAATGAGCCTTCTAGGCATATATTTCTGTTACCATCGTCTGCAATAAGTTGTGCATTTTTAATTATATATATTTAATGTCTAGCAGTTCGGAGCTTATTGAACGTGTGTTTAACTTACTTATGATACATATTCTGTTTAATGGTTATTTTAATGAAATAAAAAGAAAATCTTAACTGTAAAAGATCTGCTTATGCATGCACTCGAAGAACAATAAGATTAGCATGTCTTATTGATTTTTTAGAGTAGTCAGCCTTATTCTTGTCCTCATAAGTGAAGTAATCATTTTGTGGATCAATGAGCAACCTGTGATAGACAAATTATAATATTATCCTTTATACCAAATTTATGTACTTGGAGCAGAAATTTACTAGGTGAGCTTCCACAAATACACAGTGCTATAATTTTTTAGTTTCTTAATCATGTTGTTAAACACGGAAGTACGGAAACTAGTACAAGCAGGGTATCCTAATGATGTCATCACGTTCGTGTAAACACCATGATTAAGAAACTAAAATTCGAAGGAAAGCACTCGGGGTGTCGTGATGAGAGTAGAAAAGGTGGGAGGATAGCAGTGATTCCTTGCCTTCATGAGACATCACAAGAACTTAAGCAATTCGGTAATAGATATAAAGTCGGTGTGCTTTTCTAAGCCAAAAGCAAACTGCAATTTATTTGTTCCGCATGCGCAGAGAGTTTCCGCAATGTCGCATGAAACACAGCAAAAGGTTCATGGACTGCGCAATGGGCGTTGTTTACATGACTCCTGACTCCTTTTAGCTGTGGTAAAGTGTACATAGGTCAGTCGAGAAGGTGCATCAATATTCGTCTTATAGAGCACGATTATTCTTTGAAATCCTTGGGTGCATCGCATCTCGCAGCTTATTGCAGAGGGTGCAGTTGCTATCCTCTTTTTTCAGGATACTGAAGTGGTTTTTCGATCTAACAATCAATTACCTCGTGAGTTGACGGAAGCTTTTCACATAAGAAAAAGAGGAGAACAATGCGTCAGCCAGCCTTCGGTTTTGCTGCACGATAAAGAGTTTGCTTTTCTACAATATGTTCCGAGATAATCTTTCTTCTTTTACCCTGTGTTCTCGAGGTGCCATAGGTGTACTTTTTGCCTGCACACGCAAACGTTGTTTTTTTGATTGCCTGTTTATATATTCTTCCCTTTCTAATAAATCATTTAGTTGCGAGAAAGCGCTCGTCCTCTCCTCCTTTCTGTTTATTCGTGCGCTTGAACTGACAGTTGTCTTTATTCATTGTGACTTCCGCGGGGCTCATAATGCCTCGCCACGGTGGTCCTAGTGGCTAAGGTACTCGGCAGCTGACCCGCAGGTCGCGGGATCGAATCCCGGCTGCGGCGGCTGCATTTCCGATGGAGGTGAAAATGTTGTAGGCCCGTGTGCTCAGATTTGGGGGCAGGTTAAAGAACCCTAGGTGGTCAAAATTTCCGGAGCCCTCCACTACGGCGTTTCTCATAATCATATGGTGGTTTTGGTAGGTTAAGTCTCACAAATCAATCAGCGGGGCTCATAATGTGAGACCCCATGTACACTGTCGATTACGTTCCGGCACCTCGCTGACTAGACTCATCCTTACACGAATTTTTATGCTTTTATGTGAAATGGCAGCACAAGAGAGGGTCAGTTGAACAAAAAAAAAAGCTTCTCGTAGCATGACGCTGCGTTTTTTCAGCAATTAAGATTGCACTTGAGAGTACTTCCGTGGAAAGTTTTGTTTACTGCCTTCTATTTAATGCGCTTTTTCAATTAAGAAGCAAATTAGGGCGTCCTTACTTTCTTGAGGTAGCGCTACTGGCACAGGGTGCACTGTAGTACATCCTGAGCATTTACTACACTTTTGACTCAGCTGTTTTTCTTCCATCACAGCCATGATGATTAACTCAAAGGTGTGCAAACGAATGCGGGAGAACAGAGACGTGCACTGCAATTGTTCGCTAATCTTGTCTTTCTGCCCACAAATATAACAACATCATTTGGGGCCTCTTTTTGTTCCACAGTGATAAAAGTGATGTACCAGGGGTGCATCCCTTACTTCACAATATGATAATGTTTCAAGAAAGCAAGCACAAGCAAACCTAAGAACAGTTGCATATGTGTAACAAAAATATCTTTACAAGGTGCTGCTGTTTTTAGAGGGCAGGCAATGTTGGACGTACAAATGGCATTCTCAGGCTCTTATTTTTTTCGCCATTTGTCATTTTGTTTCAGCCAACAATAAGTGTAATGTAGCCACTAGAGCTTGCACATTAGGCATACATTGTACTTCCTTGGAAGCCCCTGTATATTTCTGTGCCCCTTATTACCGCCTAGATTAGAAATAAACTGCGAACATGTATTGTTATACCCTAGGGTTCAGCAACCTACAGCCTGCAACGCAGTTTTCTCCGGCCCCAACACAATATGTAAGGCCTGTCTCGCCCACTCCCCTCCTGCTGCCGTAGTCTCTTTCTATCTAAAATCCAACGTGGCAATCTGAGCCGCAATTGACCTCAAAGTGTGCCTAAAATAAACATCATCTTCATTCCACATTCGCACACAATAGTCAGTTTGTTGAATTGGTTCTCCATGACTGAAGAGCTTCCCTCTTCCATCTACCGATCTGCCAGCTGGTCCCTTGGCCTCGAGTCGTGTTCATGCAAAATTGCCTCCTCCCACCAACTCTAAATGCTTCCAACCCCTGATCTATACGATACCCTATGGCGCTACAAGTAGGGTCAGTTTGATGTGACATCCCTCGTCCACCTCACATCTTCGAGCACAGCTTCCTAGCTCTTTCGTTACCACAAGAATAAAGTTGTTTTTCATATGTGTCGGAAACAGAGCTTTTCCCAGTTTAAAAAACACTCCAGCATGCAATGCAGGGCATCAAATTATGCATAATGAACGGCTCTTTCCCAACAACACAAGTTGTAAAGCAACAAGTTTACTACGGATTGTATATAAACTTGAGAATTGAGCAATTTTAGGATAGCAGCTGCCAAGCAGAGCAATAGAAATATTGTATGTTCAAAATATTCAACGCAAAAAAATTAGAATATCCATTTTAAAACGCGTTACATAATGCCTAATGACCCTCTATTACGTGAATCCGACTGGAAAGAAGCCCTCCGGAGCTCATCGCTCCATACGCGACTTCAGGCTATCCAGAGGGCCCAATAAAGGGTAGAACATCACGCTGTCTCAGCCCCGACTTGGACGCGGCCAGCGGTTTCCGCGGGTTGCCGATAAGGGTTCACGCGAAAACTATTCAGTATTCAATAAAGTTCTCTGTCTGTCTGTCTGTCTGTCTGTCTGTCTGTCTGTCTGTCTGTCTGTCTGTCTGTCTGTCTGTCTGTCTGTCTGTCTGTCTGTCTGTCTGTCTGCCTGTCTGTCTGTCTGTCTGCCTATTTGCCTGTCTGTCTGTCTGTCTGTCTGTCTGTCTGTCTGTCTGTCTGCCTGTCTGTTTGTTTGTCTGTCTGTCTGTCAATTTAAAAAAAATGGCCCAGGAATAGTATAAAAATGATAAATGTTTTAAACAATCTCCTTGTGGGCATAAGCAAGCAAATCAGTTCCGTTCACTTTATTTCCTTAAAGGCCCCATTTATAGGGGTGTTACAGAATGGGTGGGACAACATGTAATGGGTAAATCCAAATAGAAATAAAATCCAATAGAAAAAGAAATGTTGATATACTGTGAGAAGGAGAACACGCGCTAAGTAAATAATTTTGTAACATTAGAAGAAACAACATGATGTGGCAATATAACGTAACAATCATTGAAAATCTTGCACAAAGATAACACTGTACAAATAATAAATACAACAATAACAAACAATGAACACTGGAGGAAGAAAGACTCGCGTTAAGTACAATCAATGGCAACTTATTTTGTAAAACAGAAGACACAGCAGCATAGAACGTGTGGCGGTTATTTGTAGATACAACATGGCGCGGAAGGGCATTCCACTCTGCCGCTGTAAGAAAAAAAAATGAAGTAGAGAAGGTAGTAGTGTGTGTGCGCGGTTTTGAAACCTGTAGTGGGTGACCAGTGCGTTGCGATATTCTTGATGGTGGGGCGATGTACGGCATGCGGTTAAGTGAACTAAGAAAAAACTTATGAAAAAGACCAAGGCTGGATATCGTACGACGATGTAAGATTAATTGTAGTTTAGATTTTTCTTTTAGGGCGGATATGCTTATACGTCATATGAGTAGGATGAATGAATGAATCTTGCTGCGCGATTTTGAAGAGACTCAAGTGCGTTGATGAGGTATTTTTGATATGGGTCGCAGATTGGTGAAGCATATTTAACTTTAGGCCTGATTAGTGTTATGTACACTAGTAATCTTATGTCACGTGGGGCATGACGTAAGTTGCGCCTCAAGAAGCCGAGTGATTGGTTCGCCGATGACAGAATGCGATTTATATGTGTGCCCCAGTTAAGATGAAATCAAATTAAAACTCCTAGGTACTTGAATAATGGGACTGTTCCAATGAGACTATTCGCTATCATGTAACGAGAAGTAATGGGGCTGTGACTACGGGTAAATGATAATGTTTGCATTTTTTTGGATTGAGAGTCATTAGCTACCGGGTACACCAAGACTGCATGTGGATCAAAGTACTGCTTCAGTGCTCGTGTCATGTGGTGAAGAATTTTATAGTTTTCGTGAGACACAGGTGCACTCAGTACATTTCACAAAAAGCTTTAGCTTTTTTTTAACACGAGAGCTTGCTGGTGATCTAATACAGATGCGTGCCTGCGATGTGGGCAATGCCTATATAAATCGGATGCCCAGTGAACTTAACCAGTTCGTCTTGTGTCACCTCTTGCCATGAGTCAACGTTTTTTTTTCATATATTTGCATTCAAAAATACACACCCAAGCATATTTATTTGCGGTTTTGCAGGTAGTAGGGAGAAAACAAAACTAAATCAACCGTAATCCTAAAACACCTCACACCGCTTCATACCTAGGTGTGCTTCGTACCTAGAGCGGCATTCTTGTCGTGAGCAGAAGCTCTGCAGCTGGTACCAGTATATCGCACACCAGCAATGAGCAGACTTCACATGTCACCAGAGTAGCTATAAGACCCTGCACAAAACCGGTAGCTCCGCACATGCGGTGGAGGAGACTACTTGAGGCCGCAAACAAAAGGGATCTATAAACGACTGCGGGTGTCCCAGCGAGACGCAAAATGTAATCTCCATCAGAGCTTGAAGTGCTCTCATTTTCAGAATAAAAGCTCGACGTCATTAAATGAACGTGCGGTTGCAATAGTTTCTCCCGACGCGTGCTTCTTGCGGTTTATGCACCCAACCCTTCCCGGGA
Organism: Rhipicephalus microplus; assembly: GCF_013339725.1. Classification (NCBI taxonomy): domain Eukaryota; kingdom Metazoa; phylum Arthropoda; class Arachnida; order Ixodida; family Ixodidae; genus Rhipicephalus; species Rhipicephalus microplus. The sequence goes on from NC_051165.1 coordinate 130,088,132, forward strand.
AGGCTAGGAAGCAGCCATGCATGGCTGCTGTGACTTGATGGTCCAGTTGGCCTCGGTTGAGCATCCACGGGCCGCCGCTGATGCCAATCGGCTCTGGACTGAGCCAGTTGAATGACACAGTCGCATTCCAAAGACCAAAATAAACTTATTTTCCTTCCTTCCTTCCTTTCTTCTTTCTTTCCTTCCTTCCAACGCCTTAAGGGGTGCCCACCTAGCGTTTGTAAGGGGCGGCTCCTTAAGGACCACTTCCCAACGTCCCTTTAAACAAGTTACAGAAATAAATCTTTTTCCTCATCATATACGCTATGCATCCAGCTCACCTTTGGATTTATTTATTTAGTTAGTTAGTTATTTCTTGATGTGCGGTTTAGCGTCCCAAAAGCACCATAAGATCATGAGAGGCGACATAGTGGAATGTTCCGAAAAATTCTACCACCAGTGGTTTTTAACGTGCACCCAAATTTGAGCAGGTGGGTCTGAAGTATTTTTGTCTTCATCGAAAATGCAACCGCCACCGGGATTTAGTCTCTTCACCTGCAGCCTGTGGGTGAGCTCCTTTGGAAATATTGTTAGTGGGATAGATTTCTCCCGACACCAGACGAACGCTCTTTAAAGAATATTTGGCATAAGTATAGGGCAAATATTACCACTCAACATTGTCAGATTGCGAAGCTGACAGCATACATTGAAATTCCAAGCGCGATGGTCTGGCCCTGTTGGTATGACATGACGATTGTTATAGCGCGAGAACAGAACGATGACAAATGGTCGTCTTTATCTTTTCCCTTTGGCTTCATCTGTTCTCGCACTATAACAATCGTCTTGATATTTGCAAACGCTTTTTTGACTACAGAACTTTGGTGCTACTGAACCATAATTACGAGCGACCCACACATCTCTCAAGTTTGTTAGCCAAGAGAATTTTCTCAAGAATACTTGCTCAATGGTTCGCGAAAAAGCTAGTGAAAATTGAGTATATTTTGCGAAAAAGGGTAAATTCTAAGTGTTTCTGATAGTTCAGTGCCTAAACTAACTACAACTAGAAAGGGCTAGGTGCAAGAGAAACAAATTCAACATACTAATATCAACGATTCAAGGCATCGATCATGGGTGATCGATATAAGTAGGCGTAATTAGAAAAACATTAACAGTCCGCCTTCACATAGGCACTTTTTAATTAGAGCAGCACCTTTCGAACATGTTTTGTCATGTAGACGAATGCCCTTAGACACCTGTTGAAAACGCGAACTGAAGTTGTACGTTCAATTATATCTAAACTACCTCGGCTTTCATAGGCCACTATTTACCTTCATTATCAGTGCGGTGGTGGTGGTGGTAAGAAACTTTTATTTCAGAAAAAGTGTACTAGAGAGTGCCGACGTGGCCCATTGGCATGCTAGATTGGTAAGACCCTATTCCGGGACGCCAGTGGAGCTGGAAGCTGCCCGTGCGCTCTCCACCAAGGAGCGTTGCGCAGCCAAGGTAGAGCAGCCGAGCAGGTGCTCCTCCCAAGCCTCTCTAGTTGAGATAGGAAAAGGGGATGAGAAAGGAACGGGATTAACTGGGCACGATGCTACGATGTGATATGTGTCGGCGAGGACATGACAGGTTGAGCAGGTGCCATTGATTTCCGGCAAAAAGTGCCTGGCGACCGCCCGACTGATAAAGGTGTTCGTCTGCAGGCGGCGTAGCAGTCGTTCGTCCGCTTTCTCCAAACCGCATGCGGGGTCCGGGTAGAGGCGGCGCGAAGCCCGGTAATAAGCCAAAATTCCGCGAAAGCGCGTCAGGTTGGTATTGCCAGATTCCGTCTCGGTACATGGAGGGGCAACGGCCCGGACAGGAGAAGCGCGGGCAGTGGCATTTGCCGCCTCGTTGCCGGAAAGCCCGAGTGGCCTGGGGTCAAGACTATACGAATGGGTTGAGGGTTAAAGCGCCAAGAGGCTGCCTGTAGTAGGCTTGCCGCCAGCGGGGCAATGGAACCGTGAAGGTACTGAGAACAGGCCGAGCGCTAGTCCGTCAGGATGGTGCGTGAGGCAGGGTGAGAGGCGGCCAAAGCTATGGAAACCTCTTCAGCGCGCGTTACTGTGTCTGCTCGAAAGAAGAGGCCATCAACGTGTTTGTCCTCTGTAATCACTGCAGCCGTGAAGTGACCCGAGGGGGGGGGGGGACCCGAGACGTTTACATAGAAAACACCAGGACGATCGCAGTGTCATGTATGAAGGGCCGCGGCGCGTGCTAGTCTACGGCCAGGATGGAGGTCGGGGTTCATAATACGGGGTAGAGGTTCCACCCATAGCTTTTGACGCCAGAGCTCTGGTACCGGCTGCAGAGGGTCTTGGTCAGATATCGGGTAAAGGCCAAGTCTGTGTAGAAGCCAGCGCCCTGAAGGCGTCTGCGACAGTCGATTGATTTGGTTAACGTGATGAGCTTCGCGCATCTCTGCAAAGGTGTTGTGTACCACCAGAGCCGCGAATCGGCTGTTGGAAGTTGCGATAGGTAGGTCCAGAGCGCGTTTGTATACTGAACGAAGAATGAAGTCTAGCTGGGGCTCGTGTCGACGACACAGGCGAAGGTAAGGCAAGGCGTAGAGGACGCGACTGGTCACAAACGCGTGGGCCAATCGGAGGGACTGAGACCCGCGGAGGCCGCCGCGCTTGGTAAACACTCGCCGTATCATGCGGCTCACCTGCTCGCTGGTGCGTCTGAGGCCTGCTATTGTGCCCTTTGGATCCAAGGACGATGTGAGGTGAAGGCCAAGAACCTGAATATCACATTTTGTTAGTTACTCCCTAAACTATGTTACCTAAATTCTGTAACACAAGTTGTTTTAAGTGAAATAGGAATTCATCCTGACGATATTTAATTTGTCAGAATGAAATTAGCACAACATACAATTGGTGTTAGCTCGCTCATTTTAGCGGCGAAGCTCCTCAGGGTTGGCATCGTTCCCTCTTAGCAGTAGTATGTTGTAGTAATAGTCATTCCTAGTTAGTTTTAAGAATTTCTTACTTGATGGCATTGTGTATATGTTCTTGGAAATATCTCTCGACGCATGAATGTTTGTTTACAGAAATTCAGAGCATATCTATGGGGTGAATGATGACTAATGGCGCAAAGCGTTCGTCCATCCATCTGTTCGTCGGTGTCTCTGTTAGTTTGTCCGTCCATTCGTGCATCTGTTTTTATGTGTGTAACAGATGGACGCTCGTACGGAAAGACGGATGCTTTCCGCCATTCATCATCATTCATTCTGTGAATGTGTGCTTTGACGCTTTTACTTTAGTATTTCTTTCAAGCAATGTTAAGTGAACAGGACTCTAAGTATTCCAAAAAATAAGCCGTAGAACTTTTTTTTTATCTTTTGTGTCCTTGTTAGCGATTTGCTACGACGAAATTGAAAGTTATGAAAAATTGGTAGATCCCACGTTCAGTGGGAATCAATTATATGCAAAGTACGAATGAAGAAGGTTGAATCGTCATACTAAAGTCAGCGAAACATTATGAGGCGGATGGAAATCGTGCCGTATATTTAACTTTCATGCGATGATTATCATGTTTGAGCATAGCATTTGTGCTCGTCGTCCATTGCGTCACATAATACCAAATTCGGTATATGTGAAGCTAGTTAGATGATCCCAAGAGCGCTATGAGCCTAACATGTACTTATGTTTTACGTGACACGCACCTCATGGTTATCAAGATTTGGTAACGCTTTTGTTGGGTAGCTGGATGCGGCTTTAGTGTTTCGGTCTTTTATACGGACGACGTTAGCTAAGATAGTCACCTAAGATCTCGCGGCGCCGACAATGTGGATAGCGCGCCGCTGCTTGCCGCGATTGTGCCGACGGGTTGAACATTGTCGCAGCATACTTCCCGCTAGCGCGCTTACCTTTCCTGGCTGTCGCTAGCGTTGCGAGGGTTAGCGAAGCTGGTCACGTTCGCGATTGGTGACTTCAACACTGATGAGGCGCGACTGAAGTGAAATGAACTTTATTTGGTCCTGTAGAACTGGTCAGACACCCCCCTTAGAGGTGTCCGCCGCAGTTGCTGGCCGCGTCCACGCCGGGACTGAGGACCATGGCCCTCCACCCATTCGCAGGCCTCCTGGACTGCCGAATAATGGACTGAGAGTTCGGGGCTTTTAAGAGCCCTCTCCCAGTCTTCTTTTGTGCTGCACTTTGCACCAAGTAACGCCGAGCACTGCCAGAGCATGTGAGCGAGTGTGCAGTTATGTGCCTGGCAACTAGGGCATCCTAGAGGTATGCAATCAGCAAAGTGGCTGAATGTGCTACGAGATAGAAATAAACCTGCCTGTAGCATCCGAAGAACCGACCACTGCGGCCGAGTTAGCTTGGAATACGGAAGCGGGTACCTCCGCCTAGACAACTGATAATGAGACGTCACTTCGTTAAAGGTGACAAGTAGATCTTTAAAGTTATCCGCGAACCCATCTCCGTACCCGTCCGGACCACCGCGGCACGTGATTTCTCACGCACGGTTATGGGCAGGTTCGTTGGCGTTGGGAAGAGTCGGATGCACCTCTGAGCCCATATGGTCCGGAATGAGGCGCGAGTCAGGGAAGCCGAAAGCAAGCGTCAGCAGTGGAAGACCAGTGACACTGACGAGGTGCGAGTCAAAACACCGATCGCGTTCTTGAATACAGACGGTGCGCGGGTAACCGACGAGACGCGAACCAAGGAAGCCGAGTGCAAGCGTCTTCAACGTGTCCCACCTCCTGGGTCTTTGTGTTTCAAACAAAGGTTCACTCGATAAACGTGACACAGAGTTTCGCTTCAAACCGTTATTCCAGCACCCGTGTCGACGCCTGTTTCAACCGGACCATTGTCGTGCGCACCGCTTCATGGTATCCCATCAGGGTTTCCTTCGGGGAGATGGTCAATAGTTTTTCTTTTCACGTTGAGAGCTTGACTTCCGGCATATTGTTGGCTTCCGGAAAATAAAGAACCTAGCACCTGCTTTAGATGTCACGTGGTCAGGACGTGGACGAAGACAGCAGTAGGCTTCCACAAGATGAAACTCATTATACGGCTGAAATTGTGCCCGTGAAAAGATAATTCCATTTGCAGCAAGCGAGGCACGCTGTACACTGATATTGGCACAGAGAGCGTTAGTCATCCATAGCGAGTTTGAGGCTTGGGGCCCCAAGAAGCCTCCGTACCAAAGAAGTTAGCGCGCGGTTAGGGTGCATGCGCAGAGCCCAAGCCAATTTTGGGCCGTTGCTTTCGCGTTGGCCCAAAGCCCAAAAATCAAAAACTAGCATGGGGCCCAAGGCGTCTTGCGCCACTCCCGCGTGCAACGAGACATGACAAGATAGCCAAAAAAGAAGCCATACAAGCCGCAGTCATTCGAATTCATTGGCTATCCGACTGCTTAGATCACAGCTGTCCTCAGATGGTCGAGTGCGCGCGGGTATAATGATGACCGTGACTGCTCTGCGAACATGGTACGTACGTTCGCATCACACAGTCGTAAACGATATTTCTTTACTCCGTGAAGTACTTGCTATCAATCCGTTTTGAGACTTGGTGCTGTGGCAACAGGTGGTGCGAAATTTTCCAGAAGAAACGGGGATGACATTTTCGCTGTGGTCTATACGCAACCGATGCGAGCTGCTGATGGTGCAGTTGCTTCACAAGGACACTGAAAATCTTGGAACGTAAGTGAACGTTTACCAAACAACCTTCTATGCTTGCGGGTCTTAGCGTACCCATTGCAACCCGAAAGTGTCTGTAATCATCGTTTCCCCAGGAGCAGCTTCATTCGCAATGCTTCCGCGGAGAAGGCGAAGCCTCGTCTCTAACCGTATGTAGCAGTGCATGTCGAGGGAGCCCATGACAAGGCTGGTCTTAACTCGACGAGAGAACACGTAAGAAGCAAAGTACAGTAGAGAGGCGGACGAGTTACAGATGATGCATTGTAATAAACTTTTCAGCGTGAACTCGCGGGAGCGTTTTTTTTTTATCAAAGACATGGGTGATGACTGTATACCTCAACCGTCAGTTTGCCTACTATATTGAGAAGAAGGTAAGCTTAACGAATTCTTTGGCGTTGCGTAACTCACTGCGCACGCATTATGTTCGTTTTCTAGGTGTGTAACTTTCGTTTAAATAAACTTGAGTTGATAGAGAGCGTTCGTGTTTTGTCCTCTTCCTGTTCTCCGTCCTGTTGGCGCTGAAAATTTATTACAATGCACGTAAGACGGAACGCGCGTGCCTTTCCTTTCGGTTGGCCCTGTCTTTATGCAATAACGGGCATTTGTAAAATACTTTACTCTCACCCTAACGAATAACAAACGTGTGAGTGTCAAGCATTTGGGTGAGTGGTAGTCGACGCGCCGCTGTAATTAAATGGTGTCAGTAGAACTTTACGTGAACGGGTTGAGACAAAATGTTTCTTGGGTTCCCACGTTTTTGAGCCCATGTCTGGAAAAAATGTTACGTAGTTCCTGTGTTTTTCCCAAACACATGGCGCCATATGTGTGCTCTTCGAGTGTTTCATACTTTTTTTACGGCTACGTGTGTTTGCCACAATTCCCAATCAATCTGTTAGCGAACTAGTGAGCTGATACGCGTTTCAGCTTATGCGCAGAGAATATATGAAACTGGCTGTATCTCTTATTGCAGGTAGGGAACCGAGGAGCAGTGCTCCGAAAAAGTGAAATTCCTCACAGAGATCACAACCTTTGCAAATGAGTTTGGATTTGTTATCAGAGGTGGTGGCTTAATTAAGGTAGTCGTGCGAGTACAGCAACAAGCAACACCACCTGACCACAGCACTGCAACTGTCTAACTTCGTGTGGTTAATGAAACAGAAAACACGGCAGTAGCAACATGCTGTGGTCAACTTCATGACATCGAGGCGAATGGAATAGCAACTTTTTTAATCGAATAACGAAATTCGAGTGCCAAATCGCACCCTGTAATTTACACATTCGCTCATATGTTTTACTACCACGTGCGAACCACAATTTTTTGCGTATGTGTTCGCCACAAGACTGAATTAAGTGAAAACATGATGAAGGCGAGTGCATGCCGACGAAACAAATACATTTTTTGCAACTTGGTTTTACCATTTGGCAGCCGCTGCGCACCAGCCAAACATTTCGATGGTTGTACGCTTCTGTACTAGCTCTCGCGTTTATTTGTCAAACCAGCGGCGTGATTCCAGCTGTATATCAAATTATTCGGACACACTTGTTTAGGTGGTGCACCCAGTACAATTTAGGAAAACCTTGTGGCATATTACGATACGAAGCTTATAAGCACGGGACTGAAACATGTTTATCATACTTAAGCTTTCTTTGCAGACTCCGATTTGGCAGCCCCAAGAGCATTCCGAATTCTGGAAGGCATGTGCACGGCCGACTGTGAAGGTTTACCATCAGTAACTGCGCCAAGCTCGGAGTATGTTGGCCCAAGCATCTGAAGGGAAGGCGCCAGCTCTCCAGCACTGCGAGAGAGCCAGCCGCAACATCCATTCCCCAACATTCCATGCCACACACAGTCGCCTGAATCACCGTCAGACCGTCTCGACACAAGCAGCATGGCGCATGAAGCAAGGCGGTACATGGCTGGGCCCTCCAATCTACAGCTCATCAATCGAGTGTGTGCAAGGAGCAGCACTTAGCAAAGGAAATGAGGCAGGCAATTCATACTTTTCTCCAATAATCCTCGAAGAAAGTCCCTGTGCTGTTTTCAGCTTGTGTTTATGAACTGACTTCGACCTGAACGTTGGGCCTCACGGTAATAAGTAGGCAAGCTTCTATTGCCTAAGAGTGACAATGAAAGTGTTCTTCTTCGCTTTATTCAAAACACTGAAGCACATGCAATATACATACAAGCTAGCGAACGAAGTACATGTATAACTTATCTGTTTCAATTACAGCTGGTTATTCATCTGTTGCCAACCTGGCATTTTTTAGAGGAAACTGCAGTTTGAACGTTCTGCAAAAGAGAGAGAAGCAGCACTAAAAAAAAACAGCGTCTGGAGATGGAGAAACGAAGGCTCGCACTTCAGCAACGTAAGTTGGAACAGAACATAGCCGAGTAGAAAGCACTTGCAGAATACTGCGATGAACGAAGAAGGCTCCCAAGGGCACGATTCGCTGAAGCACACAGGGAGCGAGAAGCAAAGAGGTGTATGTTCCTGATAGAACAAAGGGAACTGTTTGATTTGTTAAAAAATGATTTGGCTGCCAAGCAAAAATAAACTACTTTGTTTGCTGAACAATCACACACCGGCTAACATTACGTTTTGTAACATCCTTGTCCCCATAAGTGTGTGACACTTTGCATGTAAAACAACCTCAAATTTTTGTTTCATTAATTACGTGTACAATAAAGACAAACAAGCGATGTTCATACAAGCTTTTCTTTCGACTACAATGTATCCAATACAATGTATCCTTGCAGAGATGGCGCAAGAAGGTGAAAAAAAACATGCCCACTTGGTTTCCATGAAGGCAGGTGTGGCAGTTTGCTAGTATTGTGGCCAATTTGTACAGTTGGGCTACATTCTGAAGAAAGACTTTCTGATTTTTTTTGTAGTCTAAAAAGGCATACAAACTGATCGTCTTGCCGATTCCCCATTCTACTGTTTGCCTTACAGTGCTCATGGCAGTATCAAACTCTTGCTGCTGTTTGCTCTGACATGCACCAGCATATGGCCGCATCAGCAGAGGCCAGAGGGGGAACGTGGGCGCACCATATATGGTAAATGCATTGCCCTGCACCAGACGTACAAGCTTGTCATACAAGCCACTTTCTCGAAGTAGTCCTGTAAAAGAGAGCGAAATATAAGTCAGTATGTTGAGTTGCAGACAACTGAGGCACAAATTTGTTACGAATGATTACGCTGGGACACCACCTACATATGACAGTTGTCGCCCTTGTTCCCATTAAAACCCCGTTTGTAACAGATGCAAACCTAGATATCATTTACAGTGATCGCACTGTTATTGCTCGAACAAAGTGTTTGGGAAGACCGAAATGGAAGGACTTTGATTACCTGCATTATGCCTGTGGCCGAAATACAGACCACCAAAGTCGCAGATGATGCCGTTCACATACATAGCGGCCTGACGTGTTCCCGTTTGTTTCTCGGGAAGTACATTAGCTAGTGGTAAGTAGGTCGGCGGATAGGTCAGGATGTGCCATCGACAAAACTCCAGCAGTTCATTAAAAGTGCGCTTCGAGAAGGTACAGCCTGTGAATGAAATTGGATGCAATTGCTGAAGCAGCATTGCGTGCAATGTTTTTCTACTGAAACATTTTTACAACTCTGGCAAGAGGCTGGTGAGAGTTTTTGTACAGCAGAACGCATGACAAGGACGTTCGTACAGCTCACGTCTATTTGCAAAGTTGCACGGTAAATGGGAAACAGTGGCAAACAGCCAAGGAGGTAAAACGCGAAACGTGCATAGTCAATTGCATACAAGAGTATGGCCTTTAGAAGTATTAAAGAATTTCAATGTTACACTCTTCACCTTTGCAAATACGTCAAGACGCCAAACGTACGTACGTGTAACCTTTATAAAAAAGCGGTTACGCACCTAGGCAAACATATCGATGTTCGCGAGGTTCAGCCAACGATGATTTGTCAAAGACTGGAGGTTACAGAAGGTAGTCCGATGTGGCCGAAGACAGAGGCTGCTACACTGGGCATTACGGCAGTGTGCCATCCAAAAACACTTTCTAAATTGCACCGCCTATTAGGGTATGCAAGTCGCCGTTGTCCAATAAGAAGGGCTTCTTTACCAGGTACTTCAACACCCTGAAGGCTCTTTATTATATCGGGTATTAATAGAGCACATGCAAGCTCATCAATGTTGTCCTTCTCAAAACGAAACATTCGCAGGAATGTGTCATCTTCGATGCTTGCGACGTCGAGCCATCCTTTGCTGGAGGTGTACTGTCGCGGGCCGCAGTGTCTGTCACTCGCCCCTGGCAACGGTAGAAAAATATTTTCTATGTCAGCCCAACTTAAAGCACTGTATAACAGATGGTCAGAAAGCAATGCGGCTGCCCGTCTCCTGATTCTTGGCATGTTTATATAGGCAGCACAACGCGATAAGTTTGTCTTCTAGAAGCCCGTAGCAATACGCCATATAACAACAATTGCCTTCGACTGTCTACACTCGGCATTGAACGACCTACTCAATAATCTGTAATAGAATAGCGATTTCGTTAATTAAATTTTGTTTTTGGTTCTCCTTCCTCTCAAATTCGTTTTCTTTCTTTTCGCTTGTATAAAACTTTTATTTTGTTTTTCAGCTTTCAAGCACACTTTCCTTTTCACCGCTTGCGGCATTCCGTTCGTTTGACTTAACGCAGCCGTTTCACCCAATTCTCAAGCTCTGCTGATCATACGAACGCAAGAGCAGCCTACCCAAGGCACTTTGGGGACCCAGCGTCTTCGGGCCCCAAGACTTAAACTCCCTAATAAAACTGGTCACTGTTACAACACCCTGTCTTATTAGCATCACCCATCGAACTTTCATGCTTACCACTGATCGTTGTGGAATCTCTGGAATATGTTAGAGTGTTCGCGTTTGGCGTGCAATCTTAACAAATCAATACACTACCATCTAAGTGCTTTTTAATCACCTCGGTTGTCTAGTGGCTAAGGTATTCGGCTGCTGACCCACAGGTGGCGGGATCGCATCCAGGCTGTGGCGGCTGCCTTTCGATAAAGGCGAAAATGATGTAGGCCCATGTACTCAGAATTGGGTGCACGTTAAAGAACCCCAGGTCGTCGAAATTTTCCAAACTCTCCACTACGGCGTCTATCATAATCATATCGCATAATTTTGAAACGTTAAACGCCATATATCAATCAATCAATCAACATCAAGGCATGGTTAGCAATATGCATTGTTGACAGTCTTGTTGGACGTAAACCGAATAAAGCAAGAGCAAATTAAGAAAAAACTTGGCCCCGAATATCCAATTACACTGCATATGTCGTCGAAAGACGATAGCTTTGCGTCTGGAGAGACTAAACAAAACGTTTATTGGATGTTCTGGGCAAGAAAATTGGTGAATGGCATTCTGGAGGCGCTGCGTTAGTGCCTCGATCAGGTAGCGGAGGCGAAAGAGCACATCAAGGCACACTAGACACGAGCGCCATCTGGCAGTTCTAAAACGAAAGATGGCGTGTGCGCCCGCAGAAAAAGATGCGCGCTTGTCTCCGAGGTGACCAGGTGTAGATCGCAAAGCGATGGGCAGGTGCCACCTCCGTGTCGTCTTAGCAAAGCGTTCGAAGCACTTACCTTTTAAATGCGAAGCATTTCTTAGCAAACTTCGGCGACTTTGAACGTATCTATCTATTTATCTAGCCACCTTCGACTTTTAGCTCTCCTGGACGTTTCGATAATGGTATCGATACCACACTCGGTATGGCATAACATGACTCTATGAAGAACATATTCGACTAGTCAAAACATCAACATCATGACATGTATGTCATGAATGTCATGATTTACATTTCATGATCCTGCAGCTCTTGCGGTGGCTTCGTGGGCATCGCATGTTGCAAAACTGGGATAGTATGACATGATTGCATGACGAACACAAGCGGCAGACCCTAACATGAAAGTCATGACATGCGTCTCATGTAACAACATGACTACATGCCACGCTCATGATGCACTGGCGGCTGTTTCGCTAGCTTCACTTATACCAAATTTGCTGTTACGGGACGTGAATAAATGACGAAGGTATGATACTGATGCAAACATGATAAAACATGAGATGCGGGTCATGTAAAAACATGAATACATGCTAAGCTCATGATACGCTCATGGCCATTTGGCTAGCTTCACATGTACCAAACTTCGTATTACGTGACGCCAATGGATGACGAAGGTATGTGACTGGTGCAAGCATGATAATCATGGGATGTGTGTCATGTATGAACATGACTACATGCCCCAGTCAAGGGGCCGATACATTTCGAATTGACTCGGTGCGAGTGCCCACCGACGTTCAGTTCGTCACGTCACGCCGGCGTTGCAACGCCATGCGCCGGTCCTGCCATATACTCGCAGGCACACGCCGCGCTGCGTTGCTTTCACGCATGAGCGTTCCAGCACGTCCGGCGTCCCTCCGTCACGAAAAGAGGGAGATGCAGTGGTGTCTGGGTAACGCATCGGTGAAAAACGCAGCATGTCGCATTTTGCGCCGGTTGCCGTCGGTCCACGCCGACGGACGCTGGTCGCACCCGTCGCGCCTGGCGTCAGACTATTGAGTGCTTGTGTTTTGCTAACGTAGCATCGCTGTGCCCAGCGTGCACGCGCGTCAACGCTGCTTTGGAGTATATTGGGCCCTTCATATTGTGTTCACGGCCATTTTGCTAGTTCCACATATACCAAATTTGGTGTTAGGTGATGTCAATGGATGGCAATTACATGACTGGTGCAAACATGATAATCTAAACATCACTGGTGCAAACATGATGACGAATTACATGACTGGTGCAAACAAGAATCTCACGTAAGAACATCACAACATACCACGCTCATAGCGGGCTTTCTGCACATATACTAAATTTGGCCACACGTGACGTGAATAGATGACGAACGTAAACGACACTTGCCAACATGATAATCATGACACGGAAGTCATGTACGGCTTCTTTTGCCTCCACCTCGTAACGTTGCGCTAATTTTCAAGTGAAATATGAACCTTTCTCATTCGTGCTTTGCATATCATAGATTCTCACTGTACGTGGGATCTGCCAATTTTTAGGAAGTTTTAGTACTGTGGAACGGTGCTACGTACGCATCACGCAAGCGCCTTGCGTTACGTGGCGTGATTTGCCACTAATCGGCTTTTAGTACGCCGTAGCACCCGCGTACGTAACAAGCGTGAAGCGTGTTGCGCCATCAGGTATATCAAAATAGAAGCACGTGTTGTTGACAGCCAATGTGAGCCAATCCAAGTGTTATAGCCAGATTGTAGCCATATTTTAAGCCACAGAGCCGGTCGGTGCTTGCCTTCGATGCCACCATTTTGCAAAACGAAGTCTCGCGCTGTCGCGAACTTGTTCGAGAGCGGCGCGATCACCTCGTACGTACGCACGCACGCATCGCATGCGTGCGTACGTAGCGGCTACGTACGTAATGCGATACGTGCGCGTTGCAGTCTGTGCATGCGCACTACGCAGAACGTGGCGTCCTTACGTACGCAACGCCGCCACGTACGCAGCGTACGCAGTACTAAAACTCTGTATTTTCTCTTTGTTCCCATCTACGTGATTTGTGTAAACTTTTTTGAGAGTTCACTGAACCCTATTCCAGAAGAGAACAGCGTTTTGCAGCTGACAAAGCCGTGCTCTATTGTCTCCAGCACAACAGATAAATGCAGTTTTTAGACGGAACACAAACACTGTTCTTTTATCATTTTTTTACGCACGCTGTTCAGAGTCTATTGCAGAATGTTAGCGAATTCGCAGAAATGCACAATATAAGCAACCGTTGCAGCCCTTCACGGCCTGGAAGATACCAGTGCGATTGGCGATAGAATGGAGGCTGAAATAGCACACATAGCACATACTATTTATGGTGCTTAGGGTGACCCTGCCTGCAAGCATTCTACGAAAAAGCAAGCTTATAACAACAAAATTGTAAAGTAAATTGCATTATTCCACATTAATACGGATTTTCAGAGAACTTTCAAAAAGTAATTGAGTCAAATAAGCAATCAACAGATGTAACCGCCTACAATGAACTCCTGAATCGACGGGAATTGTGACTATAGGTCGGCAAACTCCCCCATAAGACGACTAACACAAACACACCCAGACGCAGATCAAACCGTGAGTCTGACTGAGTAATATTTTGATGAGCCCGAGTTTGAGTGAGTCGAAATGAAAAAAAAAGAGATTTAGTACTACGGAGCCTAATTGAGAACTACCCTAATAATTTTGAGTCGAGGTGAGCCCTGAGGAAGAGGTATGTTTCAAAAGTGAAACTGACCGAGCTCCCCACTGCCGACATCACCCTATCTACTCCACTACAGAAATAATATCATTGTCATGTCGGCTCATGCTTGTAATAATTATGCCTAATCACGCATCAATGCAGTAGTATTCGTACGCCAGCTCAATACCAGTTGGAAATATACATGTCATGCAGGTGGGGGGCGTAGGTTTCAGGCTCTCCCCCTTTTTTCTTTCAAACAAAGACCCTCTAAAGCGTTTTATGTGAATCATCAATTTCTTTGAAACTGTCCTTAGTGAATATCCACCACTGATAGCTCTCATCTGAAGATACGATATGAAAAGCGCAGAGTATAGCACTGAATACGCCAGATACTTATTTTAATAATCATTGACACCTTCGAAAAAAAACAGTGCGTAGTCTTCTAACGGACTGATGAGTTGACTCACTCAGACTCACTCAGAATCTGCTAGAGCAGCAGGAAGAAGAAACCACCAAAAAGCCACACGAAGAGAGCGAAGAAAAACCACACAGGACAAGCGCTGGACTTACAACTTGCACTAGCTATAAGTACACCGTGCGCACGCGTCAACGTTTCATAGGAGTGTATGAAGCGCTTCATGAAGCGCTTGCGGCCAATTTGCTAGCTCCACATATATACCAAATTCAGTGTTACGCGGCATCGTTGGATGACGAAAGCAATGACTTGTGCAAACATGATAATCCTGACACGCGTGTCATCTAAGAACATGACATCATACCACGCTCATAGCGTGCTGGCGGCCGTTTCGCTGGCTCCACATATAGTAAATTTAGTATCACTTGACATGAATAGATGACGAAGGTAAACGACGCGTCAAAACATAATAATCATGACACGGAAGTCATGTACGGCATCATTTACCTCCACCTCGCAACTTTGTGCTGATTTTAATGTGAAATATCAACACTTCTCATTCGTGCTTCGCATATCATTGATGCCCACTGTACTTGGGATCTGCCATTTTTTTGAGCACCGAGTTGCACTGTCAGCGCAGCGTGATAAACCCTACGGTCCTTGGAATTACTTGTGTGTGCCCTTTTCTAGTATAAAGGCACACATACTAAACATCAACGGGTTTTTATGGTGCCTCAGATATGCGCAATAATTGCTTTTTAATGGACAATCGCACAAGTATGAACGCTGAATCTTAAGCAATATTGGTGGGCGCTGCGGATGAGGTTGGCAGTTTGGTGCCGTTTGAGGTATCGGTAAGGGCGGACAAACCGACGATTGTACAGACAGACAGACCAACAGACAGACAGACAGACAGACAGACAGACAGGCAGGCAGGCAGGCAGGCAGGCAGGCAGGCAGGCAGGCAGGCAGGCAGGCAGGCAGGCAGGCAGGCAGGCAGGCAGGCAGACAGACAGACAGACAGACAGACAGACAGACAGGCAGGCAGGCAGGCAGGCAGGCAGGCAGACAGACAGGCAGGCAGACAGACAGACAGACAGACAGACAGACAGACAGACAGACAGACAGACAGACAGACAGGCAGGCAGGCAGACAGGCAGGCAGGCAGCATGAAACTTTAACGCGTGGTCAGAGAAGTAGCCCTTATTGTGAAGTGATATATTTTGTGTAGATCTTGCACAATACCCATCGGTATTTGCAGCTATAGCACCAGTCGATGACTACGTGGCTTGTGAAACATCTGCATCATTGCCCCATGATCATGATTTAACTCTTTTTGGTAGTGGTAGCTCAAATTTTTAGGCTATATCTGGGCACAGCGTATCGTAAATACCCCGCAAAGAATACATCAACATGGCCATACTAAACATAAGCACTTCTAAAGTATGAAGTATATAAAACATGAAAAAATAATGAAAAACGAGCCCTTAAAATCTACCTGCTATCTTTCACTCACAGCGAGGGTCTCGTTCTGGCATGCTGGATGCCTTAGCGTAGTAGGCGAGGGATTATTGGTCAGCTGGAAGCTCGTAAAAAATTTAAGTGCTTCGTTACGCCAGCAGGCAAAAAAGAGTGGTGCACTCTCCTCGCAAGGGAAATTAGCGGCCCTGACTAAAGGCTCATTCACACCAAAAGCGGATGGCAAAGCGCGAAAGCGAATTTTCCGAAGTGGCAAGGCGGCGGCAAGTGAGCACGAAAGTTGAGACCAGACTCCCCCTTTGCATTTCCGCATTGCGAAGGAGGCCGGACATATCGCGTTTTTGCGCATGTGTCGCTATTACGTTGCAATTTTTCTCCCAACGACATCCCCACGCCTCTGCCACGTGGAGTTTTTATTGGCTGTGGCAAAGCGGCAAGCCTCGGTAGGCGGCAAAAATCGGTCACCCCAGCGATCCAGCTCGCCACCTCGTTTTCCCCCTCCACTTTCCGCGCTTTGACAGGTTTCTCCGCTCTTCGCTTTCCTGCTTCGGCCGCGCCACCTTCGGTGTGAGCAAGCCTTAACAGTAACATCTTTAAATGCACATATATGCATCCCATAAAGTGGACAGGGTATGACCACTGCTGTACTTCAGTTGGTAGAGCGAGGGACGTGTTAATTGAAGGTCGTAGGTTCGGTCCTTCCTTGCAAGTTATTTTTAGTCCATTTCCCTTTCTTCAGATTTACGGGATCATTAGTCTCATCGATCTCATCTTTGCTACATATACCAAAGCCTTCACTGTTCTCGGCTTTATTGTTTGTTAGCTCTCATTGTTGTGCTTGACAAAGTAAAGCAAGGACTTAAAATTTCTCTTCTTTTTTATCATTTACTATGTTAGATATTACCTGTAGAAGGGAAGTTCACAGTATGCCTTGGTCATTTTCCGACTTCTCAATAATAGCCTAACGCTGACGTAATATTGAAACTTCACATTTAAGGATATATTGCCGAAACTAGGGGAAACAATACGGCATTGACTAAGTTCTGAGTTGGCTCACTTATAAGGAATGTTCAAAACGCGCCAACAATACTGTATAAGAACGACGATTTCTTATAGTGGTGTGCATACTTAGCAGCTATAGGCACGTCAAGTGAAAGCTCATGCCTCCTGCCAGCTTCTTCACAATCATAGTATTTGCTGTGGCCATGACATCCACGTATGTGTTGCTGTAGCTGCAAATTCCTTGTAATCATTTCATGGCATGCGTTAGTGATCTAACTTTTTAACCAACATGGGTTTTTCTTTTTTTGTAATATTACTTTGCTGGGGAAACTCTTGTCGCTTCATCAGATAAAGTCAATATTGAGGAACAAATAGTGTAACGCAACTACAATGTCAATGTCATGTACAATTACCAAAAGCTCCCTAATTATTTTCCTGATTATTGACTCAAGTATAGTTCGTTATGTAAAGAAATCGAGGAGCATGGTAATGTATGGAATATGAAGTTTTTAAAAAAACTGAATTTTCACGTAATTTTATATATTCTGCGTCAAACTTGAAGGACGAAATCGAAACAAATCATGCCCGGCGTACACAAAGCGCCGCCTGTTTGGTGCGTCACAAAAAGTGGCAAAATTTCAATCAAGGCGTGCCACAGCAGAAACTCACCAGAAAAAAATTCATCCACCTCTGCTTTACAGAAACCGATAAAACAGTGAAGCTGGTGGCCTTCCCTTCGTCAGGCTGTCGCATTTCTGTTTTGCACAACTTTCAGATATATTGTATCACTCCTCCTCTATGAGCACTCTGTTTTAAGCGTTCCGGTAGTAGTGTAGCTACTCCTTTTATAACTACGAGGTATCACGTGACCAGAGTGTGACTATACGGTAACACGCACGCCATTCATTGGGTTCACTTTTGCCTTGCTCTTTTTCAGTGGAAGTAGTGTGTAGTGCGTGTTACCCGAATTCTATGGCATATACACTTTTATGATGAAGGTAGTTTTCAGTCATGCCGCACAGATATCAGTGGCCAATTCGTAACTGTTGTCTCCATTTCTTGTGGGTAAGTTGGGAATGCGGTTTACCCAATGTCTGTGGCGTATACCTCTTTATGCTTACCACCTGCGTTAGGACGGATCCTGGGCATGAAAACATTGACTAAACAGCTTCTCTGTTCAAGCTGGCAAGCACTCCTGAATACGCAAGTAGACATCTCTTTATTTCCGTACAATGCAGAGCGCTTGTCTCTTTTTTGCTAAAAGCATAACTGGCGCGAAACACTGTTTCACCCATCTGCAAAAGTGCCGCAGCGGTTGCAACTATTTCATAGTTTAAATGGCATGATCAATTCCAATCATCAAGGAAGCGCTTTGTCAAGCCCCTAAAATCAACAAGTTCTGTTATTTGTTTATTGCGAAGCATTTCTTAGCGAACTTCGGCGACTTTGAGCGTATCTATCTTTCTAGCCGCCTACGACCTTTAGCTCTCCTGGCCGTTTGGATAATAGTATCGATACTAAACTTGGTATGGCATAACATGACGGTATGACGAGCATATTCGACTAGTCATAACATGAAAATCATGAAGTTTATGTAATGAATGACGTGATTCACATTTCATGGTCTTTCTGCTCTTGCGGTGGTTTCGTTTATATGTCATGTTGCCAAACTGGTATGGTATGGTATGATTGCGTGGCAAACACAAGCGACAGACCCTAACAAGAAACTCATGACATGCGTGTCATGTAACACCATGACTACATGCCACGCTCATGTTGCGCTCGCAGCCGTTTCGCTAGTGTCACATATACCAAATTTCGTATTACGGTACGTGAATGGATGACGGAGGTATGCGACTGGTGCAAACATGATAAACATGAGAAGCGGGTCATGTAACAACATAAATACCTGCTAAGCTCATGATGCACTCACGGCCGTTTCGCTAGCTTCACATGTACCAAACTTTGTATTACGTGACGCCAATGGATGACGAATGAATGTGACTGGTGCAAGCATGATAATCATGAGATGCGTGTCATGTGCGAACTCAAGGTACCGATACATTTCGAAGTGACTCGGTGCGTGTGCCCACCCACAATCAGTTCATCACGTCACGTCGGCGTTGCAACGCCAGGCGCCGGTCCTGTCATATACTCGCAGGCACACGCCACGCTGCGTTGCTTTCACGCATGAGCGTTCCAGCGCGTCCGGCGTCCCTCCGTCACGAAAAGAGGGAGACGCAGTGGTGTCTGGGTAACGCATCCGTGCAAAACGCAGCATGTCGCAATTCGCGCCGGTTGCCGTCGGACCACGCCGACGGACGCTGGTCGCACCCGTCGTGCCTGGCATCAGACTATTGAGTGCTCGCGTTTTGCTAACGTAGCGTCACTGTGCCCAGCGTGCACGCGCGTCAACGCTGGTTTGGAGTACATTGGGCCCTTCGTATTGTGTTCACGGCCATTTTGCTAGTTCCCCATGTACCAAATTTGGTGTTACGTGACGTCAATTGACGAATTACATGACTGGTGCAAACATGATAATCTTGACACGCGTGTCACGTAAGAACATGACAACATACCACGCTCATGGCGGGCTCGCTACACATATACTAAATTTGGTCACACGTGACGTGAACAGATGACGAACGTAAACGACCCATCCAAACATGATAATCATGGCACGGAAGTCATGTACGGCATCATTTGCCTCCACCTCGTAACGTTGCGCTGATTTTAAAGCAAAATATGAACCTTTCTAATTCGTGCTTCGCATATCATAGATTCCCACTGTACGTGGGATCTGCCATCTGCCTATTTCTTTCTCTTTTTTTCCTTCTACGTTATTTGTGTAAACCTTTTTGAGAGTTCACTGAACGCCATTCCAGAAGAGAATAGTGTTCTGCAGCTGACAAAGTAGTGCTCTATTGTCTCCTGCACAACAGATAGATGCAGTTATTAGACGAAACACAAACACAGTTCTTTTATGATTTTTACGCACGCTGTTCAGAGTCTAGTGCAGAATGTTAGCGAATTAGCAGAAATGCACATCATAAGCACCCGTTTCAGCCCTTCAGGACCGGGAAGATGACAGTGCAATTGGCGATACAATGGAGGCTGAAATAGCAGAGATAGCACATACTATTTATGGTGCTTAGGGTGCCCCTGCCTGCAAGCATTCTATGAAAAAGCAAACGTATAACAACCAAATTGTGAAGTAAATTGCATTATTCCACATCAATACGGATTTTCAGAGAACCTTAAAAAGTAATTGAGTCAAATAAGCAGTCAACAGATGTAACCGCCTACAATGAACTCTTGAATCGACGGGAATCGAGGCTATATGTCGGCAAACTCACACTAGAGACGACTAACGCAAACACACCCAGACGCACATCAAGCCGTGATTCTGACTGAGTAATACTTTGATGAGTCCGAGTTTGAGTGAGTCGAAAGGAAAAAAGAGATTTAGTACTACGGAGACTAATTGAGGAATACCTTCATAATTTGGAGTCCAGGTGAGCCCTAAGGAAGAAATATGTTTCAAAAGCGAAACTGACCGAGCTCCCCACTGCTGACATCACCCTACCTACTCCACTACAGAAATAATACCATTGTCATGTCGGCTCATGCTTGTATAATTATGCCTAAGCACACATCAATGCAAAAGTATTCATACGCCAGCTCAATACCAGTTGAAAATATACATAATTCGTGCAGGGGGGGGCGGAAGTTTTAGGCTCTCCCCCCATTTTTCTTTCAAACATAGGCCTTCTAAAACATTTTATGTGAAGCATCACTTTCTGTAAAAGTGTCCTCAGATAACTTCAACCAGTGATAGCTCTCATCTAAATATGCGATATTAAAAGCGCCAAGTATAGCTCTGAATACGCCAGACACTTATTTTAATAAGCATTGACACCTTGGAAAAAACTGTGAGTAGTCTTCTAACGGACTGATGAGTTGACTCACTAAGACTCACTCAAAATCTGCAAGAGCAACAGGAAGAAGAAACCACCAAAAAGCCACACGAAGACAGCGAAGGCAAACCACACAGGACATGTGCTGGACAACTTACACCAGCTATAAGTACACTGCTTGTCTTGTGTGGTTGTTCTTCTTCGCGGTCATCGTGTGGTTTTTCGTTGGCTTCTTCTTCGTATTACTATGAAGCAACTCGCCCAGAAAGCTACCTTCCTGATAGAGCCGATATCCTTATTCTGAGTTAGTCAAAGGGTGTAATAATTTGGTGAGCCTGAGTCGGAGTGAGTTGCATTGAGAAAAATTTTAGTGAGCTCGAGTTTGAGTAAGTCCAGATGAGGAAAACATCGATGAGTGAGAATCGGAGTCAGCCCTAAGGATGAGGTATGTTTCGTGTGTGAAACAGCGTGAGCTAAACTTTTTGCCCATCTACGACTGTTATATCTAAAACAAACAAGCATGAAACTGTGAGTCAGACATCAAAGTGTACTGATTCTAGCCTCCCCCCTTTTAATAACTGGCCTGAATAATGCTGCCTTTTCAACTGTTACATCGAGAGCAAACCAGCAGTCCACAATATTTTAAAAAATTCCAAAAAAGTGCGTTTCATTCATCGAAGTGTTTGTTGTCTGGCTAATACTTTGTTCGTCTGACCACCGGTATGGTATAGTTTCTTGTCAATGCCTTTTGTAGCCCATGACAACTAGTGGTAGTGCCGGGTAACTCTCAGCCTTTGTCCTAAGCGCCTCCTGGAAGCCCTGTTTTTGCGCTGACAACGTTACGCGAGCAAAGAATACGAGAATTACTTCATCAGAATGGGCTTTAGCCGGAAATGGTGCCGTGGACCTCACAGAAAGCCATGGATGGCACTGCAAGTGCTTATCTTCGTCACCAAATACAACATAAATCTGAATTTGGCTTTCTTGAGTCATACCTGGGTTGCAATATGACCAATCCTATGCTGGTGCATCATTATACACAGGTGTGGACTAGTCGGTCAGGACCAGAATAAGTGGCCCCTGAAAAAGAAAGCCAGTGACGAAGAGTGTACTAAGCCCCGCCACGGTGGTCTAGTGGCTAAGGTACTCGGCTGCTGACCCGCAGGTCGCGGGATCAAATCCCGGCTGTGGCGGCTGCATTTCCGGTGGAGGCGGAAATGTTGTAGGCCCGTGTACTCAGATTTGGGTGCACGTTAAAGAACCCCAGGTGGTCGAAATTTCCGGAGCCCTCCACTACGGCGTCTCTCATAATCATGTAGTGGTTTTGGGACGTTAAACCCAACAAATCAATCAAGAGTGTACTAATACACGCAAAGCTTAACATAGCGACACTGGACGACTCTGACGACAAATCTGGTTGTTTCTAGCTTATTTTCGTCTCGCATGAACCTCTCTCTGCACACCAGGAATGCACTCTCATTGCGATAAACTTCATTGGTATTTCACTGACACAAACATCTCTCGTGATCAAATGAGTATTGGCTAGCATACATGCCAACCAGTCACGACTGCATCTGAACATTTTCGTTCTGGCCAGGCAAGCCTGGCATGGTGCGCCACAGACAGCCAACGGGCATTGGCTATAGGAAAAAGTAAATTAGGCTCTAATTCCATAATTATTATGGTCTTAACTGGTTTTCCCCTATTGACACAAAAAACAACCATCGGTCGTGTGGCTATATTCATCTCTGTCTTCCAGTTTCTCCATATTCTATGTACATGCAAGCATGTTCTCGTGTCCACTTCCAATGTGCTGTGGTAATTGAGTACGCATTATCGGCCTCGAGCTGCACTTTTTTATGCGCTGTCACATCACCTGCATCAGTTCCCCCTCTCTTCCGCGGGAACAGCTGCAATACGGCCGCTTTTACCACCAGGACGACGCCTGCCACACCACAAAAGCTCTAGCACTGATTCATTCTATTGTTTTGTAGAGATCTTCCCGTAATTTCGCATGTCTTTTGATATCAAATGAGCCTTCTGATTTCGAAAATTACAACCTATTCGGGAATTCTTCTACAAAAATTTTAGTTCACGTTCTACAGTGGTATTTGGCTGTAATATGTTTTCTTACAGAGCTCATTGGTATCACAACAGTATGGCTTTTGCAAAAAGACCGCTGGAATGTCTTCATTTCAGAGTTTTTTTGAAAGAAGCCCAAATGATTACTGCTGATGAGTAGGCGAAGCACATGAGGTAATGTGACAAACTATGAATAATCAGTACATTTTGCCCATTTGATCATCATGTGAAGACGAGACAAGCTCCGGGTGGCACAGTTTATTCACCCACAACTATTTTATTTGCTGCCATATATATATATATATATATATATATATATATATATATATATATATATATATATATATATATATATATATATATATGGTAGTGATGTGCGGCTTCCGCTAACCCTTCATTATGACTGCTTCAGTGAAGTGAAGCGATAGTCCTTCTTGGATTAAATGCAGTCTCAAAAAAGGAAACATTAGATCGATGTGGATTCTCCTGTTAGCAACCCCTTCAGTTTAGCGAACCTCACGTAGCGACTGCTTCAGGCGTTTTGCAGCAGCTTCGCTCACGCGTACCAACTAAAGACCCGCTTGCCGGTGCTTCCGTCTAGATTCCGCTTCGAGCATAAGGAGCTTTGCGCTTAAAATATTCTGGCACGCTAGCAGAACATAGCAAAGCCTTCCTGATTCTACTACAGCAAGGGCAAGGGAAAGTGCCGTGATATTGAGGAGGACAGATTCAACATGAGATTGAGAGAAGGAATATGAGGAGACAGTATATAATAGCTTAGAAGAAAATAAAAAAGAAAAAAGAAAACGAGGAAAACGAGAAATTGAAAGGTGTGGAAAAACTACCTAGATGGAGAAATACATAAAAGAAAGAGACAAAAAATAAAGATAGGAAGCGCCAGAAAAAGAGCGTGATATTGGCCTCGAGGACATACCGTGGCGCCACCTACATGATGATGTCACTCATAGGATGCCGGGTTCTGTTGTCAGATAGAACAGTGCATTTTCTGCGCTTTTGCCTTAGGCCACCACGCGTGCTTCCCTTCGTTTTGAAGCTCAGTGCGTAAAGAAGCGGTAAGATCCGATAATACGGGCAAGCAAACTACGAACCGATGCCCCTGGTGAAACTCTTGTGTCTAATTTGCATAGTGAATTCGCGACTAATAACCAGTGCAGCCATGGAGGACGATGCAAGTGGTGTCGCGAAAGCAAAGCTCCCGTATTCAACAACTACTACCCTATCTGTGACCTCAAAACGATCGCAGCGCTAGCTCTAGTGGAGGCTCTCGCAGCGTTTAGAGGGAAAGACAATACAAACTTGGAAAAAAAACAGAAACACTGAGTGAGGATAGAAATGAGCAGGAGAGAGATAAAGAGAGCAAAAAATATTGGCATATTCCGCGTTCTGTGGGAATCGATTATATGTAACGCACGAATGAGAAATGTTGATATATCTAACATCAGCACAACATTACGAGGTGGAGGTAAATGATGCTGCACTTTACCTCCATGTCGTGATTATCATGTTGGGATGAGTCGTTTACCTTCATAATCTGTTCACGTCACGTGATACCGAATTTAGCATATGTGGAGCGAGCGAAACGGCCGCGAGCACGCGATGAGCGTGCTATGCTGTCATGTTCTTACACGACACGCATGTCAGGATGATCATGTTTCCACCAGTCACATATTTCGTCAGCAATTGACGCCACGTAACACCAAAATTGGTATATGGGGAGTTGGGAAAACGGCCGCGAGCGCATCATGAAGGGCCCAATATACTCCAATGTAGCGTTGACGCGCGCGCACGATGGCTAGGCGCGACCAAGTCCGTCGGCGCGGCCCGGCGGCAACCGGCGCGAAATGCGACATGCTGCATTTCGCACCAACGCATTACCCAGACAACACTGCGTCTACCTTTTTTTCGTGAAGGAGGGACGAAGGATGCGCTGAAACGCGCATGCGTCAAAGTGATGCAGCGCGGCGCGCGCCTGCGAGTATATGGCAGGACCAGCGCCTTGCATGGCAGCGCCGGCATGACGCAACGAAATAAACACCGGTGAGCACGTGCACCATGTCACGCCAAATTGTATTGGCGCTTTGACCGAGGCATGTAGTCATGTTCTCACATGACACACATCTTATAATTATGACGTTGTCACCAGTCACATACCTTCATTCTCCATTAGCGTCACGTAGTACCAAATTTGGCATATCTGAGCTAGCGAAACGGCCACGGGCACATCATCAGTGTGGCATTGTAGTTATGTTTTTACATGACACGCTTGTCGCAGATATTATGTTTCGATGTGTCATTTACCTATGCTGTCCGTTCGCGTTGCGTAATACCAAGTTTGGTACATGTGAAGATAGCGAAACGTCCGCGAGTGCATAATGAGCGTAGCATGTAGCCATGATGTTACATGACCCGCATCTCACGTTTATCATGTTTGCACCAGTATCATACCTTCGTCTTCCATTCACGTCCCGTAATACCAAATTGGGTATAAGTGAAGCAACCGAAACGGCCGCCAGCACATCATGAGCGTGGCATGTAGTCATGTTGTTTTAGGACAGGCATCTCATGATTATCATATTTGCACTAGTCACATACCTTCGTGATCCATTCACGTACTGTAAAACCAAATTTGGTATATGGGACGCTAGCGAAACGGCCGCGAGCGCATCAAGAACGTGACATGTAGTCATGTTGTTACATGAAACGCATGTCATGATTTTTATTTTAGGGTCTGTAGCTTGTGTTCGCCATGCAATCATGCCATACCGTACCAGTTTTGCAACAAGCCATGTGAATGAAACCACCGCAAGAGCTGCAGGACCATAATATGTAAATAATGACATTCATGACATATATATTATGATTTTCATGTTTTGATTAATCAAATATGTTCTACATGCAGTCATGTTATGCCATACCAAGTTCAGTATCAATACCAATAATGAAACGGCCAGGAGAGCTAAAAGTCGTCGGCCGCTAGATAGATAGATAGATAGATAGATAGATAGATAGATAGATAGATAGATAGATAGATAGATAGATAGATAGATAGATAGATAGATAGATAGATAGATAGATAGATAGATAGATAGATAGATAGATAGATAGATAGATAGATAGATAGATAGATAGATAGATAGATAGATAGATAGATAGATAGATAGATAGATAGATAGATAGATAGATATGCTCAATGTCGCCAAAGTTCGCTGAGAAATGCTTGGCATATAAAAACGTGAGCCGGCGCGCGTGCGCGCCAACGTTCGTTTCATTGTGTCACGCCGGCAATGCCACGCCAGGCGCCGGTCGCCGAAGAGAGTGGACGCGCATCACGTCGGCTCCGTCTTTCAAGAACTATTTGCCAGTGATTTTCGGTCATTCAGCCCATGAATTTTACAACAACGCGTGCGGAAAGTGACCAGGATTCCACTGACACCAAAATTCAAGGTGGGAAAGGACTTTTTGCCGGATTTGAGAGGTTTTCAACCCGCGCCCCTTTGGCCCGACGCTCACGAAAGCCGGCCACCCGACGAGACGCGCTGAGCGTCTCCTCTGACGCGGGCGCTTTCTTCGCTCAACAACGATGGAAGTCCAAGTGAATGGGGAGGATATCTCCTCCGAAGAGTTTCTGGAGGGCACGGATTGGTGCACCATCGGATCTAAGACCGAAGTTAACCGCGCAAATGCGCAGAGCAACACCCAGAACGGAGCCGCCTCCTGCACCGGCGAGGGAGCGGACTTCAACCGACAGCGTTCGCGTCGACAACCGCGTAACATCAAGCAGCAAGTCATTAGAAAGAGCAAAATGCCACTACTCCCATGAAGCGATTTCAAGATCGTGATACGACCACGAGGAGGCCTCGACGTGGCCACCACTGGAACCGTGCGCCTCGCATCGGCGATTTACCGCGCGGCCAACGTACCGGCTCATGAGGCAGGGGAGGACACGGTGTGTTCCAACAACCATCAAAACATCATCGTCGTGAGCACACCCCATGCCTCTCACGCCGATAAGTACAGACAGCTTCAAGCCATCACCATCGGCGACCGCCACCACGAGGTTAGTGCGTACGAGACGGCCCCCGACAACACGGTAAAGGGAATAATCAAGGGCATCTCGTTGGAAGAAGATGCCAAGTCCATTCATACCAGCATCGTTCACGCACGTAACCCTTACGCCCTGTGGCAGCCAAACGGCTCAGTAACACCACGACCGTCATAGTGGCGTTTGAAGGACCGCGAGTGCCCACTTACGTCAATTATGGCGGCGCTCTCCTTCACTGCACCTTGTATCGCAAGCAAATCGACATGTGTCACTGCTGCGGGAGAATTGGTCACCGCATGGACGTGTGCCTAAAGCCCAAGGACAAAGTGTGTCGTGGTTGTGACACCCCTAGGCCAGGCCCCAACCACCCGTGTTCCCCCCATTGTAAGCTGTGCGGGGGCGCACACATGACGGCGGACCATAACTGCCGTGCAAAGTACAAAACGCCCTACATCGTGACGAAGAGACAATGGGAACGACGCAGGGCCAACGAGGAGGCAGAGGCCACTGCCACCAACTATTCCACCAGCAAGCCCCGCTCAAGATCCGGGACACCCAATCGAAGCCACTCCCGATCTCATAGCCGCACACCGGGACCCCGAAAGCAGCAGCAACGCCGAGCTCGCAGCCGAACACCTGGACGGACCCCAACGAGGGACGCGAAGGCAACTGATTCGGTGAGCTTTGCAGATGCGGTCGAAGGTAAACGCGCAACAAACGCGGAGGCTGGCGGCAAAATACACACTAAGATACAGGCCGAGATAGCTCAGTTAACACAGACGATACAAACTATGCAAAAACAAATTGAATGCATGCAGGCACAGATTCACGCAAAGGACGAACTCATACAAAAGCTCCAGTCTGCCGCTCACAGCGAGACTGATCAACAGGCAATGCAGGAAACACAAGAATAACTCGTAGAGGACGGTGAGGTCGAAGGCCCTGATACTAAACGCGGGCCGGCTGTCTCCCTTAAAAAGTCAGTACGTTCCAAGCGTACGCGCGCAGCAACAGGCGACACCCGAGTGAAGGCACTCGAGGCTCGCGTGAGCAGTCTCGAGAAAACTATCACCGCGACTATCACGTGTACGATTCAACAGAGCTTGGAGAGCATTTATCTCAGATTGTCCAGATTAGAAGCTGCCAACAGCGCACTGGTGACGTCGCATAGCGAAGCGGCGCCACACATGTAGTACCACATAACCATGGCAAGATACCCTTCGAAACAAAAACATACATTATGGCAGTGGAACTGCAGAAGTTGCAAAAACAAACGAGCGCACCTACAACAATACCTGAAAACGATCCCCGAACGCCCAGACGTCATCATACTGCAGGAAACAAACGGCCCAGCCAAACTTTCAGGGTACCAGTCTATAACAGGAAAGGAGGAAAATCCAAACGTCACCACACTGGTCAAGCGAGAGCTCACGGTCATCGAACACGACACCCATGTCAAGGATATTGAAAACGTCCTCGTAGAGCTAATTCCACCGCGTAAGACGCCCGACAGCATCTTCGTACTCAACGTCTATAGCAGTCCGAAATGCCGCAAACACCGCTTTCACGTTCTCTTCAAACGAGCACTCGATATCGCCCAGGGGCAACAACTCTTCATTGGAGGCGACTTCAACGCGGTGCATACGGCGTGGGGTTACAAACACGATCAGCTGAAAAGCAGGCATTTGTGGGAAACGGCGCAACTCGCCGGCCTCGAGCTGGTCACTGACTCAGCGGCACCAACTAGGCAGGGCAACAGCGTCAGCACTTACACCACGCCTGACCTTATCTTTACGTGCAATACACGAAAGGTGACATGGAGAAACACCATGCAAGACTTGGGCAGTGACCATTACATTATCTCTATAGAAGCAGAAGGCGGCCCACAGGAACACAATGCCGGTCGCCAAATGAAGATCACCAATTGGGAACTACTACGAAAAAATCCAGACATGCAACAGATTGAAGACATCAAAGACATTGATCAATGGACTCAGCAACTTCGGCGCGACATCAAGAGGGCGGCGCAAATGATGCCTTCAACAGCTGGGCTTGATAGAATAGACACCCGGTTACTGCACATGTGGCAAGCCAAGACCCTACTGCATCGTCGTTGGAAACGACAACGACATAATAGGACACTGCGAAAACGAATAGCACAGCTCAACAAAGAACTAGAAAAGCACGCACTTAACCTGCAACAACAGCAATGGGAAGAGAATTGCGCGCAGATGGATGGTCAGCTCACTTCGAGTCGCACATGGCAGATACTGCGGTACCTCAATGATCCCGCGAACACCAAGACCTCACAGAGGCAATGCATATGCAAAATCATACGCGCTTACGGGGGAACGGAGCAAGATTTCCTACGGGAAGCGGAACACCATTACATATCCCAAACGCGCCCGCAAGTACATCCCGACTACAGAGGAAAAAGCAACGCCATCCTAGACGCAGAATTCTCATTTTCCGAAATCGAGGCGGCCCTCGCCAAACTCAATACCAAGTCAGCCCCAGGCCTAGATCGAATATCAAACAGGGCACTGCGCAACCTCGATTACAGATCGCCAGAGAAACTCAAAGATTATATAAACGAGTGTTGGGTGCGTGGAAAGTTACCTCAGCCATGGAAAGAAGCGCAGATCATACTTATACCGAAACTCGGCAAAAATTGCAGCTGCAGAACCTGCGCCCTATCTCCCTAACATCATGTGTAGGTAAACTGATGGAGCATGCGCTCCTCAATAGACTAACAGATTACCTCGAGGACAACAACCTATTACCACACACAATGCTTGGGTTCAGAAGACATCTCTCCACACAGGGTGCTCTTCTGCAACTAAAACATCAAATCATAGAAAATTCTGGGTGCTCAACGAGAGCCATCCTTGGCCTGGACCTGAAGAAGGCCTTCGATAATGTTCGTCACGACGCCATATTGCGACAAATAGACAGATTGAACCTCGGAATGCAAGTGTACAAATACGTCCGAGACTTCCTCACGGGAAGAACCGCACGCATGCGAGTGGGACAGCTAGAATCAAATCAAATCAACATTGGAAGCTCGGGTACACCGCAGGGCTCGGTGATCTCGCCGATGCTCTTCAACCTCGTCCTGCTGGGGTTACCCGAGCGATTACATCAAATTCATGGACTGCACTACACGCTATACGCGGATGATATTACGATCTGGACGACAACTGGCAGTGACGGAGAGATCGAGGATCGCTTACAGGCGGCCATAGAATGCGTGGAACATTACCTCGTAGCCACGGGACTCACCTGTTCAGCCGAAAAATCCGAATTACTGCTATATAGACCGGTGAAAAAGGGACGCCCGCCCAAAAACTACGTACCTTCAGAAAAACAGGAAATCAAACTAACATCATCAAATGGTTCACCAATTCCAATCGTAAAGAAGATCCGGGTACTGGGGATGATGATTGAGCAGAACGGCGGCAATGGTGAAGCACTGCGCAAGATAATGGCAAAGGCCACCAGCACGATGCAACTCACCCGACGCATCACGAACAAACATGCGGGCATGCGCGAAGGCAGCGTCGTACGACTCATACAAGCCTTTGTTATTTCACAACTAATGTACACGGCACCGTTTCGCAAATGGACAGTTGCGGAAAAAGACAAGCTTAACGCCCTGATACGCAAGACGTACAAGTTCGCGTTGGGACTGGCGCCCGGAGTTAGCACAAGCAAACTCCTAGAGCTAGGGTTGCATAACACCCTCGAGGAACTCGTGGAGGCGCAACAAGTTTCCCAGCTCGAGCGCCTATCCAAGACCCGCCCAGGCCGACACCTACTCGAAAAACTTGGCACCACGTACCATACGCAGCACGGCATCAACGTCGAAATTCCAAGATCGGTACGCGAGCAAGTATACGTACCCCCATTGCCTCGCAACATGCACCCCCAACACCATACGGGACGGCGTAAAGCCAGGGCACAACGCATTACTCAAAGCTACTCTAACGACACTGAAGCGGTTTTTACTGATGCTGCGCGTTACACCAATAAAAAGAGTTTCGCGGCGGCAGTTACCAGCCATCGTGGCAAGTACATCACAAGCCTCACTGTGAACACGGCACACGCTGAAGCGGCAGAGGAAGCGGCTATAGCACTGGCCCTCACACAGACCAATGCCACATGCGTGATTAGTGGTTCGCAAACAGCGATTCGCAATTTCGCCAACGGACGCATCTCGCAAGAGGCGTTTCACATACTCCAACGACATCATATACATCCAGGAGAGGTCGACTTCGATAACCGAAGGCACCTGTTATGGATCCCGGCACATACCAGACTGAGCACCCCCAACGAAGCGGCTCACTGCGTTGCTCGAGGCCTCACTCACCGAGCATCGCCGGAGGACGACAAGCCCCCGCGGGGAACTGCAGACATCTGGGCATGAGAGGATCATATGTCCAGGTTTCACGACATCACCACACATTACCAGTTACAAAGACGCATACACCCATCTTCTCACGAAAGGCTAAAGAGAACGCAAATGGTACACTTCAGACAATTACAAACAGATTCTTACAGAAACCCCCGACTCATGCACACCATGTATCCAGACATATACACTACAAACAGATGCACGTCATGTGGCGAGGTTGCCACTCTTAGTCACATGCTGTGGGAGTGTCAGGGCCTAATAAACAATTCAAACAGTGCCGATTCATCTCACTCTTCCACCGCCAGCCTCCGCTCGTGCTGGAAGGCCGCACTGCTCAGCTCGAACCTGACAGCACACCTCTGGGCCGTCCAGCGTGCCGAGGAAGCCGCTTCGAGACAAGGTCTCGGAACGGCATCCGCGGTGGGTGCCCAGGTCCACTAAAAACCGCCGGACTCGAATCGTCTGGATTCGACAAATAAAGTTTATGTTCTTCTATGCCATATACTCGCAGGTGCGCGCCGTGCTGCGTTGCTTTGACGCATGCGTGTTTGAGTGCACATGACGTCCCTATACGTCACGAAGAGAGGCAGACGCGGTGCTCTATAAGTAACGTCGTCGGTGCGAAATGCAGCATGTCGCATTTCACGCTGGTTTTCATTGGGCTGCGCCGACGGACGCTGGTCGCGCCAGTCGCGCCTGGCGTCACATTATAGAGGGCTCGCATTTTGCTAGCATGGCGTCGCTGCGCCCAGCCTGCGCGTACGTCATCGTTGCGTCGCAGTATATGGGGCCTTCAACGACGCCCTCTGCGCCGTTGCGCTAGCTCCACATGTACCAAATTTGGTATCACGGGAAGTGAATAGACGACGAATGTAAATGACACGTCCGGACTTGATAATCGTAATATGTGTTTCATGTAAAACATGACTACAAGCTGCGCTCATAGCGTCCTCGCCGCCGTTTCGCTAGTTCCAAATATGACAAATTTGGTAGTACGTAATGTCAATGAACGATAAATGTAAATGACACGTCCAAATAATAGAGTCATGATATGGTTTTTTATGTAAAACATGACTGCATGCTAAGCTTATAGCACGCTCGCGGGCATTTTGCTAGTTCCATAGATACCAAAGCTGGTATCAGGTGACGTTAATAGATGACGAAGGTAAATTAAACAGCCTAACATGATAATGATGACATGGAAGTCATGCATGGCATAATTTACCTCCGCCTCTTAACGTTGTGCTGATTTAAAGTGACATATCACACTTCCTCATTCGTGCTTCACAGATCATCGATTTCCACTGTTCGTTTGATCTGCCAATTTTTCACATGATAGGACCGTGCGTAAAGTACTAGGGAATTTTCAACATTTTTATGTAGCTTAAAAAACATATGTTTGAATATATTTGGCCTAATAAGGAAAGGAAGCTGCAGAAAATCAGCGGGCTATTTTCTAAAGCTCTTGTTGTCCACAAATACTATTAATGCACATCGGTGGGCAAAACCGGATGTTATCGAGGGTCCTTGTTTGTAAATAGTGAAATAATCTATATAAGGCCGGTGCAGCTAGTATTGAAGCTGCTTCTTCATCCACGTTTTGTACACACGTGGTACATACAAACGTTTTGTTTCCTGTGGCTACCTTTTGCCTTGCGACTGCCTGGATGCACCCTGCCCGGCTTTGGCCCTCGTAACACGTTACCCAAGAGTCCAACGGGGCCTCTAGTAACATTATGCTGTAAACGCTGCTTTTCAACGCTCATATTTAGTCTCAAATTAAAGAGCTGTAAAGCGAAAGTCACTCTCTTGCATACCTTCGTACCTTCGTTTGGCATACGGTAAATTTTTGGAACAGATAATTCTCCTCTTCTTTCTTGGTGGCATAGAAAAAAACGTTGTGACAAGGCGTTATGCTGCACCATGTGCCTGTGCTGGTACTGTCGGCATTCAAAGCTCGCGGCGTCTGTAGTCTGTGTGGAGGCACGGAAAATCGCATTAATACGCCACTTCCCATCCCAAGGAGTGCTGTCAAGGGTGTCAGCTGTGGCCTCCGCAATCAGCTCCGCCAACGCACCGTCGTTAGATCTAAAGGCGGATGCCACGGCCAGCCCTAAAGAGCTAGCTGCTTGTCTTCCTTTCTATAACAATCCATTTTATTGCTTTCAGTGTTTCTCCTTTACGGTAAAACTGTGATTTCTTTTTCATGCAAATGTTATAAGTGGCCTCGCTACTTACGGTTGTGTATGAGGTGTATGCTGCACATGGACAAACATTTACCATTATTTTTTATTTAACTGTTTTCTAGAACCGAGTGCACTGGATTGCATCCCGGACGTCACTTCCCCCAGTGTGCAAATCAGGTAAGAAAGAACATAAAAGAACAACGATGCCGTCCTTCTCTTTCTTTGTCTTCCTTCTCGTCGTTTTCTCAATAGATCTTATTCAAAACCTTCTGCCATATAGAGGCTGCTGTGTGTATTTTCACTGTGTTGGAGGTAAAACGCGCTCCGTCTGTGCTCTTCAACATTTCGGTATCAACTTGTGCGGCTGATAGGAATGGCAATGCCGACATATTTTCGAGTACAGTGCTGTTGCTTTTTATTTATTTATAGATACTGCAATCTTTCTTCAATTGCTTGGCAGCGTGATACATAGAAGGCGAACTCAACAGAAAAATAACAATGGGAAACAAACACATCAATATCTTTATATACGCGCCTTCAAAAAAAGGCAAGCGACGTTATTCAAACAAATTTCAAGTCGAGTAGAGAATTCACTTGGCACAAGTAAAACAAAAAAAGCACATGAAACATCTGAGCTGGACAAGGAAATTGATTACTATTGAAGGTGGGACTCAAATTGTTATAGTGAGTCCTGTGTAACAGATTTATCAGGCAGTTTGTTCCAATCGACTATCGTTCTTGGAAAGAAAGGGTACTTGTAACAGTTCACAAACTGCTGAGATGGAGGAAGCGGGAATTCAAAAGTAGGTTAAACAGAAGCTAACTTTTCTGTTTGTTATTCAGTTATTCCTGTTATTCTGTTATTTCTGATCTTTCTCTTGATGCTAGAGAAGCAGGAGATCGTTCAGTTCCGGTGAATACTGCCTACTACTAACGCCGTGTTTATATTTGGCGTTCTGATAACAGATCCGGCATGGAACAGCAACGCCGCTTATCTTAGAATGCTTTTTGATGTCATGACAAAATAAGGTAGTTTTTGTGCCACGTGCTTACAAGCACAAAACACAGACGTTGTGCACGAGCTTCGAAGCTACGCGTGCATGCCTGCACTACTGTTGACGTCATTCCTTTGTTTATTATTGCAATAATAATTAGATCAACAGTCCTTAAAACTTTTCGCCGTCAACGTCACCGTCATGTCAAGCAAAAATGATAGGATCCCCAGCACATCGTACAGTCTGCCCGAGGGTAATAGTGCGTGAGCCGGGGCGGCGAACGTGACTGAAGCAGAGTTGGAATGAACCGGGCCACCTCCTTCGCGGCTCATGCAATAAGATCTTCCCACCTGGTATACATGCCGCCGTACGCTCTAGCAAAAGGGAAACGTCCTACTCCTCCTTGACGTGCATGAAAATCACGAGGGGTAAAAGGGATGTTCGAGCAGAAACTGGGAACATTATTTGCACGTGTGCGCTCGCGATCACTTACGCGCTTTTTATCTCGATATCTCGGCAGTCATCAGCCGGTGGCTCGTTTACCCTTCTCTTGTTCTCTCAATACGAGGAGATTGCGCGAAAAGGTTCCTGCGATTGGCTGTGTTGTATTACATCAGCGTTTTGTATAGCTATGTGAGATTGGATCCAAAAGAGACATATAGTAGCCAGCCTTACTTCGCAACCCATGAGAGTTGGTCGCTATCGCATGGGTTGCTTCATCCTTGCGGTGAGACTGTGACTTTCTTTACATTTGGATGACAAATAATTGTTACATAGGTAGTGCGAGCACATATAATTTCTCAGCGAATTAACTAGTCGTCTCGGAACGTTCCTATCGTTCCTATAGTTGATGTTTTTATTGTGGAGCTGAACAAGATAGCGTTTACCAGGACTTTTGGTGAGCGCATAACTTCACTATACGTACATTTCAAAAATTTCATGTGCTATCACTGCCAAGAGAGAGAGAGAGAGAGAATAAAATGAGGGAAAGGCAGGGAGGTATCCAGAAATTGGAGCATCCGGTTTGCTACCCTGCACTAGGGGAATGGGGAAGAAAGATGGAAAGAAAGCGTAGAGAGAAATAGACGCGCGCGAAAAAAAGGGGCGGGGGGCTGGGGTGCTATATTCTATACAATAGGCCACTGCCACGCAAAAAGTTCAGTAAAGCCTTCACAGATTTACTGTGAGCACACAAATCATGTCGCCATTCAAGCACTTATTGTTCAGACAAAGGACTGTCGTCAAGGCGAGCTAACGTAGCAGCTAGTTGCCGTATTTGCACGCTGTAACGAGGGCAGTGACGGAGAGCGTGCTCTATAGTTTCATCGCTGCCGCAATGACCGCAAGCAGCACTGTCTTCCATGCTGATTCGGAAGGCGCAAGCTTTGGTGAAGGCGACACGGAGCCATAGTCGGCAAAGCACTGTTGTCTCGAGTCGAGAGAGTCCAGACGAAGGCCGGAGTCGACGAGACGTGTCCAGTCTATGCAGTCGCATGTGCCGTAAGCACTCGGCGTTCCACAGGGATTTTAATTCTGCATTCACGATTTTTCGGATTGTCATTGCAGCATCAGTCCTTGAAAATGGTATAGATTCTTATTCACCATCTTCGTGTGTGGATCGAGCAGCTGCATCGGCATGTTCGTTGCCCAGTATGCCGCAGTGACATGGAAGCCACTGAAACGTGATTCTGTGTCCTTCGTTGAAGAGGTGGCGAAGCAGCTCTCTAATTTCCAGCACTAGTTGTTCATCAGGTCCCCGGCTTAAGGCGAATATCAAACACTGTAGTGCTGCCTATCCTAATGGAAGTGCTCAGAGCACACGTGAGGCATCTTACTCGCGCCCATGCCCATCATCTAGCTTCACTGCCAGAAGACCGACCTCATGCCTCCTTTTGCTAGACAGTCTTGTCATATCGCACACGCATTCCTACGGGATATACAACTCCATGAAGAATTTCAACTCCCCCATGGAGTATGACCTATGCACATGTTGAACTCGCGGTTCCAGGTATATGGTCAAAAGCCCGGCTCTCGTCTCCAGAGCCAAAGCAGCTTTCTCTTCTCTTGTTATATGAGAAGTACAGTGAGCATACTCATCTATATACTGACGCTTCAACTAAAGTGGATGGGTTTGCAGGGTCAGTGATCTTTCCTGCAACAGCGACAACGGTGAAGTTTCGGTTATCCCACCAGACATCATCGACAGCTGCGGAACTTGCTGCTCTACTTAGCGCAGTTAAAGTCATTAAACACCAAGAAGCCAAGAAGTGGAGCGTGTTCACGGACTCTTTCACTGCCGAATTTCGTGAAATGACTCGGATGTTCATACCCCCCCCCCCCAATAGCTTTATAATGTATCCTAATAAGAGCACGTATTATTGCATGATTATACGAAAATGATTCACACTATAATTTTTGTAACAAAATGTCTCAGCCAATTATGATGCGGGGCATGTCGTTTGCGAAGACGGTTAACCAATTGTTCGACGTACTTAATAAAAAGTAACTTTTGTTAACTAGACCTCAAGTTCTTTCAACATTTCAACTTTCAGAGCAATGCTTCATGCTCACAGCCCTGTGTGCAACAAAGTGTTAGCATATCCTTCGAGTAAATGACCTTTCTTCAAATGAAACTGAGAAAAGCAGTTCTGGGAAGTGAGTTGCATTCGACCGTGGGTGTGTTAAGTTTGGTTACGCGCAGAGGTGGTGTCGCAACCTTTCAGTAGTAATGCAAACTGTCTCGCCACAACGATTTAAAGAAGGTTCCGAAGGTGACGATGTAAACATGAATATTGGTGTCCCAGGTCCCGTTAATTAGGGAGGCGATCGCCGGGCTAATTCCAAGGGCCCAAGTATCGGCCCCCCGAACCGCACCGCGAAAGCGTGGACAATTTAGAAGTGGTCCAATTTGGCGCGCCAACGGACGCCGGCTGTGGCCCAAAGAACAAGTCAGAGCCGAGAGTTGATAAACAAAACAAAATTATATTCTCAATATTGGCAGATCAATACGATACACAAATATGCACACTCGACAATAGTTGAATATGATATGTCACCAATCAAACAGCGTACTACACAGTACAATCAGCCACACTCGCAACAACGGACACAAAGAACAATACGCTCTACAATGCAGTCACATGCATCAAACAACCAAGGCACTTAAAGACTAAAGAGTTCGAAAACTTATTGAGTCCAAAGTCCTTGGAACAAAACTGAATGATACTCTTCCGAGAATCACTCACTCAAAGTCCAGCGTTGTTGTCGTTCCGCTGCCCCCGAAGTTTCTCTTCCAGGAAACCTCGCGTCTTCGATTGGCTGCTCTCCAGGCTCCAAACTTCTTCGCCGGAAACACGTCGGCTTCACACACGCAGCTGTTTCCACGCGTCTTCGCTCGATAGCGGTAGACACACACTCTTGCCTGTAGCTCGAGTCTTCAACACTCAGATGGAAATCCTCTTCTTCACCTCCTTTGTCACGGAAGACAAAAGGCTTCGCCCTGAAGGTGCAACAACCTACGCACTCTGGCGCATACTTTCTTCTTCTCCTGCTTTGTCACTAAGGACAAAACCTTCACCGACAGACGCGGCGGAATAACTCCACGCATACTGGCGCTAACTTCCTTCTTCTCCTGATCTCCCATCTCTGCTGCTCGATTAAGTACCTTCCGCGCAAGATTCCAGAAAGTTCTCATCATTTCTTCGGTGCGATACGCAGCGAAGACTGGGGAAAGTGCGACACGGTACGAGGGCCGTCCCCGAAAGATGACGCAACCCTGCATCACCACGCCTGTTTCCATCGAGAACTTTCCAGGGCTTGCTTGGCGACCGATGAGAGCAGGTTCGTCGGCGAACCTACGCTTTCGAGGGAGAGAGACGCGCGCCCAGGGACTCTTTGGATGCTAGTTTTCTTTTTTTATCGTTGATCTCGAGGCATCTCTCCGGCGCTTCGTCGCGAGAATTTGGCGGTGCGCCCTTTTTGAGCACTCGTTTTGTGACACTGCCCCCCACTTTAAGAATATTATCTCATAATATTCAAAACCACACAAACGAGTGCGAACCGTCCCCACACTCTCAGAGACTGTAACATAGTCCATCGCTCATGACGCGTCACAATCACAATAGGACACTCAATACAAATGTACAATGCAATTCAATCTCACAACACATAGAATATAGCCACAGGTACATGAATACAACCCTCCATCACATACCTCAAACAATACAAATGTACAAAGGTCTCTCATTACAACACTTGTACAATACTATACATCACATCACCGCAACAAGCACTTTGACTCGCTCGACATACACTCGTGACACAGAATAACAACAACATAACACAACATATGGCACTCAGCACTGCCAAACACATTCCGATTCCTCCTCAGCACCTATCCTGTGTACCTTGAGCGGCGCTTGCGCCCTTTTTTGCGGTGCTCGCTCGACCTCTTCTTGTTTTTCCTCGTTCTTCTTCGGCGAGCCCTTTCCCTCGACAGTATCTGAGGCGGCCTCTCAGCCATCGTTGTCACTTCCGACACCGTTAACAGGTCATAACGTTCAACGGGTCCTGTCTGTTTATTTACCAGCTTGTTCATGTCACGGCATCGGGCCTGGCTGACCGACTACGTCCTCTTTACATTGTCGGTCGGTTGAGGTCGAGCCGATGTAATTCCAGCTGCCCAGCACGTAAATTCATTCAATACGATCATGTTCTCATTCGCTGTCTCTTGCGCCCAGGCTTCACCTTGGGCGCGAGTGAAATCCTTCACAGCATTGTTCTCCACTCAATCTCGCGGTCCCTGTGTCAGCGGGGGCTCCACCTTTGGGTCTTCCCCCAAACATTCTGGATCATTCGGCCCTCGCGCCCCTTTGATGTTTCCAATGACGTGGTCGTACAGGGGAGTCGTCATGCATAGAGCAGTAACCTTCCCGCTGAAGTACGGGGTTTTCAAGTCAATCTCTCCTTCGGGAAGCATCTGAACCGTACTGTCAATTAGGCAAACTAGTTTCGTTTTGCCTGTTAACTCACTTTCCCGTACCAAATTTCTCCGCACGATAACAGTGGAGCTACCGGTATCTCTTAACACCGTAACCTTCTTGCCCGCAACTTTTCCAGGCAGCGTTGACATTCCCTTCGTAACCCCTGTTGGCTGTCTTGTCATTACTGCACCCACAATAGAAAGTTTCTCCCCATTTTTCAACTCTACGAATCCGTCGGTGACGGCATCACCATCGCATTTCGGTGCTGCTAGCAAACAGGATACCTGGTGAGTTTGACTCACTCCGTTACGACAAACGTCTGCTTTGTGCCCAGTCTGACCACACTTGAAACATATTACGACCGTGGGACTCGTAAAGTTAGTTCGACAGTTGCTAGCGCGATGACCCACTCGGTTACACAGAAAACATCGCGGAACACTCTAGGGTGCACGCTTCTTTTGTTCGCGTGCCGATTTCTTCGAATCTTCAGGACACTCATTCTTGACTCTGGCCAAATTTGTGCCACCTTGCGCTTCCAAGAATTGGTCGGCCAATTCAAGCATGCCTTCAAGTGACTTAGCCTTCCTCTCTTTCAAGTATAGCGACAGGCTTGGGTGGCAACTGGTGAGAAATTGCTCTCTAATAAGGAGCTCTCTAAGCTCATCGTACTCCTGCGCTGTCCCTGAAAGTTCAATTCATCTGTCGAAATAATGGCAAAGTCGGGCGGCATACTGCGTAGCTGTCTCCCCATCAACTGGCTTTCTTATCCGAAATCTGTCCCGGAAACCTTCCACAGTAAATCTAAATCGCTTCAGTAAAGCAGCTTTCACCTTTGCATAGTTGGCTGCATCGGTCGGCGTCAGCCTACCGTACACACTGAGCGCTTCACCGCTCAAGCAGGTGTTCAAAGCAGTTGCCCATTGATGTTCCGGCCAATTCTGGCTCCTCGCAATCGTCTCAAATCGGTGATGGTACGCGTCAAGGTCGTCCTTCTTTTCATCAAACGCTACGAGCAGCTTGCTTGGGTTCAAACGGAAGCCGTGGTCCTCCCGTTCGCTGCTTTCAACTCTAGCGTGAACCGGAGCTCACTTCACTGTTGAAAATGGAGCCGCTCGAGTTCCATCTTGTGCTGTCACTGCCGTTCCCTTTGCTCTCTTTTTTCTTTTGCCCTCTTGGCTGCCAGTCTTTCTCTCTCCAGCTCTAACATCAATTGCTGCTCTCTTTCTTCTGTCGCCCTTTCGGCTGCCAACTTTTCTCTCTCCAGCTCCAACTTCAATTGCTGCTCTCTTTCTTCTTTCGCTCTCTCAGCTGCCAAACTCTCTCTCTCCAACTCAGCTGCTTTTTCTTCCTTGGCCCTCTCAGCTGCCAACCTCTCTCTCTCCAACTCTGCTGCTTTTTCTTCCTTGGCCCTCTCAGCGGCCAGCCTCTCTCTCTCCACCACCTTTTTCTCCTCCTGGCTTACCCACTTCCGGAGTTCGGCGCCAGAAAGACCCATCTCACCAAGAGCTACTAACTTTTCGAGATCCATTGTGTCTCGCAAATGAAGTCTTGCCCCATGTAAAAAGTATCTGCCTAAATCAGTCTATCGGAACACTCCCCTGCACTCGTGGACGAGAACACTAAGCAACACACAAAATCGTCCCGATAGCAGTATCAACAACTCGAGGCTCTTTCTCACTACTTTGGGCACACTGTGCACCAAAAGGTCCTTGTCGCGGACGCCAGATTAATTGTCACAGGTTCCGTTAGTTAGGGAGGCGATCGCCGGGCTAATTCCAAAGGCCGAAGTATCGGCCCCCGAACCGCACCACGAAAGCGTGGACAATTTAGAGGTGGTCCTATTCGGCGCGCCAGCGGACGACGGCTGTGGCCCAAAAAACAAATCCGAGCCGAGCGTTGATAACAAAAACCAAATTATATTCTCAGTAATGGCAGATCAATACAATACACAAATATGCACACTCGACAATAGTTGAACATGATATGTCACCAATCAAACAGCGTACTACACAGTACAATCAGCCACACTCGAAACAACGGACACAAACAACAATACGCTCTACAATGCAGCCACATGCATCGAACAACCAAGGCACTTAAAGACTAAAAAGTTCGAAAACCCATTGAGTCCAAAGTCCTTGGAACAAAATACTGAATGATACTCTTCCGAAAATCACTCACTCAAAGTCCAGCGTTGTTGTCGTTCTGCTGCCCCCGAAGCAGAAAACCTCGCGTCTTCAATCGGCCGCTCTCCTTGCTCCAAACTTCTTCGCCGGAAACACGCCGGCTTCACACACACAGCTGTTGCCATGCGTCTTCGCTCGATAGCGGTAGACACACACTCTTGCCTGTAGCTCGAGTCTTCACCCCTCAGGTGGAAATCCTTTTCTTCTTCTCCTTTGTCACGGAAGACAAAAGACTTCGCCCACAAGGCGGAACACCCTACGCACTCTGGCGCATACTTTCTTCTTCTCCTGCTTTGTCACTAAGGACAAAACCTTCACCGACAGACGCGGCGGAATAACCCCACGCACACTGGCGCTAACTTCCTTCTTCTCCTGATCTCCCATCTCTGCTGCTCGATTAAATACCTTCCGCGCGAGATTCCAGAAAGTTCTCATCATGTCGTCGGCGCGATACGCAGCGAAGGCTGGGGAAAGCGCGAGATGGTACGAGAGCCGTCCGCGAAAGATGACGCAACCCTTCATCACCACGCCCCTTTCCATCGAGAACTTTCCAGGGCTTGCTCAGCCGCCGATGTGAGGAGGTTCGTCGGCGAACCTACGCTTACGAGGGAGAGAGACGCGCGCCCGGAGAGTCTTTGGATGCTTGTTTTCTTTTTTTTTTGTCGTTGACCTCGAGGCACCTCTCCGGCGCTTCGTCGCGAGAATTTGGCGGCGCACCCTTTTTTGAGCGCTCGTTTTGGGACAATTCGAGTGTCGTAGACGTTGTTTAGGACCGTATGTTCGAATGATATTACATAAAATACCAGCTACAAGATACTTATCCACGCACGTGATCTGCATTTTCTGCATATTTTAATCCTAAGTAATTATAACCTACCTCTGCGACTACCACAGCGAAATATGTCTTATCAAATAAAAAGTATCAAATAAAAACGGGGACAGCGTTTAATTTGCAATGAGATGCTCAAAACATCAGGTCATACATAAGGAAAAAAATATAGTCGTGACTCTTTTCGGTGGCTTCTCACTTGCCACGTATACGACTTTCTTTAGAGAGACAGGGCGACTCACTTAGTGAGTCAGAGTCGGTGTGCGCTAGCGGAATTCCCTAACGCTCGTACAAAAAGTGAAAGGATTCTTTTGGTAAGAAATACAATCTCACTTCTGAGTGACTCAGGCGGCCCTTACAGATCACACCCTTACGTGGA
The DNA here is from genome assembly GCF_013339725.1 of Rhipicephalus microplus. Taxonomy (NCBI): domain Eukaryota; kingdom Metazoa; phylum Arthropoda; class Arachnida; order Ixodida; family Ixodidae; genus Rhipicephalus; species Rhipicephalus microplus. Next base: position 130,131,003 of record NC_051165.1, read on the forward strand.
TAAAATGACACCCACCGAAGCGTCAAGCGACTTTACAGCTACTTTAGGCTACTCTATTTAACCATCGTCTACACTTGTGCAATAACTGCTACATACATTGTTATCATAAGTACCTCCAAAATTACTTCCCGTTGTGCCAAGCTACTGCAAAAAAGAGTGGAAGCTGTTAGCTTTCATGTATACTCCTTTACGGTACTGTTTTACCAGATACCTGATGGAATCGGCACATGCGCAGGCCTTTACAGAACGTAAACTATTTGCGGGATGGACTTTAAGTTTGCAGCTCTATCTTGCGAATCGACTTTCGTTCGTGAGGCTCACGTTATCCGCTATGCAGAGAGCCCAGCCATCGAGGCCAAATGAGCTGAAGTGGGAGCGCGAATAGCGATCACATAGTTTTAGCCAGATCACTAAAGCTATAGAGTGGCCTAGAATACTGAAGCGTAAACGCTCGAACCCAATAGAAGAGATAGGTGGCACGATCGAGCGGGTCCAAACTGAACCAGGAAATAAAAAAAAACTGTTTTTACAGAAATATTGTGCGTTTTATGTCTTCTGAAAAAGCCTAACAGTGGCACCATGGTGAATGATCGAGTTATCTTTTTAGTCATTATTTTTTGAAGAAAAAGCACTAGGCGTAAGCCAACATGTCCATGACTGGTTGCATGAACTGTCATAAGATGGTGACACTATCATTGCGGTAGCCTTGTGTCTCTTCGCTTTTCTGAACATAGGAGGATAGTATACACGATGAAAAACACCCTTGTAGTTTTGCCTCAATAGTGATTCAATATTAAGTAACGTAAATATAGTTTACATGCAGTTATCATGATCATTTATGATTCGCGCAAACTTAAAGGTTTGCGTTTTCAGACCTACGCAAACCTTTCATTAAGGGGTGCTCAAACTTTGAACAACACGTATTCCAGGAACCTCAGAACCCATATCCGGAATTCTGGTAACGTGGCAACAATAAAAAGTTAAGTATACGTACAAGCTAAAAGTTCCTGATTGTTCAATTATAGCATTATTTCAATAAAACTGTTTGAAAATCACACTTTTTCAGACAGAAAAACGAATGAAGTACGAAAAGTTGTTTTTAGAATTCCAGTGGAGCTGAGGATGGATTCCTCATTTACACTCTTGTATGAGGACATCTTGTCACTCCTGCCCAGCTTGAGCAGCCAAGAAAAATGGAACCTGAAAAGAAGGACGTGATATCATAACGAGAAAACAGAATAGTAGAAAGACGACAGGCCGATAATCAGATACGTACAGAGGAAAAGGAAGGAACGAAGGAAAGCATAAATTAGAGATAAAGGCCTCTAAAGCACGTGGGATATAAGCCCGGTCGAGCCTGCTAGAGGATCGTCCACGTCACCATGTCCAAACAAAGGTGTTTCCGAGCAATAAATTGTGCGCGTCCAATAATAAAAAGTGGTGGACAAAGCGTCGCAGGTCGTGTGATTTCCAAGCAGACCAGCCCCAGCCAGGACCTTGTACATTGATTCACGTATTTAGAACGCAGTTGAAGTCGTCAATCAGAATTTTTTCTTCACGACCGTGAAGAAAAAACACATCCAGGTCTCTAAAAAAGTCATTAGACTGCCCAGCTTGTGATGGCCAATACACACAGTATCCTTAATCTGAAAGAAAAGTAGCTGCAGTCTAAAGCCAAAACCTTCCCCATACCATCGTAAAAAGCATGATGATCGCGCAATCAAGCCCGGTTAGAATAATAGTACCTACTCCCGTAAAATGAGATGTAGCGAAAGAAAAATAACAGCATAGCTTAAACTTTCTTTTAAATGCAAGCACGTCGGATAGCGAGAAAAAATTTGTTTCCTGCAGGCACAAAACATCCCAATTCGCAGCACAGGCAAAACTAATGCCCCGCCGCGGTGGACTAGTGGCTAAGGTACGCGGCTGCTGACCCGCAAGTCGCGGGTTCAAATCCCGGCTGCGGCGGCTGCATTTCCGATGGAGGCGGAAATGTTGTAGGCCCGTGTGCTCAGATTTGGGCACACGTTAAAGAACCCCAGGTGGTCGAAATTTCCGGAGTCCTCCACTACGGCGCCTCTCATAATCATATAGTGGTTTTGGGACGTTAAACCCGTCAAATCAATCAATCAGGCAAAACTAATCGCTTCAGCTTGCTTTGCCCAACTGGGAAAACCTTGAACGTTCAATGAAGTAATATGCAGTTTAGTAGCCATAATGAAAAGTAAGGACTAACCTGTACGCATTGTTCTAGGTGGTGTCCCGGAAAGTGTCCAGGGGACACTTCTTCAAATAAATTACAACGCACTGTTCGGCCCTCCGGAAGAGAGTCGAGATTTTTTGGACCGTTGGGATTTACCACGGCGATCACTGCGTTCATCGCAGCAAAAGCTGGAAGTGTGCCCTCGCTTGGTTTCACGTGGAGCTCCCATGTTGACGTCAAATTCGCCAAAGCTAGACAGTCCGATGCTACCATCCAGTCCCAGGCTGATGCTGCTTTCAGAAGACGTGTCCTATGGAGGGAGGGACTGAACCACTGGAAAGCTTGGACTTACCTCCTTGATACTGGCAGCACTGTCCACGTCTCGGCAGGCTGGTGTCGGCACCCTTTGTGTGGGCGATTTTTTACGTGTGCGATGCGACGTTGATGTGGTCGGAGCGGCAGCAACAGAGAGGCTGTGGCGTTTTCGACACTGTTTTCCGGTATAACAGGTGTCGTAGGGTCAAATACAACTACAGCAGCCTGAGAATTGGGCTCATTTGTGCACTGAACATCAAGTGGTGTCAGAGAAGGAATGCGACGCCGTTTGCCGGGCAGTGCGTTACGTCTTTCGAAGCGCACGTTTCCTGCACCAGCGGGAAGGTCGAGGCGCCGAGCGTCGCATCGACAATCAAGCTTTCGTAAGGAGCTTCATTCGAAGGAACTTGTAGAGGTGAGGCCAGCACTACGTCGGTGACCTGCTTTACGTCCCCCGAGTCGGTAGTTGGTTCCGTTGCCAGTGTCAGTGGTGGAAAGGCACCAGCGGCAGCGTTTGAGTAAGAGCGGCGGACAGGGCCACAGTTGGGTGGCCATCCCCGCAGAGTCGGCACGGGCGGTCATATCCTTTACCAACGTGACCGTGCACACAGCAGCGACCACAATACGTCGTTGTGCACTGGGCTCGTAGATGGTCCCGTTAGCAGCAACTTCGACATACACGCTGGAGACCGCGGTAGTCGAACCTCTGAGAGGCCGACTATTGAGGCCGTCGCATCGACGACGGTCTCGGCACTAGTCCCCATAGGGACAACAACGTCAAAGACAAGCGCCTTTGAAGGCGGTCAAGACATGACGGGCACCGTGATTCCTGCTGATGAATGCCACAGACGTAGATCGTACAGGGATGTCCGCAGCTAAAACCAAGGACGTTAGGCCAAGTGAGTTTAACGTGGACACCCTGTCTGGTCAGATAGTGCTCAAAGTGCGTCTTTCTGATACTAGTTTTTAAAGACGATAGTCTTTCTTGGGGGCCTTCGACGCAAAAATTTTGGTCTGTCTGTCTGTCTGTCTGTCTGTCTGTCTGTCTGTCTGTCTGTCTGTCTGTCTGTCTGTCTGTCTCTCTGTACATTTGTCTGTTTGTCCACTCTTACCAGCATCGGGTACTTTAAACGGTCGACCCCATCCGCAGTGACCACCAATGTTGCTCAAGGTTGAGCGTTCATGCTTGTGCAATTGACAATTAAAAAACAATTATTGCGCATGTCTGAGGCACCATAACAACACGCATATATTCTGCGTATGCATCTCTTACAAGAAAACTCATACATAAGTAATTTTAAGCGCTTATCACGCCGCGCTTACCATGCAAAGCTTGCACGGAAAGCGGGGTGTTTCCAACGCTTTGCTGAGACGAGATGGTGTTGGCACCTACCCGTCGTCTCGTGTTCTGCCCCTTATCACCTCCGAGAAGGGCACGCACGGCCACGCGCTTCGTTTTCCAAAATAAACTGCCAGATGGTGCTCATGTCTCACGTGTGACGTGACTCGATGCTCTCGTTCGCCTCCGCTGCACGCTTGAGGCACTCTAACGCAGCGCCTCCGTAATACCATTCACCAATTTTATTGCGCAGAACATCAAATAAATGTTTTGTTCACTCTCTCCACACGCAAGACTATCGTCTTTCGACGACATTTGCAGATTACATGCAGATACGGGGCCATTTTTTTTTAGTAAGCATCAAATTCAAGGCAAATTTTATTGGATATAAAGTCACTGATATTCGTCTCTGTAGGCTATTTCACCAGAAACAACTAACTTTCTTTACTTCTGATTAACGTGCGGTGTTTCCTCCTCAATTCAAGGGAGTGTGCGCGTGCCGCTCCTCTAGTCTGGCTGTGGAGGTGGCTACCTGCTACTACGATTCAATACTACTACTACTAGTACATACATCATGGACACACGACCAATGGCTTGAAGAGCTTTGCCCCTAAAACAACAAACAGAAACGAGGAAAGCACGACGGCAGCCGCAACAACGCCCGCCATCAAGTCCAAAGCATTGCCGGTTTTCTACAACTGAAGCGCGAGAAGCTAGACAGTGAGCAAAGGCAACAACGAGTACAAGTGTTATTTTTTGCTAAAATTTTATTGCAAAGCACCAAGAATATATACCTGGCACAAGACATTACAGTCAAATAATAAATGCACTATAGGTGAAAACTAACTAAAACTAATCAGCAAGGAATGTAAGAAAACCAGGTGCCAGGTAATTCAAGTAATATGGTTATTTTTTTTGTTAGAGCAATGGATAGTTTGCACACGCAGCTTCGATTTTCTATCAGCGCCGCCTAAATGATGAGCCTAGTACTAGCGTTATGGCGAGTAGCTAGCACAGGTGTTTTATCAAATACAGGCATGCACTTGCATTCTGCGCAATGAGTCGCCAGGAAACCATCAGAGCCCCCTTTTTTTAAATTTCTAGTTGCATTCAAGTAATCACACATTGAGGCATCACACATTGAGGCCTGTCTGTCCGGCGAAATTATATGACCACAGGTCAAAGGTACAGCATGTATTACGCTCCTCACACATTGAACAAATTCATTTCGGTGAAATACCAATGAGCCCTCTCCCACACATTGTTGCCGGTTATCGGCGGGGCGTCTTCTAAACATTTCTAGAGACTACCTCGTACGTGCTGGCACCATCGCACTATATCTGCACCTTAAATATAATCTTTAAGTCAAGAAAAATTATTGTATGCAGTGCATCTAAGTGTTCTGCACTCATATTTCTTTTTTTTCGTTTCCATGCACGGAGGCACGCTGCACACTCGACTATCGATGGAAATGTTATGACGTAGACTAAAGTGCCCCTAAATATGATATCGAGCACCTTCAGTAGTGCAGAATGTGCCATAAACCAATGTCCACCTTTAGTAAATGAATACATCACTCATTTTATGAGTGATGGAATCATTCACATAACATACCCCACGTACAGTGGGAATCCTTGATATACGAAGCATGAATCAGAAAGGTTGATATGTCACTTTAAAATTAGTACAATGTTACGAGGTGGAGGTAAGTGATGCCGTACATGACTTACGTGTCATGATTAGGATGTTTGGAAGTGTCGTTTACCTTCGTCATCTATTCACATCGCATGATACCAAATTTAGTATTTGTGGAGCTAGCAAAACGGCCGCGAGCGCATCATGAATGGCCCAATATACTTTAATGTACGTTGACGCGCACGCGCAGCTGCGCACAGCGACGCGACGTTAGCAAAACGCGAGCACTCTGTAGTTTGACGCCAGGCGCGACCGGCGCGACCAGCCTCCGTCGGCGTGGCCCGACGGCAACCGGCACGAAATACGATATGCTGCATTTCGCGCTGATGCGTTACCCAGACAACACTGCGTCTCGACACCGGACGCGCTCAAACGCGCATGCGTCAAAGCAACGCAGCGCGGAGCATGCCTGCGAGTATAAGGCTGTACCGGGGCCTGGCGTGGCAACGCCGGCGTGAGGCGACGAAACGAAGGCTGCCGAGCACGCACACCGCGTCCCGTAGACATGTATTTGTGCCTTGACTGTTGCATGTAGTCATGTTGTCAAATGACACACATCTCATGATTATAATGTTTGCACCAGTCTGATACCTTCATCAGCCATCGAGGTCACGTATTACGAAATTTGGCACAAGTGAAGCTACCGAAACGGCCGCCAGCGCATCATGAGCGTGGCATGTAGTGATGTTGTTACATAACACGCATCTCATTTTTATCATGTTTGCATCTGTATCATACCTTTGTCATCCATTCACGTCCCGTTAAACCAAGTTTGGTATAAGTGAAGCTACCGAAACGGCCGCCAGCGCATCATGAGCGTGGCATGTAGTGATGTTGTTACATGACACGCATCTCATGTTTATTATATTTGCACCAGTATCATACCTTCGTCATTCATTCCCTCACCGTAATACCAAATTTGGTATATGTAATGCTAGTGAAATGGCCGCGAGCGCATTATGAGCGTGGTATGTAGTCATGTGGTTATATGACACGCGTGTTATAATTTTTATGTTAGGGTCTGTCACTTTTGTTTGCCATGCAGTCATGTCATACCATGCCAGTTTTGCAACGTGTCACGTGAACTAAACCACCACAAGAGCTGCAGGACCAAGGAATGTGAATTATAACATTCATGACACACATGTCATGATTTTTATGTTATTACTAATCAAATATGTTCTTCATACAGTCATGTTATGCCATACCAATTATGTTTGGTATCGATACCATTATCGAAACGACCAGGAAGCTAAATGTCGTAGGCGGCTAGATAGATAGATAGATAGATAGATAGATAGATAGATAGATAGATAGATAGATAGATAGATAGATAGATAGATAGATAGATAGATAGATAGATAGATAGATAGATAGATAGATAGATAGATAGATAGATAGATAGATAGATAGATAGATAGATAGATAGATAGATAGATAGATAGATAGATAGATAGATAGATAGATAGATAGATAGATAGATAGATAGATAGATAGATAGATAGATAGATAGATAGATAGATAGATAGATAGATAGATAGATAGATAGATAGATAGATAGATAGATAGATAGATAGATAGATAGATAGATAGATAGATAGATAGATATATAGATAGATAGATAGATAGATAGATAGATACCCTCAAAGTCGCTAAAGTTCGCTATGAATTGCTTCACATTTAAAACGCCCATAGCAGTCTCCATTCTTTGAGTGACACTTTTATTTTGGAATCTGCAACAGCTTCACAGACGCAGGATACTGTTTTAAATGGGAGGCAGCCAGCCTCCGCAGAGCTACTGCATAGGTGCAGTGCAGCTGTGTATTTAGTGTGTATCAAAGCACAACGCCCACCGTTAATAGGCACACGTTGTCCATGTCCGCGCTTCCAGAAATATACCCCACTCCAAGCATCACTTCAAGCTCGCAGCCTGGTATGACCACCACCAAAGACGCGCATGTTCACTTGATCTTGAAACTGCAAAATATGTCAGCAACGCAACTAACGCAACCAGCGTAAAACGACAGCATTGCATTCAAAGAGTGAGAAGAGACAGAGAGAGCGCGGATGCAACGGAGGCGCTAGCGGAGACGCAGTGCTGGCGGCGACACACGACATCCCGGTGCTGGGTTGAGCAGGTGAACCCACTACAACAACGCTGAACGCCAAATACGCGTCATGTATGGCGCATACGGTGACGCCGTCATCACCGAAGCAATCGAAACGCGCGTCACGAGAGCGCTGGAACTCCTCTTAAAATTTTAACTTTCTTTTGTTCGTTATACCTTTCAAAAGAGGTGAATGACTACCGGAAGAGAATCAACTTGTAATAACAATCTTTTGACTCCTTCACTTTTTAAAGGGGCCATGTAACGCTTAAACATTGGTGCTGACCACATAACTCGTAGTGGCACTTGTCAGAACTATTGCGAGTGGAAATGACGCTGGAAGGCTGCCGCCATACAATTGGATAGATGTAACGTTAAATGTAATCGCAGCATAGCATCAAAATAAGAATTACTATTGGATTTATTTCATCTTGAGCGTAATTTTTCAATTAAAACGGAAGAGAGTAAAGCTCCCCGACTTCTCCGGCTTGAAAACTGCAAAACTGGCCAAAGAGTGCACTGAACGCCACGGTGCTGTAAAGTTACAGGAACTTCACGGTGCTGAAGGAAATGTGCCGGTGACGCTCTTGGTGCCATTATTTAAAAAACTTAAAGAAAAAAATTTAAGAGCGTTGATATATACACGTCATTACAAAAAGAAATATCAGTAAAGCTACAAAACTTTATAGAAGCGTTCCCGAGCTGGCTCCTTTCGCACGTGTCGTTCTCTCTTCAAGTGCCACATTATTTGTTACGATCGCAACGGCGTCTTCAATGCGTTGGACATAAGGGGCAAAATGTCATGCGAGCTTACTGTGGAGTCGCTCGCTGGATTTCGTGCCGACCGGTTGGGCGCCCGCGCGCTCCGCGCGCTCGCGACCTTCGGCGTCGTCGTAGCTCTGGCCGACTGGGCTGGCCCTACGTCACCTCCTGTCGCCGACGGTCTTCGGTGACAGCGCAGCTCTGACCTACTGGACCTGCTCTACGCCATCTACAGACGCCGACAACATCTCTCGCAAGTGTACCCCGACCTCGGACTCCAGTGACCGTTCTTCCATCTTTCCTGTCTCTCCTATCCCCTCAGTTTGTTGTTGCTTCTTCTCCCTCTTTTCTATACCTTTACTTCCACCCTTTTATCGCTTCTCACCCCCATCCCTTGTGAGCTCTGTGGCGGTGTCGCTCCTGAAGCAGACAATAACGGGGCTCACTTTTCTCTTCCTTTCTCTATATTAAGAACCACTCACGCGAGCTTACTGTATGGTATAGCTTTCATTTCATTTCATTGGGCAGCCTTCCGTCATCACAGGGCAAGGGAAACACGGCCAGGTGAGCCCGCCAAAATTGAGTTGAGGGGGAGCATTCCTTTCACTGTATTTTGTATACTGTACGCTGAATAACTTGGCGCTGAGTGCCCCTATCACTACCGTTTTTGCGGTACTTATCTCTTGAGCCTTCGGTGTACGCAACTAGCTATAAAAACAGTTAAAACAATGATGCCATGAAAAGTGTTACAGGGCCCATTTAAAGGTGTAGCTACCCTTAGGAAATATACATCGAATTGGGTCATCATATTTTATCGATGCGACAATTTCACACGCTAAAGCCTAATTGGAAGCATTATTCCGAATTTCGATTCAGCCAAAAGAGCTAGTATTTGAGACCAAACGATTTTTCGGCCGTTCACAAATCGAGCTTCATGCCTTCAACAGAACTTTAAAAGGACACTAAAGTCAAATAACAAATTACGTCAGAGTGAAAGCTAAACGCATGACAACATTAAAACGACATTATCAGCAACAGTGCCCTACTTATTGAGAAATAAGGTAAATGCACAAGAACACAAGTGCCGCAGCAGGACATCTTCAAAATGATCCCGATGACATGAGAACGACCGCCTACAATAAATCACCAGTATTCGATCTAACTGCACTAAATAAAGAACCTTCCGTGCATCCAGAGACGAAATAAAATGCTGCTTGTTCGTTTCTGTTTAGTTCACGAAAAAAAAAAGAACCGCCGGACCTTACTATGGGGCATGGCGCGAGTATTTCAAAAATTTAATTTTCGCGTGCTTACACGGGACAGGTAGTGCCATTAATAGCGGGCGCAGTTGAAACAAAAACGTCTGCAATCTCGAAGTCGATTGTGAGAAATTGATCAATGGCAGTTGTTGGGGCTGTGGCACCCGCTTATTTCGGTCTGCTGCTTCCAGCACAGTAAGGCCGGACAACGCTGTGCACGGCAAGAGTGACGCGAGTCGATCCGGTCGGTCTGCTTCTTGAGGCGGGTAATTTAAAGTGCGCTAACCTGATACGGACCACTAAAACGTGGTTTTATTTCAAGATAGGCCGTTCCTTGGCAAAAAAAAGTAATGCTACGATGTTTTTGGACTGCCATTTCAACAATAAACGTTAACTTAATAGCTGCCTTTAGTGTCCCTTTAAACACGAACCTGTCTGTCTGAGCTTAGCAGCTAGGTGTCTGAAAACTGTTCTGGCCACGTGAAGGTCAATGGTGCTGCTTTCAAGGGTGGAACACTTCAGAGCACTCGGATGTCGTAAGATGTCGTAATAAGGCACATCTACATAGAGCCTAGCCACCTGTAGCCTATTAGGCGTGAACGCCCAAACGAAGTCTTGATGATGATCATGCCTCCACTATGGCTCTTGCCCGCTAAGGGTGATTGGCCAAGAACTTTGGGGGTATGAAATTTAAGGTCTTTCAGGTGATACGTATTCTTAACAAAGGATGATAAAGCAAACGTTAAAAAAAGAACGAGTGCAATAATTCTTTTTGCCATTCCCACCAGACATAACAGTATATATCCTGAATTGAGATTGCAGTAACTTCAAACACGTTTAAAATTAATATTTTGAATTTGACTAATATTACTATAATAACAAACATACAAACATGAATTTAAAGACGAATTCGTTTTGTTTCGTGAACATAACTGCAAACGGTATCAAAGGCGTTCCTGTGGCTGCAGCCCAGAACCGAAGCACCGAAGGAGAGGATGTTCTCAATGGTGAAAGGCAGACCAAGGTTAGCGAATGAGATGACAAGGGGATGTTTTCTCAACAGTCTGTAATGGCGACATGACAAAAAATAATGCTCTATTGATTCCATATCTGAAGAAAAGCAGCATAGGGGAGATATTCCCAGACCAACCCTGTGTGGATATAGATATAAAGGGGGCACACGACATCGTAATCTTGTTTGCATGGCTTCCAGTTGTCTAGTATGGCACCAGTCGGTTCTTCATTGATATTTTGAATGTCCAAATTCAGTTCATGGTGTTACTGATTCTTTGGCATCAGCCCTGAGTGAAACTTTTCGATATCTCATTGCCGTTATACTGGCCAGTACCGGAAAGACACAAAGTGTTGGCCTATTTAATGCCGCTTGAGCTAACGAGTCCGCCATTTCATTTAGCTCTAATCCGGAATGTCTAGGCACCCATAATAATTTTAAGAGCTTCATCTGTGGAGGAATTAGCGTAAGAAGTGTCTTTGAAGCATCTCATTTAGATGAAGCTGTCAGTGACGTACATACGGACAGGGCGTCTGTGATTATTATAGCCGTATAGGCGTTCAAAGTTAGTTTTTATAGTGCTAGAACAATTGCCAGACGGTAAGCTTCAAAAATAAGTGTGAAGTGTGGTAGTCTTACTAAAAAACTGGAAAACGCTTAAAAAGACGGCATCGCCGAGTGGACCACGCAGTTCGGCGGCAGTGCACGAACCGGACGGAACGTAACAAATCTTCTGCTTTCGCAGCTTGCTGGCTTCAACTTGGCTCACGGATACCGCCCTTATCGCCTTGATAGACGGACGCGGGACGCGTCGCCACCACTTTGGTCATCGTGGTCCTGCGCCTGCGCTTGGAGTTTCACGTGACCTAAACGATTCACGTGACCTGGACCTGGAAAACGCTTAAAAAGACGGCATCGCCGAGTGGACCACGCAGTTCGGCGGCAATGCACGAACCGGACGGAACGTAACAAATCTTCTGTTTTCGCAGCTTTCTGGCTTCAACTTGGCTCACGGTTACCGCCCTTATCGCCTTGATAGACGGACGCGGGACGCGTCGCCACCACTTTGGTCATCGTGGTCCTGCGCCTGCGCTTGGAGTTTCACGTGACCTGGACGATTCACGTGACCTGGACCTGGAAAACGCTTAAAAAGACGGCATCGCCGAGTGGACCACGCAGTTCGGCGGCAGTGCACGAACCGGACGGAACGTAGCAAATCTTCTGCTTTCGCAGCTCGCTGGCTTCAACTTGGCTCACTGATACCGCCCTTATCGCCTTGATAGACGGATGCGGGACGCGTCGCCACCACTTTGGTCATCGTGGTCCTGCGCCTGCGCTTGGAGTTTCACGTGACCTGGACGATTCACGTGACCTGGACCTGGAAAACGCTTAAAAAGACGGCATCGCCGAGTGGACCACGCAGTTCGGCGGCAGTGCACGAACCGGACGGAACGTAACAAATCTTCTGCTTTCGCAGCTTGCTGGCTTCAACTTGGCTCACGGATACCACCCTTATCGCCTTAATAGACGGACGCGGGACGCGTTGGCACCACTTTGGTCATCGTGGTCCTGCGCCTGCGCTTGGAGTTTCACGTGACCTGGACGATTCACGTGACCTGGACCTGGAAAACGCTTAAAAAGACGGCATCGCCGAGCGGACCACGCAGTTCGGCGGCAGTGCATGAACCGGACGGAACATAACAAATCTTCTGCTTTCGCAGCTTGCTGGCTTCAACTTGGCTCACGGATACCGCCCTTATCGCCTTGATAGACGGACGCGGGACGCGTCGCCACCACTTTGGTCATCGTGATCCTGCGCCTGCGCTTGGAGTTTCACGTGACCTGGACGTTTCACGTGACCTGGACCTGAAAAACGCTTAAAAAGACGGCATCGCCGAGTGGACCACGCAGTTCGGCGGCAGTGCACGAACCGGACGGAACGTAACAAATCTTCTGCTTTCGCAGGTGAGAAACGGTGTTACTCACGTCTAAGTCTGCTCCTGTGCCTGTGCACTGCTGCCGAACACAGCGTTAAGTGTATTTGCTTTCAGTGAAGTGTTTTTGCTTTGCTATGGTAAAGGATTCCGCAAAAAGTGCGGGGAAAGACGCGGAAAAGGACGCAGCAGATGTAAAGGATTTAAAAGAGCTGTCAAAGGCATTTGAAAATTTCAAACGCGATTTCAGAAGTGAGATTTGGGAAATTAAAGACACCATAGCCTTTTGCTCTGACACCTGCAGTGAGGTGAAAGATGTAGCCACTGATATTAAAAATATGAGAGCTGAAATGCAAGAGCTCATAACACAAAACATGGAATTGAAAGCGGAAAATAAGAGACTGTCACAAAAATGCGATGAGCTCGAACAATATCAGCGCCTAAACAATCTTGAGATAAAGGTTGCGCTGGTCGGGAATGATCCAGTGGATGTTGTAAGAAAGATAAGCGAAGCTGTCGGTACGGCAGTTGATCTGTCTGATATTGAGGCATGCCACTGGATTCCTACTCCTAAGCCTGGTGTGAAGAAAATAATCGTTCGCTTTGTAAAAAGAACAAAACGTGACGACATACTGGCGAAATGTAGAAAGAAGAGGCTCGATAGTTCTATGCTTGGGGATGGCAAAAAAACGCCCATTTTTAAATGAGAATTTGACGCAGAAGGGCAAGGCATTGCTTGCAGCGGCAATACAAAAAAAGAAAGAAGCCGCATGGAAATTTGTCTGGACATCCGGTGGCAAAATCCTTGCACGCAAAGATGAAGGATCACGAGCGATACACATTGCGGATGAGACAAGCCTGGCTAAAATTAGAAATTAGATGTGGCATGTGTCATAACAAATTGAAAAACATTCCACTATGACTGATCTTGTAAATAACCAAAAGTATTACAGTGTTGAAGACTTTAATAGGACATTTCAATCCGGAAAAGGCTTGTTTAAAGCATTGCATATAAATTGTAGAAGCATAAAAAAAAAGGTCGACGACATTGCTAATTTCATATGGTCTGTAGCTATCGGATTTGATGTGCTAGTTTTCTCCGAGACATGGATTACTTATAAAGAAGATGCGCCGTTCTTTCAGGCTATAGTCATGAACTTCTCTGTCGTAACCAGCAAAAAGGTGGAGGTCTTGCTATTTATTTTAAGGATACGCTTTCGAGTGAACTGCTTGATAAGTATACTGTTATGAACGACGATGTTGAATGCATTACAATGTGTGTTGGCCCATTCATAGTGATTGGCGTATATAGGCCACCACATGGCCACAAAAAGAAATTTATTGAGTTTCTTAATGTTGTGTTATGCACTGTTCGCGGGAATACTCCTTCTATAGTCATGGGTGACATCAACATTGACCTCTGTTCCAATGATCCTTATGCCAAAGATTTTGAAACGCTCTTACTTACATATGGAAGTACAAATTTTATACGTTGACCTACTAGGATTACATCAACAAGTGCTACGCTCCTTGATATATGCGCCTCAAATTTAAGTTCACGGAATATAAAATTCGGGGTATTTGCGTATGACATAAGTGTTGATATGCCCATCTTCTTTCTTGCACGAGTTACTTCTCAAATTGGTCAGAAAACAGAGACATCTTTCCACCGAATTAAAAACAGCAAAACTCGGGGACATTTTTTTCAGCTAGTTCAGAACATAGATTGGACCACTGTTTATAGACAAGAAAATCTTGATGATGCTTATAACACATTCATGACGTTATTGAGTGCTAGCTATGATGCGGCTTTTCCACTTCAGAAGCGCTCACGTAGCAGAAATAAGAAATGCAGAAAGCCTTGGATAAATCGTGATCTTTACCGGCGCATAAAAATAAAGAATAAATTGTATCATGATTTCATCCGTTCGCGGAACACAGACGCCTTAGCTGAGTACAAGAAATACAGAAACGTTTTAAATTCAGAAATACGGAAGGCTAAACAGAACTACTATGAAAAATTATTTGAAAGCATTTACAATGACCAGAGGAAGCTATGGGAGGTCATAAATGGGCTTACGAACAGAAATAAGGGTTGTAATAGGACACAGGACCTAACAATTATTGGTCAGATTTTCAGTGGTGAAAGGTTGGCCAGTGTTATGAATGAACATTTCATAAATGCGGGTTCCTTTATTTTAACGGATGAAAGGCGACATAATCATCCAACTCCTGATAAGTCTTCTTTGCCGTATTCTATTTTTCTCGCACCCACAGATCCGGTTGAAGTAAAAAGATTAATCAGAAAACTTAAAAACAATGTTGCATCAGGGATTGATGAGATAGGTTCTGTTGAGTTAAAAATGGTGTCATCATTGATATCTAATGTCTTGGCCTATATTATCAACCTCACCCTCACTAACGGTGTATTTCCAGAGCAGTTAAAAGTGGCAAAAGTCACTGCAGTACATAAAGGTGGTGATATCAATACTTTAGCGAACTATCGACCTATATCCGTGCTTCCAACAATATCAAAAATATTTGAAGGGGTTATTTATGATAGACTTGCATCCTTTTTGATAAGCACCAAATAATAACAAAGAGTCAGTATGGTTTTCAAAAAAATAAATCAACAGAACAAGCTCTACTGTATATAAAAGATAAGATAATCGAAAATATGGAAAACAAAAAATATACTCTTGGGCTCTTCCTCTATCTTCAAAAGGCATTTGACTCCATACAATTCAAATCATTGATTCATAAATTATCAAGTTATGGGGTGCGTGGAGTTGCACTACAACTGTTTAAAAGTTACCTAGAAGATCGTTATCAATATGTACAACTGAATAACACTATTTCTGCAAAGATAAAGTTGAACCAAGGAGTCCCCCAAGGGTCTATACTGGGGCCATTATTGTTCCTTGCCTATATAAATGATATTGTCGATATACCTCATTCTCCTGAACTTATAATGTACGCTGACGATACGAATGTTTTCTTTTCATCAGACAATCTAATATCACTTGAGGTCAGTGTAAATAATTATCTAGGCAATCTTTCAAATTGGTTAAGGCAAAATGGACTGCGCTTGAATGCAAAAAAAAACAACCTATATGATATTCCGACCTATAAACAAACCTATTAGTAACATAGCTGTAAAATTCGAAGGAAATTGTATCGCACATGTTAGGGAACAAATGTTTCTTGGTGTATGGTTTCAGGAGGAATTAAACTGGAACACACATGTAAATCATCTGATCACCGCATTAGCGCGAATAGTTGGTTGTTTTTTTTAGAACAATGCACTTAATCCCATTGAGGTTAAAAATAAGTATGTACTCTGCACTCTTCCATTCTAGAGTAAGTTATGGGATGTTAGTCTGTTAGTTAAGGGACATCACAAGGGAATTACTATAAGTTAATAACTATACAAAAGAAAATATGGCGCTGCTTTGAAAAATACAGGGGGAATCTACAAGACTTGCGCACTGCTCCACTATTCATTAAACATTCCATACTCACAATTGATCAATTATATCATTTTATATTGCTTCAGTTAATACAAAAGACTAAGCTATATGAAGAAAGTTGCACCGAAAGACCACACTACAGTCTGCGAGAACAAAAGAAACGAGCCCCTAGAACAAGAACCAAGTATGGAAAACAAAGTATTGCTTACCAGGTACCTCAGGTTTTGCAGATCAATTGAATTTTAGGGCTAGTAGTGCGACTTTCAAGAAACAAATAAAGAACTTATTCATAACCACCGGTCTACACTATCGAAATTACATAATGGAGTCTCATGCCTCTGCAAATGCTTAAATTGTTCATAAACTTTTATGTCAATTATACGAGTGTATACAGCGGAATTCATT
Organism: Rhipicephalus microplus; assembly: GCF_013339725.1. NCBI lineage: Eukaryota > Metazoa > Arthropoda > Arachnida > Ixodida > Ixodidae > Rhipicephalus > Rhipicephalus microplus. The sequence goes on from NC_051165.1 coordinate 130,147,505, forward strand.
GTATCCGCATGCATTTTGTGTCTGTTTTTGAGTTGTTTCATTGATATCGTTTAGTTGTGAATTTCAACGAGAGTGACCTCTAATTCTTAAAATGTGTTATGTAAACTTCTTATGCTATTTATGTTTGAATTTTGTGTTTACAATTTCAGGTTGCTTGAAACCAATGTATGGAATATATATATTGTTTGTCAGTGCTGATGTCTAAGCTTTGCACTGTCACGGACTGCGGAGGGACAAGGGCCTTTGTCAGGCTGTTCGCCTTTAGCCCTTTGCCCCTGCAGTGAGCTCTGTATCCGGCTTACTGTAAATAAAAATACTACTACTACTACTACTACTAAAACGACAATGTCAAGTGAAGGACAGTAAATATCTGCTCCTGCCTTTTCTTCAATTACTGAAGCATCAGTTGCTATTGTGTTATTTCTTTCCACGTGTGCAAGATAATCTTGCATGCAGCTTTTCGTTTTTCCTCTTCTTCTGCTACTCTCATGGCTTATACCCAATTCCGGTGATTAGCGGAGTATTAGGTGATTTTTTTCTTATTTCTTTCATATACTACTAGCATAAGACAAGATTAGCTCATGCGAGAATAACAGCTAGTATAACAAACTGAAGTACGGAATAATAATATTTGATTATATATAAGATGGAAAATATAGCTGGATATTCTTTACGACTGACTGATAAATTTCTTTACGTTGTATAAAACATCCCTGTGACTTTAACCCAGAGTAGAGGCGCCAAAAGAAAGAAAAATTATTTTGGATATTTCCATACCCAGATTTCGAAGAGTTGATGCTACATATGAATATTCCCCTCAAAGACGTGAACCGGTGACAAGATAGAAAGTAATGACAAATTGTTTCCTTATCTTGTTCTTCGAACGCCTTTCTGATGAAATTATTTTGTTGTCTTCCTCTTGTTCATCAAGCCCCTTTATGATGATATTAACGCGACTGCTTCCTGTTATTGCACTAGCAAATTGATGATCATATTACCTGATGCAAAACCACGTATAGGCCAGCCCACTCTGGCATATTGAGCACGCAGTCTCCTCAAACAGTGGTCCTCTTCTTCTTGTTCTTCTAGCAGCTTCATTTTGATATTTAGTGCGGACATTACTACAATGGCTAGTAAGACACGCAACGCAAACCACGCCTATAAGTTGAAAGAGAAAACAAGCAAAAAAACTAAAAAATAACGAATGCAAAAACAGTCAGAAAATTATAAATAAATCTACATGAAGAGAAAAATGCAGAAAAAGCTCGAACTGAGACCAATAAAGAGAGAGAAGAGAAAGAAAAGAGGAAACCAAACAAAGATACACAAAGCCACCCAGCTCGACACTCCCTTCAGACTCGACGCCACTGGATCGAAGCTGCCTTATTGTTATTTGTTTTAGAAAAATGAGATCTACCGAGCCCACATAACTAGTGTGTGTCTGACAGGTTTAGAGACGTGGCTCTGTGAATATATTTTAAGTTTAGTTGCGCCATTGTTTATAATGGTGTGGTGGTAAATATAGGTTAGCGCACTGGCGAATTTTTTTAGTTTAGCAAGAAGAATATAATTCCAAATTGGAGCACTTCGGCTTCTAACGAAAACAAGACAATAAGCACTCGTGTCAGTTGTTCATTAGGTAAGCGTTATTCTCATTTCATCTCGCAGAAAGAAAATTCGGCAGATCACACGTACCTGTGAATCGACGTTATGCGAAGCACGCGGAGGGAAGGTGACCATGTTCCAATTGTTTTATTGAACGACAAGTCATGAAATAACCCTAAACATATGTACAAATGTTGTACGCACAGGCCTATAATCAACAGTTGCGGATTTTTACAGCGAAACTTGTCATGAGACAACTTTCCCGGTCACACGCAATTGTTGTTGTCCGCCACCGCCGCTGGTGTCTGTAACCACATCGCATGAATATAAAAAAAAACATTCCACCAATGACACAGTCGTGCTTGAACCCGGGTGCGCTAGGTGGCAGCCCGATGTTCTACCATTGAGTTACGCCGGTGCTTGTAACTTCTTGTCAAACTTGTCTTAGGCAGGCTTGGTGTCGGGAATGCAATCGCGTTAATACGACTTATATAGCGTTTTACAACACTGAAAGAACAACCATGCAGTATTCGCACAATGCAAATAGTGTAGCGAGTGCGCTGTCCGATGCTCCAAACCCTCACAAAATCTTGTTCTTGCTCAGTAATTAACTGTGGCGCATAGCATTTCAGCCATGATTCCTCATCGTCGTACGCCAGCCACTGCATGAAGAATTGGCACAAAATTTCTTGCAAGTGTTCAGCGGATAACACGCTTTTCAGAAAAAATGACGAAAGATAAGATTGCGAATGCCAGTCTACTATCCAAAAAGTTATTAATAATGCCCTAGTGGGTAACAATGAGTGTTTTTAAAAGGCTCTGAAAGGCCGCTTTCCTACCTTTCGCTGTCACTGTGCTGCGCCCGCCACGCAGGCCTGGCGTTTTATCTATAACCAGTTGTTTGCACTTGCGCAACAATGCCAAGTGGAACATGCGTATTAGCAACTCCACAGACTGTTATGAAGCGCTGATCCGCGCGAGGATGCTTGCCCGGGACACTGCTACATAAATCATTTTCAGTGCATGGTAACAAATCACAATTGGCGTCAAGCCGACGTGACGGCTCTATCAAAGGAGTACATATGTAATGTTTATAAAATTGGGTAGGCAGCACTGCAACCACTATTGACGTTTCACAAAGATTAGCGTCTATTTGAATAGTAGTTCGGAGACCTGGCGTAGCTCTGTAGTAAAATGCTCCATTGCCACGCAGAATGCTTGAGTTTGACTCAAGCATTCTGCGTGGCAATTTTATTCTTTGCATTCATCAGGTCGACGCTACAGATGTCGGGTATTTCTTGACGCTCGTGCGTTCAAATGTCCATCTGTGTTCTCGTAGTTTCTGGGTAGATATTAATTGTGAATCACCTGCGGCACATGCCCGCATACCAGTGGCACATACCCGCCCATGGGTATGTGCCACTGTCTGGCGGGAAGTATTTGACAACGTACGCGAAGGGATTGTGACATTATTAATGTCTTGACCAGCGCGTCATATTCATCAAACCATCTTACCCTCTCGCGCTAATTTTAGTTCACGCTAATCTAAGGGCGTGACCACGAGAGCACCCAAATGTAAAGCTAGACAGATAGATAGATAAATAAAAACGCTCAATGTCGCCGAAGTTCACTAAGAAATGCTTCGCATTTGAAATTTTACGTGCAATGACAATTACTATGCTTTGATTCATGTGGAGCTTACACAAATTGTGGTAACGAGTAAAAGAATTAAAAGAATAAAAGTCAGGCCTGCGTGGAAAGCGCAGCACAGTCACAGCGAAAGCTAGAAGAGCGGCCTTTCAGTGCATTTTCTAAACACTCAATGTATAACTGCTGCAAGCACACTTGCTTGATGCCCACTATGGCAATGATAATAAAATTTTTGGGGTAGTAGGCCGGCATTCATTATGCTATTTTTTGTCATTCTTCTGAGAAGTGGGTTATCTGTTGAACTATTGCGAGGAATTTTGTGCCAAGTGTTCATGCAGTTGCTGACGACCATGCGGAATCATGCCTGAATCGGGTATGTGCCACAGTTTATAGCTAAATGAAATAAGCTTTCGACTACTGCTTGTTCTTTCACTGTTTTAAAACGCGTTATAAGTCGTATTAACGTGATTGATTTCCCAACATCAAGCCTGCCTAGGGCAAGTCTGCCAACAAGTCCCAAGCACCAGTGTGGCTCTGTTGTAGTATTCTGGGCTGTTACCCAGCAGACTCGGGCTTGAGCCCCACTACGTCATTGATAGTAGGTCTTTTTTTTAATTTCGCGCGATGTGTTACGGACGGCGACGACGGTGGCAACGGCAGTGTCGGCGGTGGACAACTGCAGCGCTGCGTGAGACCCGAGTTATGATCTCATAACAGCTTTCACTGTATTACAATGTGGAGGACCCATAGAACTCGTAGATATAGCAATGAATTGGATTTCTTGGAGTGGAAACTCCAATGAAAACTGCCATTTTTGAAACTGTATAACCTTTGAAAAGGTTTGGATGACCCTCAGAAACGTTCCTAAGGCTACATGGCATATCGCCAAGGCGCAACACTCTCTCATCGTTGCATAGGCTCGACTGTTGCCAAAGGTTTCTTTTTTTTTGCCATTAGAGATACAGAAGGTATGACAAAGCAAGCCACACAACCCCAAAAATGACAAAAAAAAACAAAACGGTGATTTGTATGACGCCTAAAGACTGAATTTCAGGCAAATGCCTATTTTTTTTTTTTGTTCCCCTATTACCACGCAACTTCGACATATTAGTCGAAGAACGAAGCAAAGTAATTGTTTACATTCGCACAGACTTGACTTATCTTTCGCACCCAATAAGTTCAAATGACGACAATCAGTACGTGTGTCTTCGTGTGAAGAAGAATGCAGTTTCGTTCACGCTTATTGGTGGATATATATCTCCGTCATCGCGATTTGACTGCGACAGATTAAAAGACATCCTAATGAGAACCGATGGGCCTTGGATCATCATGGGTGACTTCAATGCCCATCACATGCTTTGGGGGAGCACTAGGATGAATGCCAGGGGCCGGAACATTGTTACATTCGCTTCCGATTACGACCTTTCCATCATGAACGATGGTACCCCAACATATCTGCGGGGTCTCACGTATGGCAGTTGCCTTGACCTGACATTGGTGTCACGGTGCTTCTCTCACAAAGTTAAGCGGTTTTAAGATATTGAGACTCATGGGAGTGATCACATACCCACCTACGTGACGATCGATGGTATCATAAAAAATTTCTCTTCCGGTGTTGCAATTGGCACTGACTGGTCGATGTTTGCATCGCGTGTTGAGAACGCTTGCCAAGAAGGCCTCGCCTGCAGCCTGGAAAATACCATAGTGGAAGCTATGCAAGCGTCCAAATGTAAATTACCATTTTCGTCTAAAGTAACACAGTTTGACATAGAACTGGAAAAATTACGAGCTATACGAAGGCGTGCTGAACGACGATACAGACGCACAAGGTCAATTTACGATCTGAGAGAAGCAAGGCGGCTCGAGAAAAAGATTCAACGATGCATTTACAAACTGAAGAGCGAACGCTGGAAAGCGTTCTGCGAATCTCTAGACCCTCATAAACCGCTGTCATATATCTGGAGAACAGTTCGTGGTCTTCGCTCCTCTCCACAACAACGGCACCTTTTTAGAGCTTTGGCACTCCATCATGGAAAAACAGAACTCGAAGTGGCTGAAGAATTTTGCACGAGAGTTGCCGGGAATATTATGAACGAGAGCATTGACGCCGTGATCGTTCCTGAGACGCGATTACCAGAAATGGACACTCCGTTCACCATGGAAGAACTGGAAGGTGCGTTAGTCGCTTCTAAGCGCATGTCGTCGCCAGGTCCTGATGGTATTACTTATAGTGCGTTGGGACACCTTGGACTAAAAGCTAGAAAAGAACTTTTAACATGCTTCAACAACTCCTGGCTCAGCGGCAGTGTTCCCCGAGAATGGAAAATAAGTCGATTAATACCACTTTTGAAATCGGGAAAATCACCATTGGACTTGACAGCGTATCGCACTATTGCCCTCGCAAGCTGCCTTGGAAGAGTGATGGAAAGAATGGTTCTATTTCGTCTCGAGGGGTACTTGGAACAATACACCAAATACCCTTCTTGCATGGCAGGCTTTCGTCGGGGCCGCTCCTCCATTGACTGTGTCCTTGATTTATCGACATTTGTTCAACAAGAAAAAAGTCGCAAGCGCATATCAGTGGCACTCTTTCTTGACGGGAAGGGTGCATATGATAATGTAGCTCACGATGCCATCCTCACTTCTCTCGCAGCAATGGGCATTGGTGGACGAATGTTTCAATGGATAAAAGATTATATAACTAGCAGGGGTTTCTTTGTACAAGCATATGAGGGTACAACTGCCCAACATTACACCTACTGCGGAGTACCCCAGGGAGGTGTTTTAAGCCCCACATTGTTTAATGTTGCCCTCATTGGTCTGGTGAAGGTTCTGCCAAAGTCCGTGTGCCTATCCATATACGCCGATGATATTTGTCTCTGGAGTGCTGCAGTTACTCGCCCTCAGGTGCGTGCACGAATACAGCGGGCAGCAACCCTCACAACAGCCTACCTTCAGAAACAAGGCCTAAATATATCAACTGTGAAGTGCGCGTTGATGGCGTTTACACGCAAACCAATGACGCCATACCCTGTTTACATCAATGGGCAGAGTGTCAAATATGCACGGACGCATCGTTTCCTGGGCATAATAATCGACAGAAGTCTTTCGTTGAGCCCACATTGTGCGTACTTGAAGAAGAGACTGCTATCTATTGTGCATATCATGAAATTCTTGTGCGGTAAAGCATGGGGAACTTCTGTGGCCTCCATGCTACAGCTGTACAGGGCCCTATTTCTGGGTCTATTGCGCTACAGCTTGCCGGTACTGACTAACACTTGCAAATCGAATACTCATTCATTGGAGAGTTTGCAGGGTCAGGCACTGCGTATCTGCCTAGGACTGCCCCGATGCGCTTCTACTTATGCCACAATCATGCTTGCAAAAGACCATCCGGTCAGGACATATATAGTTGTGGATTGCCTCAGAGCGCACATTCGACATGCTAGCCGTGTCCCCGACCACCACTTGGCCCTTCTACCTTCCGGAAGACCACGTGCTACGTTTTCAGACGTCATAGCCAAGCACCTAAACAGCATTCCATCAGGATATACGCCAGCTGCGAGAACGGCATGCCCTTTGTGGTGCCTCGACAAGCCGCAAGTACGTCTAGAAATTCCGGGAATCAAAAAGAAAAGCAGTCACTCCAGAGTAGCATTGAAGCAAGCAACACTGCTACTATTACATGAGTTGTACTTAGACCGAACGCAGATATACACTGATGGGTCCGTCTCATCCAGCAGGTCGTCAGGTGCCGCTGTAATTCCGGCTGCAGAAATGACAATCAAGTTGAAGTTGTCGCATAAGACTACATCTACGGCATCAGAGCTTGCTGCTATAAGGGCTGCTTTACAATATCTCGTTCATGAACGTCCAGGAAAATGGGTCATATTCTGTGATTCGAAGGCAGCGCTTCAGAGTTTGCAGTCTGCCATGCGTAGGAGGAGCCATGACCAACTGGTACAAGAAATAAGACATTGCCATCATGAAGCTCTAGCACGAGGGCATGATATTATATATCAATGGCTGCCTGGACATATCGGTATTACCGGAAATCAATTAGCCGATGATGCAGCCCGCTCAGCCCATGAAGAAACCCGTGTAGTCCCGATTCCTCTATCAAGGAATGATGCAGCAAGACAACTTTACCTGCTGGCTCGAGATCTCACACGCACGTTCTGGTCGTCTACCAGCTTCCAAAGGTGTCAATTTTATGAACTGGATCCTTCGCTCAAGCTAAAGCTACCATCACAACTTTCCCGCTCCGATGCGACACTGTTATGCCGCCTTTGGTTGGGTGTTGCATTCACAAAGGCGTACTTCTTTCGCATTGGTATGGCAGACACTCCTACATCTGACTACTGCGGAGATGAAGAGACCATCTAACACGTCCTGTGCAGCTGCGCTTGCTACGACACACAGCGATGCCAGCTACGGATGGTTTTGAATCGACTTGACCCCGGACCATTTTGTGTGCAGAAGATACTAGGACCTTGGGCATCTGCCTCAGTTGCGCAGAAAGCAACTAAAGCACTGCTACTTTACCTTAAGTCAACAAACCTGAGCGACCGCCTGTAAATTGTGTGTGCTCCCCGAGTGTGCTCGTGATTGTGTGTACCTTCTCATCTTTCTGCAACCTCTTTTCTCCCCTTTATCCCCTCCCCAGTGCAGGGTAGCAAACCGGATGTGCGTCTGGTTAACCTCCCTGTCTTTCCTTGCATCTTTATCTCTCTCTCTCTATCTCGACATATTAGTATGGACTAGAGATTCAAAGGGACTTAACAGTGGTTTTTGTGACCATGAATGCTCATTTTTGCAATAGCAATTATATGGACACTTTCGGCTAAATTTTCCCGCCGACGTCGGCGTCGCCGTCATTCATTGTATATGTACACGTATCTATATATGTGAAAATGCAAGAAAAAAAATAATTCGGTAAAAGAATCCAGCGCACGTAATCGAACTCTCGACATCTGAATCGTGAGTGCGAGGTGTCAACCACTGAGCCAAGAAAGAGCACCTCCTTGAACGCATAAACGGCAAGCTATTTATATTTACCACTTCCCGCTGGCGATTAGCATATTTGGGGAACTACTATCGTGTTTTCAGCATTACCAGCGAGATGCCGCAATGAGCGTGCGTCGCCAGATTTTCACTTGTTCATCTCCCTCGCGCACTTTCCCCGCGGAGAGGGGATGCTCTCGCGTGCGCTCGGTCATCTCGCGGTGGGGACAATCCTACATTTGGGGATTCCACCAGAACTATTCTGTTGTAGTTACCGGGCGCGTAATGATCAGTGCACTCGTAGCACAGTCTCTGCTGGCAAAAAGGGCGCGCTTTTCAGACGCAGCGAAGTAACGATTGACATACTTAGTCGCTTTCATCTGTACCCATGAGTACGTTTTGTGTGTCATTTGTGCGTGAGAAACGCGGGGCACAATTTGATATGCTTCTCATTCTTCACGTGACCTGCCAATTTTTGGCTATCGTGCTCATTGCTTCGCCTCTGCGGGAAAGCTGTGACTTTTCCGTGTTTGTGTCTACAAATGTTGCTAATGCCAACGAATGACAATAAATGCCTACTTTAATTTATTTATGCACCTATCTCAATAATACTTAGCGTGAAGTTTCGCTTTGGGGTGAAGCTGCAGACCAATATTCATGTTATTCGGCAGCACTTACTGTTAGTAACATTTAGTGTTCAGCCCTTTATTTCAACCCATTCAAGTAAAAACAACCACTCGCAGCAGAGAAGTATCACACGCCAGCCTCAATACGTCGTTTGGCTGAATTGGCAGGAGTGGCCGGTGAATACCCAACTCCAGAGATCGTGATCTGAAATGAGAGTGAGGAGTAATAGGAGGAGGGAAAATGTAATTCGCCGGAGCTTTTGTTTTGTTATTACCTTTATTTTAATTTTTACGCCCATAAGAGAAAATTGCTTTACGTTATTCACCCCGATCGATAGAGGCATCCCTCCCACGTTGTGTTTTAGCGGTCCGGTCCGCTACAACTATTCTACCCTTAGACATCGCTAGGAGAGAGAAGTTCAGGAGTGTGTTGATTAGAGAGTGTACGCTTCACAATGTTGCACGGCAAGCGTAAAGATCAAGTTCTGCGAATTGTCCGAAACAAAGGACAGTTCAATGGTTATGTTCTACTGTTGGCCATTTTGTCCAGTTGTAACCAATAGCATTTTATTCCGGCTGTAGGTACAATTAGGGCTCGTCTTTGTTAGAAATTTTTGGCCTTGTGTACAAATTTATTGCGCCTATACTTACGATTTTGTAGGTTTAAAACGTAAATTTGCAATTTGCCTGCCGATTTTTTCACCTAACACGCGATTTTTTTAGAGTCGGAGAAAGAGGACTTTACTCTTGTCCATCACGTTCATTGTAATTGTTCCGTAAATCTATTTTTAGAGAAAAACGAAAACAACACAAAACCACCTTTTTTATTATTTATCTCTCAATATGTCGAAATCTATTTTTTCGTAAAGTTGGGCTTGTTACGATTGCAATTTGAAAAGACACAATATTCATTTTGGTAAATATAAACGGGACACCTATAAAATGCTGCTTAACTGTACTAGATTTGTGTGATTTACCCCTCTATTACATGCACCTTTGACCATCACAACTTGCAACGCGATTTAGACAGTATTACACGCTGGTGTGATAAGTGGCGTGATCGTGCAGTATGTTGAACTTTGTTAAATAGAACTTCTGGTCAGTTCCTCCCAAAGCCAGAGAACAACTCTACTTTCCGAATGTCCAACCTGTCCAACCTGTCAAGCGCCCTTTGTCGCGTGGGACCCACAAACAAAAACTTTGTCTAATATGCTTGAGATCGTTCAAAACCACGCAGCTCGTTTTGTGACTAGCAACTACAACTTCAGTGTCAGTGTCACTGCGCTTCAAGATAGGTTAAGTGGGATTTGTTGGTATTACGTAGGAAATGCTTGAGATTAGAAATGCTATTCAAAATAGTTCATGCGTTGATCAAAATAAAGAATCTTACCTTTCACCTCCCCATTTTTTCTCTAAGAGAACTGACCGCCCCTAAAGGTAGGAGAAATTTTTTGTGGAACGAACATTTATCAAAACTCCTTTTTTCTGCTCACAATCTCCCAGTGGAATCGGCTCCCACAGGAAGTTGCAAACTGCCACGCTGAAACATCTTTCAAGGAAATGTTGCCACTGTCATAGCTGCATTTTTTATGATGTCTTTTGGGGACCATCTCGTTTTTGAAGATATCTTTTTGTGTCAGCATATTTTACGTTGTGTGCCCCCCCCCCCCCCCTGCAATAGTTCCTTCGGGCGCTGGAGGTATTTTTAATAAATAAACAAACAAATAAATAAACTAGAATTGTGCACGCATGTGAAACGGTTTGAATTTTTTTGTTTTTTTTATTTTAAGCATTGGAACACAAATTTCTTTCATTGCTAAAATAATTGCTGAAGTGTCAACGCTTGAAATGCGACTGCCATTAAGCTACATTACAAAAGTAACGCCGATAATTGAGCTCAAGCGAGCCAAAATGTTTTGCATATCGCAGTTTCCGTGAACATTTGTCCTAAAGATGTTTATAATACATCGGAGGTGGGAGGTCCACCCTGAACGCTTCATATCAGGAGTCAATTTTTTTAGTGTTTGCACACGTTAGTGATCTTCCCAACATGTTTTTTTTCTTACAGTCCTGTAATAGATACGAAGACTACAGTGATTGCCAAACACCTTGCAATTGTGTCGCCTTAACAAACAACGGGGAGTACCCCCGGCCTGGGAGGTGTGAGGATCCTAAACCAAGAGAAGAATAAAACTTTTGTTTTTGTTCCCTACATCTACAGTAAATAAATGAACATCAGCACTTACGTCGCAATAGCTGCTCAAGGACATTTTTCAATATTAGCAGCCGTTTATAGCGAAAGCTCTAATGAGATCCCTTTTCGGGCCACGCGCAGTTGTTGTTGTCCGCCACCGCTGGTGTCCGTAACCACATAGCGCGAAAATAGAAAAAAAAACTTGAATCTCCTCGAGGGCCAAGGACCCCCCCCCTCCCCCGAGTTGGCCCTCATTCCCCGTGAAATCTGTGACCTTATCCCGATCGCTCCCATTCCACGAAATGTACACCCCGAATACAACAGAGGCAGGCGCCTTGCGCGGGTGACCGCCATTCTCGAGCGCATACACATGGAAGCGGACAACGTCTCGTTCGTGGACGCTGCTGCCTATCACAACAACCGAGCTTTCGCCGCGGTCGCAGTATCATCCGCGCAGCAGACTCTTAACTCTGCTAAAATCCTCACCCGAAACCCCAAAGAAGCGGATCAAATAGCTATAGCTGTAGCTATGCTCCACAGCAAACGGGAATTCATCTACAGCGACTCCAGGCCAGCCATCAAAACCTTCGAACGCGGAGTCACCTCCGACCAGGCGCTACGTATCCTGCGTCGAGCGGACCCGAGTGCCCTGAAGCACCATACTGTCATCTGGTTCCCCGCCCATATCGGCCAGGTGCCGGGTGCCCTATCCAACCTCAAGGAGATCGCCCATGATGCAGCGCGCGCACTTACCAACCGCACCGCCTTAGAACAACCCCATCTTGCTGGGTTAGACACCAGTCGGGATGCACCAATTACGTACAATGAAATAACAAAGCACTTTTACCTGGAAAGCCGCATTTTTCCACCCCCACATCCGAAACTTAACCGACCGCAGGCATTAACCCTACGCCTATTACAGACACACAGTACCCAAACCTTGACACGCTTTACGTTTATTATCCTCATGCATACCCCAGCGACACAAGCCCAGCATGTGGACACACAACGACACTCGCACACATGCTCTTGGAGTGTAGAACAACTCCTTCCGACTCTACCTCAAGCAAGTGGGAGAGGTCCCTCAGGAGCTCATTTCTCGCCTACCAGCAATGGGCCGTCCAACAGGCCCAAGAAGCGGCCGCCAGGTACTCCCTGTCGGTCCCTACGTGGGAAACGTCCGCTACGCGCTAAGTGCATCCTGCAGGACTGAAATAAGTTTTTTTATTCTATTCCATACCAATGACACAGTGAGGCTTGAACCCTGGTCCGCTGGGTGCCTGCTTAATATTCTACCACTGAGCTAAACTGGTGCTTGTAACTTGTTGTCCAACTTGCCTTAGGCAGGCTTGATGTCGGGAAAGCAATCACGTTAATACGACTTATAAAGCGTCGTATAACAGTGAAAGGACAACGAGCTGTCGCACAATGCGAATAGCGTAACGAGTGGGCCGTCCAATTATCGAAACCATCATAAAAGCTTGTTCTTGTTCCTCTATTAACTGTGGCACATACCTACTTCAGCCATAATTACTCATCGTCGTCATCCACTGCATGGACTATTGGCACAAAACGTCTTGAGTGTGTTTAGTGGACACCACGCTTCTCAGAGGAATGACAAAAACTAGCATAGCGAATGTCGAAAGTTTATTATTAATGCCCTAGTGGGTACCAATCAGCGTGCTTGAAGTAGTTACCCAATGAGTTTTTTGAAAAGACTCTGAAAGGCCGCTCTTCTCGCTTTAGCTGTGACAGTGCTGCGCCTACCACGCAGGCCTGGCATTTTTTCTCCAAAGCACAAGTAACATATACAACTCACGATGCAAAAATATTCATATTAAAAGCCTCTAGTACACGCCACTACAAATGAAAAAAATATGTCTCAAATATAATAATTTGCAACGTCAAACAACTAGCCCGTCTATATGGAAAGTTAGTCAACAGGGGGTGGCCCTGGTGTCGGCGTTCTTACAAGCGAACAGTCTTTGGTAATGCAGTGGCTGCTTTTCATAGCGTCTATATGTATATGCTTCTTATGTCTGCTTTCTACCCAAACAAAGAAGGTGACGAGCATAAGCGCTAGCTATTGGTCCAGTTGGTGCATCATGACCTTTAAAGACTCGGTGCCAGCGAAAACATAAAAACATGTACACACAATGGGGCTACACACGGACTTCTTCTGTACGTGTCCCTGGGTTTTCGCTAGCACCCCGCTTTTGAATTTCAAGTTAAAGAGAGAAGCCACGAAAACTGGGGTCGGGGAGAAGGAGGGGACGGTGAATTAAATTCAGTGAGTCAGAAGGAACAGATAATTTTGTGAAAAAAAAGCAGGCAAGAGGGAGCGAGTTTTCACGTCAAAAAGTTTATTGGATTATGGATGTCTAATTGAATTATAGTTGTCACAAAAAAGCACCACCTGAAGGTAAGTATGGTTACGATTCATGATGGCGAGAAATTCTGAATAGAAGGGCTCTCTTTTCAATTTATTACGTTGTGTATGTACCCTATCGGGTTTAATTAAAAGCTTTCGAGGCGGTAATATCTGCTTACTAGAGTATTTATTTGTGAATGAAGTATAACTGCTTATATTTTGTGCCTGTTAGGAACCAGAATGTTTTCTAAAGGACACAAAATTTGAAGTCGATGAAGTTGCGGCATGCCACATGAAATGCTGCGCGATTGCGATGAACAATTTCTTCGACTTGTCCGAGGCGTGCACTCTTGTCATGTGAACCAACTGTCCCGATATGCCAATGTGCTGTCGCTTGGTCACTTTTCTAAGGAGAGGACCTACGGAAAGATCAAAGAGCACTGGTGCGATTGGACAACCTTGGCGAACACCTCTTGTTACTGGAAAGCATGTTGCCTCCACGCCCTTGATGAAAAGTCGGCTGGTCATGTTGGTGGATAGAAGCTTTATACAGCAGACGTACTGCTCAGGTAAACCAAACATTCTAAGTACGCAGTATAGGAAGCAATCCCTGTCGAATGCCTAAGCTTGATCCAACGACACGAAAGCACCGGTAACGTTTTTGGCGTTGGCATAGTAGAACAAATCTTTTATCAAAGTAAGTGTTTCAAAAATCTACTTACCCGGCACTGCACACTTTTGGGTAGGCGACACTATATCGGGCAAAAATATGCTTTAGCTTCGAGCCAAGGACCATAGCTACAAGTTTGTAGTCCGTGTTAAGAAGGGTAATCGACCGCCATGACCGTGGATCGTCAGGATCCATGCCCTCCTTTGGCAGCAAGAATACACGGCCCTCACTGAAAGACCTCGGCATATGCCCATCAACAATGAACCCACCGGCTATGTCAGTATGTGCGTCGCCTAAGACGTCGAAGAAAGTTATATAAAACCCCGTCAGTATTCCGTCTCGACATGGAGCCATGGTAGTGTTCATTTCCCAGAGTGCTTGCCAAAATTTATGTTTTGTCACTTCCGCGCAGAGCATATCAGACGCCTCAGGACAGAGCGTGGGCAATTTTTCACGAAAGTCTTCGATTCTTTGATGCTGGTGCTGTCTTTGGAGTGATGGTCTGCAGAGTAGAGCTTTTCGAAATGTGCCCGAACGACTTCCTCGATTGATTTGACATCTGTGACGATGCTCCCACACTGTGTCTGCGTTACGCCGATAATACTGGGCTGGTGTTTCTTTACACCTACTCGCTCTGCGTATGCCAAGTTACCAAGTTCATCCGTAGGCAGGTGCAGTTCCTCGGCACGTTTAGAAGCCCCGGACCTTGCGCTCAACAAGAGGTCGTATTTAGCTTTATTTTATCCAAATGTACTCTTGCATTACGCCAATTAGATTACCTGCACGCTGAAAGATTTGAACACGCCTGAATGCTTCATTGATTTGTAATGTTAGACGTGAATGCCGCTGTTTCCCTGCCATCTGCGCAATCACACGCCATCTGGCTTTCAAGAGATCGTATGTTGTCAGCGTAATTTGCAGCGTGTCTTCCGAAGACTCATAGATAACCATGCGTATTTCAGATACCAAAACTTGTCATTTAGAATTGAATCCTTTCGCCACAATTTGAAGCAATGCCTTCCCAGCTGGGCCTTCAAGATGAACAGCACTAGCATGTGGCCGTTGAGCTTGCCTTACCCAGGCGCTAAAGAAATGGCATCGCATGTCGCTAAACTTGCAACGAGCTCGTTAGTGATATAGACTCTGTCAATTATGCTCTGAGACGTACGCTGAACGCCCGTAGCTCCAAGGTGTACCCGTGAAGTGTTGTCCATGCATCAACCAGCTTCGACTCTGTGCACATTTTCTGCTGCTCTTTCGAATGGAATGTGCCTCTTCCTTGACTTGGGCCTCGAACATCTCAAATTGAATCGAAAACTCAGTTGAAATCACCTAACAACACGCACGGTGCTGATTTAGCAGGAACGGTCCGGCCCCTCTAAAAAAAGTCATTTATAAAAGACCTATTCACGGGTGCGTAAAGGTTGGTGAATCGAATTTTCTGGTCGTTTATACACATGTCTATCACGATAACAAAACCTTCTGCATCGAAGAGGCAATGCGCACCCTGCCTGTACTACGGGTTGAAAAACAGGACACCAGTGCCACGTTACTTCCTCTGCGTTAAGGAGAAGAAGGCTTCAACCAAAAATCTAGTACGGAAGGTCATGATGTCATGCCACGTTTGAAAGTTGGTTCCTTGTACAAAAATCATGTCCACCCTGATCGAGCGCGCAAGGTTCATTATCTCCTGTTTGACAAAATCCTTGAAACCACAATCATTGAAAGTCATGAACGATAGCGTATTTATTTAGATTAAATTTAGGGGGAAAAGAAGCAATCGCCTTTTTTTCTATAAGGTGATGAGTCAGAGGACGCCACGGCCTCTGTGTCAAGCGGCAGAAGATGAAGTCAACGTGATGATACTCAAAGGACTTGCACTGCGATTTACTCACGTGCACAGATATAGCAGACACAGTAAGCAACACCAATAATAACAGCGATAGTACACGCAGCATGCAACGTAACTGACGTGATGCAATTACTATAACAGGGCATAGCCGTCACAGCAGAGAACTCCCAAACCGGCGCATGAAGGTGTCAACGTGAATAACAGTAACATATGGAATACTAGACAGCTTGTGTGCATCAAAGACAACGAATGCGCAGTGGGTTTATGGCTGGGAAGCAAGCATTTAACGGTACAGGCAAGCGTAAGCGGGAAGAATAGATGTGGGCAGCATAAATTAAAACAAAACATTGAGTCCTCACCCGCATCAGGTGATGGATCTCAGTTTGGCGAATTCGCTCGAGGCTTTTTGAACGTTCCGGAGGTGATGACGTCACTTCCACTGCTTGAGCTACCAGGTTTGGAGTGACGCTGAGTTTGCGGTTTTGACAACTTGTCGGGAGAACACATATTTTCAGGAGACAAAGATATAGATCGTGCGGCTTTCGAAAATCTGTCACTCCTTCATTTTCAGGATGGTGACTGGCTCCTACAATGTCTAAATGTCTTGTCGGATGCTTCTTCTTGGGCCTGTACAGTGTGTGCGAGGCGTTTTAGGTTTCCTTGAAGACTTAGTCTTTGCTTCTTTCGTAGGCGCCGTCTTCACACTACCTTCCAGGTCCACAGGTGGCCATTCACCGAGCTCGTCACTTGCACTCGTTGTTTCGGGAGGTCGGATATTGATGAGCAATTTTCCCGGTTTGCCAGCGCCCTAAGATGCTTGGGACGCTTCCTCCAGTGGTTATGTGTTCGAGGATTGTTCATTTTCTGTGGCCGAGAGTTCCTCTGATGAAGACGTAGCAGACGCACCCAGCGTCTCCACAGCGTTGCTGGGCTCCTCTGGCGACATTGTGGGAGATGCCAACGCTGCGGTGTTCCTAGAAAGTGCAGAAACGTCATTGTCAATCGTTGTGCATGGCGACGCGGCATCAACGCCACTGGCATCTTCTGACTTGGCGTCATGAAATTCTGTGTCGGTTGCTCTGTCGTCATCCCAACAATCTTGAATCTCCTGTTGCCGTGGCTTGATTTTGCGTTGCAAAACTTCCATGTGCCTGGAGGTCCCTACTTGGGTTGTTCTCTTCGAAGGACACTCTTCAAGTTCTGGAAATTCTTTCAGCGACTGCGAGGTGCTCTGCGCTGCGTCTGCGTATGACTTTGCACGGAAGCAATATTTCGTCGCGTGGTCCTCATTGCAGCGCTTACACTTGGACACGCAATCCTCAGAAGTATGGCGGAAGGTGCCACATTGTTGACAAAAGGGTGTTGTGCAAGTAGCGGCAACATGGCTTTCTCCGCTGCAGGCCTTCTCTGTGCACACTCAGCGTATACCGTGGTACACGAGCATCACGCGGTGATGTTGAATCGATAGGAAGTTAGGGCGCGATTCGGACGATGTGGGTACCAGTGTACGTTGATTGATGCCTTTGGAGGGTAACAAATGTGATAACCTTCACTTTTCCGATTGATTTATTTATTGATAAGTGGGGTTTATTAACCCAAAACCACCATATAAATATGAGAGACGCCGTAGTGGACGGCTCCGGAAATTTCGCCCACCTGGGTTTCTTTATAGTGCGCCCATATCTGAGAACACGGACCTACAACATTTCTGCCTCCATCACAATGCAGCCGCTGCAGTCGGGATTCTATCCCGCGCCCTGCGGGTCAGCAGCCGAGTACCTTAGCCACTAGACCTCCATGGCGGGGCATTCACGTTTCCATATAGCTGACGGGCTGAAATAACTGCGTCATCTGACACGTACGGCGGGAGTCGGAATTGCGGAACACACGGATTTGCATATTTGCGGCCCCGACTGCTTCAACTTGTAAATTGTGACCTTGTAACTTTAAACCTTGGTTTACCATCAACTTGGTTGTTTGAGCAGCGGACTGAGCCGCAACTAGGAACTTCGAAGCACCGAGGTGTTCAAGGAACAGCACCCTTTCACTCCTCATGACGCCTTCGAGGCCATTAATGATCTCGTCAATGGATCCGTCCCCTCCATAACGGTGAAGTTGAAGCAGTGCTGCTTGAGGGGGAGCGCCGCAGGCCTTGACGCCATCCTCCCTGGTACCGACAGGGGCCGTCGACGACGGGATCAGGCCTCAAGGTAGCTGGCTGGCAAAGTTCCGAGTGGACACCCAGCAACGACGCCACCGGAACGCTGGTCGCGTTGAAGACTGGAACGCCGTAAGGAGCACAACACAAAACAGCGGAGCACACCCAACGAGTTTAACGTGGGAACATTTTCGGGTCAAATAGTGCTGTAAGTGCGTCCTTTTGTAACTAGTATCCTTTAGCAAGCCTCAACTTTAAGGCAAATGTTATTGGAAATTAGGTCGCCGATACTTGCCTCTGCGGATTATTTCATCGGAAACAACCATCTTTAAGGTTATAATTAACGTAGTCTTTAGACTAACAAATCAATGTCACTTGATGTTCCAGTGGGCACCCCCAGAAAATAGACAGTTTTTGAGATCTTTGGAGGCCAAAATCTGGCTTCACTACTGCTGGCAAAGCATTACGGGAACTTCCACTCCAGCAATTTTGAACCTCCTTGCTTTCTTCATTGTCGCGAGTTCTGGCTCACGCGTTACCTTTGCAGATTTCGGAAACGGCTCCTGCACCATTCTGCTCGCAGTTCTCTCAGCGCTTCTCGTTGAAACAGACTGCACGAAAACCACTCCTTGAGCACCCGTATTTTTTTAACGCCCGCATTCTCCAACGGAGCTGTTGAAGCCGTGGTGAAATGGGTGAAGTGTCGTCCGCAGTCTAGCAAAAAATGGTGAGGAGTATTGAAGCGAGAATAATATAGCATTTCACAGCATGGCACAGAAAATGGTTGGAAAAGTGAAATATAGGTGAGAAGAAGTGATGCGAGGCAGAAGAGGAGGGAGAGGAAATGTTAGTAGCGTAGTCATGTACATTATAGTGTAGCAAAAGTGTTTCGGAGGATTTCAAGCTCTACAGATGTGCCACCCGCAATTTATGACGCCAGCGTAGTTTTGGCTGACTGGTTCGGCTTCCACAATTTACTGACGCCGTGAAGCTCTCGCCATGTGCTGCCTCGTCCTCGTATACCTTCGCCTGGCTTCCATCTTTCCTGTCTTTTTTTTCTGTCATTTGGCTTGTTGTATTTCTTTATCTATATCTTTCTACTGCAGTAAAATTACTGTCAGTCTCTCCTTTTTTTCTTTTCCTCCTCTTCCCTCTTTCTCATTTTTCTTGTCCCCTTCCTTAATTCCCCAGTGCAGTGTAGCCAACCAAATGTCTTTTTCGTTAACCTTTTTGCCTTGCCTTTTTTTTGTTGGTACTTTCCTCCTCCTTCAACTATTTTTTATCCATCCTTCCCCTGCTCGAGCAAGGCACCGCTCCGTGTCACCCAAGGGACAGACAAAAATTAGGTGTCTTCTTCATCTTCTCAAGAATCAGTCATTAGTGTAGCAGGGGGTCGGACACAGCAGTGGTGTTCAAGAGGTAAGAGAGGAGAGGGGTTATAGCATAGCATAGTAGAAGCTGGTGGAGAAAGGAGTCTTGGGGGTTAGATATATGCAGTCGGTCACGTGGCGAGGAAAATGTGCTGAGCGTAGAGAAGGCGCAGCGGCGCCAATAGTATGATGGAGTCGGGTGGGGAAAGCTGCTAGCAGATGTGTAGAGAAGAAATTGGTTATAAATGAAAGTGCGCTCTGTCTTTCTACTCCTGAAGGCGAACCTGAAGGGCCCTCCAAGTATTTCTGTTGATCATTCCGGCAATAGGTGTCAGCATGACACTGGCGCCTGCCATGCCTTGCTAGGCGCAATATTGCACTTCTTATGACGTTCCGAAGGTCAGAGAACGCGTCCAGATGCATTGCGTTTTTTTTTATTTCTACAACGTCAATACATTTTCTTGTGCCAGCCAGCTCATTGAGACGACCGGTGCGCCTTCACACAGCAGACTGGTGGTCGTCGGGGCTATAAAACCACACACCATGGAAATGCGAGACCCCCCCCCTTCGATTATGGAATGGAATGGAATGAAAAAACTTTATTTCACTCCGGCAGGACGTGCGTAGCGCGTAGCGGGCGTCTCCAACGTAGGGACAATAAGGGAGTACCTGGCGGCCGCTCCGTGGGCCTGCTAGACGGCCCATTGCTGGTAAGCGAGAAGTGAGCTCCTGAGGGACCTCTCCCACTTGTTTGAGGTTGAGTCGGGAGAAGTTTTTCTACACTCCCAGAGCATGTGTTTCAGTGTCGTCGTGTGTTCACATGATAGGCATGTGTCGCTGGGGTATGCATCAGGATAATAAACGTGAAGCGTGGCAAGGTTTGGGTACGTGTGTGTCTGTAATAGGTGTAAGGTTAATGCCTGCAGTCTGTTAAGTTTCGAATGTGGGGGTGCAAAAATGCGGCATTCAAGGTAAAAGTGCTTTGTTATATCATTGTACTTAATGGGTGCATCTCGATTAGTCTCTAACTCAACAAGATGGGGTTGCCCTATGGCGGCGTGGTCGGTAAGTGCGCGCGCTGCACCATGGGCGATCTTGCTGAGGCTCGATAGGGCACCCGGCACCTGGCCGAGATTGGCGGGGATCCAGATGACAGTGTGGTGCTTCAGGGCACTCGGGTCCGCTCTCCACAGGATACGTTAACGCCTGGTTAGAGATGCCTCCACTTTCGAAGGCTTTGATGGCCGGTCTGGAGTCACTGTACATGAGTTCCCGTTTTCTGTCGAGCATAGCTATAGCTACTTGCTCCGCTACTTCGAGGTTCCGAGTGAGGATTGTGGTAGAGTTAAGAATCTGCTGCGCGGATGATACCGCGACCACGGCAAGGGCTGGGTTGTTGTGATAGGCAGTGGCGTCCACGAACGAGACGTCTGCTTCCATGTCTGAGCGCTTGAGAATGGCGGTCGCCCGCGCAAGGCGCCGGCCTAAGTTGTACTCGGGGTGTACATTTCGGGGAATGGGAGCGATCGTGGTAAGGTCGCGGATTTCACGAGGAATTAGAGTCAACTTTGGGGAGTCCCTGGCCGTCGAGGAGAAGAAGCCGAGCTCGCGCAGTATATGGTGACCCTCGTTGGCGGTGGTGAGTTGGATCAATTGCACGTTCCTGAGCTTCGTCGATCTCTTCTAGCGTGGTATGTACACCAAGCTCGAGGAGTTTGTGCGAAGGAGTGGTGATAGGGAGGCCAAGGGCTCGTTTGACCACCTTGCGAAGAAGCGCATTGAGTTGATGGCGCTGAGCACCTAGGCATTTGTGTATTGTGGCAACGTAGGTAAAATGGCACAAAACAAACGCGTGTACAAGACGAGCAGGTTGTCTTATTTGAGGCAATGGTGCCTGTTGGCTACTCTACGTACGAGTCATATGGCATTCTCAGTCTTAGTGCTGAGCTTAAGTACTCTTTGGGTGTTGGTTCCGCGGGACTCGATGATCACGCCGAGGACCTTGATGGTGTCTAACCTGGGTACTGTACGACCACCTCTGGTGTGGGGAGTGATATTGCGTTCGGCCGGAGGTTTCCACCCTTTGGGCTTGGCACCCCTGCGTTGGGCAATATATATCAACAGCTCTGGCTTCGCGGGTGAACACCTGAGAGCAGTTTGGTCGAGGTAAGACTCGGCGGTGTCGATGGCCTCTTGCAGGGCGGACTTAATGAAGCCATCTCACCCTGTGGAGCACCATATGGTTACATCGTCCGCATAAATAGTGTGGTTTAGCCCGTCAATTTTCGAAAGTCGTTCGGAAAGCCCGATGATCCCAAGTTTGAAGAGCGTGGGTGAGAGGACGGATCTTTGAGGAGTTCCCCGCTGTCCGAGCTCCACTTCTTCTGACCCTAGGTCTCCCACGTGGAGAACGGCTCTGCGTCGAGTGAGAAAAGAGTGGATAAAGTAGTAAAATCGATGACCTAGGCCGAAAGCTGCAATTGCTTTCAAGATTGACAAGTGCGTTATGGTTTCGAGTGCCTTTTCTAAATCGACACCGAGTATTGCACAAGTGTCCCGAGTGTTTCCGCCATCTGGAATTTGATGCTTTAGCAGTAACATGGCGTCTTGGCTGGATAACCCTGGTCGGAAGCCAATCATGTGGTGCTGGAGGCACTCGTTATCTTCGAGGTATCGACCAACCCTGTTGAGGACGACGTGCTCAGCCACCTTGCCCACGCACGACGTAAGAGATATGGGGCGTAGGTGATCTAGGCTCGGTGCCTTTCACGGTTTGGCTATGAGAACCATGTGAGCTAGTTTCCAGGCATCGGATATCTCACCCCTTTTCCATATTTCATTGATAGTGTCGATGAGGTAAGTGACGGAGGGATCGTCCAGGTTGCGTAGGAGCTTGTTGGTGATGCCGTCGGTGCCAGTGGCTGAGCGGTCATTGAGCTCATGGCGAGCTCGGCGCACATCTTCAATAGAAAAGTCGGCGTCTACGCCTCGGTGTTGTCGCTGCCAGAATAATCAGGGTGAGGGGTCACAGGGCCCGTGGGAAGCGGGAGATATTTCTCCACGAGGCTCTTAACATCTTCCGGTGATACTGTCCGTTTAACTTGATGAAGTATCTTTACGATCGATTGACGCTGATTTGTGCGGGTGTTGGTTTCATTGAGGAGGTGTTTGAGTACGTTCCAGGTTTTGCCATTACGAATCTGACCATCCATCGAGTTACAAACTTCGTCCCACTACTGTTTTGAAACGATGCGGCAGCGATCCAACAAGGTCTTGTTGAGATGAGATATGCGTTTGCGTAACCTCCGATTAGGGCACTCGCCCTTCCACGGGACCCATAGAGACTGTTTGGCCTCAAGTAGGTAGGCGAGACGACTGTCCATCTTTTTGGTTGGAAGGTCCATACTGATAGATTTGGTTGCCTTGTTGACGTCATATTTTAGCTGGGCCGTCCACGTCTCGAGGCTCGGTGGGGTATCGGGAGGAGGTCGTTCTGCGTGGGTCTTACAAAAGGAGGTCTCAGTCGACCCACGTGTACGGCTTGGTTTTCCTGCTGACTGTCGGGAGGTGTACGGCCAATATGAAGTGGTCGCTACCGAGATTTACCGCGAGGTTGGACCAACGGGCGTCGCCGATATTCTTGATGAACCAGAGATCTAGCAAAGTGTCTCTTTGCGTGGACGTATTGGTGCGAGTGGGGAAGGCCTTGTCCGTAATGATAATAAGGCCCATGTCATTTGCATTTTTCCAAAGCTCGTTACCTTTGGGTGTGTCGTACGCGTAGCCCCTGGCGCTATGCGCCGCGTTAAAATCACCCGTAATCAGTAGCGGGTGAGGCCCCGCGAGACGGACGGCTTTCTGGAACAAGCGTGTGAACCTTTGTCTATGATGGCTGGGACTACTGCATACATTGAGGATGTACACGCTTTGTTGTGATGTGTTGTCAGGGAGAATTTCGACCATAACATGTTCAATTTCGGGCACATTGAGACTGTGCGCTGTGCAGGTAATATTGTTAGCGACTAGGTTGGCAGCACCGCGTCCTCCCGGGGGGCCGGGCAACCACTGGTATCCGGGAAACGTGGTGGTTGGTAATACAGTCTCTTGTAACAGCATGATGTCAGGTTTGAATTCGTGGCATTGGAGGTATTTGTGCGGGAAGGCTTTCTTGTGGGCGAAGCTCCTCCAGTTTCATAGCTAAATTCGCAACTCGTCATTTGGCCTGGCCATCTTAAATCAGGTAGGAGTCGGCCTGAGCACCCGGCGAGTGCATACGGTCCGCGTGAAGTAGTGGACTGCGCACGGCTGTACGTTGCGACAACGGCTTATCCGTGGCAATGGCAGGAGCGACGACGTGATCGAAGTATTCCTCCACTTGGCCCAACCGATTACCATGGGCCGCGAGGCTAGACTGCACGAGAGCCATGCTTTCGCCAAGAAAGCGAAGGCTTTCCTTAATCGCCGATAGCGTGCTCTTAATGTCGCCTAACTCTGCCTGTAAAGTTGGCTGGTCGTGGGCGACCACGCGTTTCTTGTGTGCGCTCCCATCGATTATCAGCCATGATAATTATTTTCATAATGTAGTTGTTCCATTCTTTCTTTGCATTCTTTATCTCCCGACATATGAACGCGTTCCCATCTCATTTGCAACTAAATTGACTGCTTTTTTAAATATATTGTTACGGGAAAGATTTGTTCGTTGGCAGCGGGACTAGCTAACGCTGCGCAGAAAGCACAGTATTGCCGACCAACCAGGCAGCTCTAGAGTTCAACCCACAACAACAACGTCGTCGTTTCCCTCCTTTTGGGTATCATTTTAGTACTCGTGCCATAGTCGCAGTTTCATACACGTCTCAATATGACGCACCTTATGAAAAGTTAGCGAGACCTCCAGGGGTGATATCTCGGTGACCGTAAGAACCTCCGTGCCCCAAGCCTAGTACCAGACTGTTATTTATATAAATTCGGACAATCCAGCTGTTTGATACTATCATATGTCCATTGTAATATATTTATTACATTATTTACCCTGCCATGGCTTGTATGGAGCCTCTCATGAGTGATAACTTTATAGCAGCAATGAATAATGCCAGCTAGTATTGTATAAAGCTGGTCATGTGCTTATCTAATAATGTATATATTAATGCTTCAGTTTAGTACCATGCCATTTCTCGGACCTCTGGAGACCTGGCCTGGGTCAGTAACTTCTCGCTTGAGTAGTAATGTTTATTACCAACCTTTACCGCCATCCTTCTTCTCACCATACCCCTACTGTTACTCATAAACGTCGCACTCTACGAGCGTTACTCATGCTTCGGACTGGGCAGTGCTCCCAAAGATATCAGGGGAAAAGAGAAGTGCGCTCCACATTTGTCCTTTGTCCTTTTTGCGAGGCCTGCACAGTCCTAAACATGAATCCACACAAACTTGCTAAATTTTTCATTCCAAGATATTTGCTCATAAAACTTCAGGCTTTCTATTTCAGGCGTATTTTATTCAGATTTCGTCACCATTTCTCTCCATATCTTGCTATAGCCAGAAATCTATTTTGGTAATTTACAAATTGCGTCATAAGCCACGAGATATATTAACCCATTTTCCAAACCCATGGATGCGTATACGAATTAGCTAAGTCATTTCGTTCAATCTGCATAGTAGACACCGATGGGCATGATAATTTCCTTTGTTTTGTTCGCTTTTTAGATGCCTGTTTTACTCACGGAGAGCAGCCGCCTGGCACGCGCGTGGACCGAACGACCACTTTTTCGAAAGAGCAATCGCTTATGCTTCGAGGGTGCGTGCTTCGCATTAGTGAGCTGCGAATTCCATTGCCCATTCTCAAGGCGGCT
Source organism: Rhipicephalus microplus (assembly GCF_013339725.1). NCBI lineage: Eukaryota > Metazoa > Arthropoda > Arachnida > Ixodida > Ixodidae > Rhipicephalus > Rhipicephalus microplus. The sequence continues at coordinate 130,172,854 of NC_051165.1, forward strand.
GGAAGTCATTTTCTTTGCGCCAAGATTTTCTTCGCGTTCAGAAAACAGCTTTCGTTGGGCTGCACGTTGACTAAGTGAGCGTTTTCTTTTTTTTCGTCCCGTCACCCAATTCTTTTCATGCTACGATGCTCCTATTGCAGTAAAGGAAGCACTAAGTTATGCTTTAGAAACTAACTCTTCAATTAAAAAAAACAGGTTTCAATAATATTGTTCAGATATCAGCAAGCACACCATTTTGTTCTTAAGTTGGTGTGCATTGATGAGATCGTTACAACAAAGTAATTTAGGTTTGGCGTTGTTCACGCGTCAGGTACGTACATTACTGCAGCTTTGTGAATGGTGAATTCAGTTTAACGCCCATTACTAATATTCTCAGTTCTTTTTCTAGTGACATGGTGCTGCAATGCTTCACGCAAAAAAAAAAGACTGGTCTGCTTCGATCGGCTTTGGGAGAGTAATAGAAGTATGGAAATTCACACGTTGTTCGGTCAATACCGACATTTTGCTTTATCTCCAAGCACAATGTTTTGCTGCCATTGTAGTGGTTGTCATTGTGGCTTATTTAATTGGTTCTATTTAATTTAGCTGCCTTTATTTTGTGTGTGGGTGTGTGGCCAAGATATTTAGAACATATCGTTCAGTAACCGACACGCAGTTCAAGATTGCAGTGCATCGCATTTTATGGTAAACTGGTTGATGTATGCACGTCCTTACTCCAGAATTTGTTCTAAGCGCACTACATAATTATTGAAGAATAAAATATTGAAGAATAAGTATGGTAACGTACACGCAATATTACCGGCAGCGGCGTGTACCAGAGAGCAGAATTCTGAACACGATTGAAAAACGCATCAGTTGTTGCGGCGTGCACTCTGTAAAATGAAATCTGCATTAATGAAACGAGGCTAGCGAAACAAGCAGATGCACTTTTCCTGTAAGCAGGGCCTAAAATTATCCGGCATATATCAGAGGCGAACAGAACCAAATTCTACTTGATGTTTTTCGAAGCACATATTTTAAACAGCAAGCAAGCATAAAACCAATAGTACCAAATATATATATTTCAGCTTTCATGGCCGTATAGGCAGAATGGGGCCACATATTTTTGACCAATCTTTAACTAAGCTTTATGTGTGTTACTGCATGCGTTTTATGGGAACGTGTACACGCAATCAAACATGAAAATTTGTAGGAAGGGGAGGGAGGCTGTTAACCACCTTCCTTGTCTACGCTCATGGCCCTAGGCAATTATATTACACAACTACAGAAAGAGGGGCTTACCACGTTCTCCTTTTATCTTAACTTGGCCTTCTTGATTTGCTGCGAAAAACACTGAGTAATTACTTCTTGCAGCGGAAAAGTAGAAGGTGCAGAATCAGTTAAATTTCAAGATTCAAGTTTACTTCCAATATTAGCACAGAAAAGAGCCTTCTCAATAAAAAAACACTTTTTTCCAGCATCGCTTATCTCCTCAATTTTGGATACTTGGGGATTCCCTGGTGCTAGAGAGAGAGAGAGATAAATAGAGAGGAAAGGCAGGGAGGTTAACCAAGCTTGGCTCAGTTGGCTACCCTACACTTGGGGTGGGGGAAAATGGGAATAATAGAACGGAAAGAGACAGAAAAGAAGAGGAGTAAAAAAAAGAAGCATAAATAGTCAGCTCGAGATTACACAGCAGGGCCTCGCACAGTTCTTTCACAAGCGGTCGTGAAGTTTGGTGGTCCCTAAAAAGTACAAAAGGGCTTTCGTGGCTTTGCACGTATGGGAAGCCGTCGGCCAAGGTCCCAGGATCTTCTCTTCTGTAAGCGGCTGTGAATCCAGCTGACAGAGCTTGGCTTCCATAATACGTCGTTCGGTCTGGTATGCTGGGCAATGACATAGAATGTGCTCAAGCGTTTCCTCGCAGGCGCAGATGTTGCATGCCGAAGTGCTCGCCATTCCAAGGAGACGAGAGTACGAATTCGTAAATGCCACGCCCAACCTCATGCGACACAGTAAAGTTTCAGCGCATCGTGGGAACCCGGATGGCAAACGAAGTTGCAAGTTTGGGTCGATCGAATACAGGTGCGTGTTGGAGAAACCCTGCATATTCCATTGTAGGAGAGATATACGGCGAGCAAGTGATTGTAGTAGCCTTGCAGCGTCCGTTCTCAAGAGTGGTATGGGCGTGCGCTTGTCTTGGTCATGAGCCGATCGAGCAGCTTCATCCGCGCAGTCATTGCCGACGATTCCGCAATGACTCGGCAACCACTGAAATACAATATCGTGACCTTCCGCGAGCGCTTCGTGGTAGTCGTGCCTTATCTGATATACTGATTGTTCATGTATCCCGTGCTGCATAACAAACCGTAGGGACTGTAAGGCTGACCTAGAGTCGCAAAAGATTGCCCATTGGTTAGGTTGCTGGCGAAGAATGTACTTTACTGCACCTTGAAGTGCTGCGAGCTCTGCTGCTGTCGACGTCGTGGTGTGAGAAAACTTGTACTGAAGCAACACATTTTCAGATGGAACAACCACTGCTCCTGTGGAGCTGTTGGAATTAGTGGATCCATCGGTGTAAACATGTATGCGATCGAAGTACCTTTCGTCCAACAGACGCAAAGTCAATTGCTTATGGGCTAGCGTTGACATGCGTGCCTTCTTAAAGGTTCCAGGAACTGATAAGCGCACGTCAGGTTGACGAAGACTCCATGGCGCAGTTGCTGAATGCATCGCAAGTTTGAAGCCATGCGGTAGTATGTCCTGATGTTTTGGGACGATACCGCTGTACGAAGAATGGGGCCTCCGAGCTGTCAAACACGCTAAATGATGCTAAATTTCCGATTAGGTAATGGATCTTCACTGCGAGAAAAGATGATAAAAGAAAAGCAAACTGATGGACGACCTTTTGGAAATATCGACTGTGCTACTGAGGAAAAGAAAGAGATCAGTGTGGTTCCAAGTGCCAACCGTCAACGGTCGACGTCAGCTCAACATAGACTATTTTCCCAAGGTTCTGCGCTGATAAAAGTAACTCGAGAAGAAGCGTTATACAAATAGAATTGCTACGGAAAAAGTAGTATTTATATGTACCTATATTCATAAGCACCGATCTACTTGCTTCACTTAAATAGCTTATACACATCCATGTATTCAGTAGTGCTTACTTGGCTATCACCTTATGAATGAGGCACATTGGGGCATCAAAGCGCGCAGGTGCCATGAGTGTTGTAGACAGTTTCTTGATAGTTGGTCGTGCCGTTTCTAGATTGTTGATTAAAGCATGGATCTTAAACTGAAAAGTACTTCGCATTAGTATTTTGTGAAGAGCCGCGACTCGTTCAAGAGAGCAAATACCCACTACACTAATATGTTCATTATGATGGGGAATTAGTTGCATTTGAAAAAGCAGTCATGTTCCCCTTGTGTCTTTTCGTTGTTAAGAAGTCTCCGCAGACGTGTAACGCAGAATTTTACTTGTCTACATTACTTCAAAGGCTATACTAAAACAATTTATATGTGAGAGCAAGTATCAGATGATCGAAAAAAACAGAGAGAATGAGAGCAACACCGCCATTTTGCGGGCACTCGTAGATACTATTTGCCTGCTTTTTATTAGTTATGCCGTCCGCTCGGAGTGAGCTACAAACACTGGACGGCCTGCGTCCGGTGAGCATAACTTGCGCGTGTCCACTTAAATTGGCATGACAAGTAGCATTGATGCATCAGGGAAGTAACAGAAGCCACTATGCCCGGTGTTTCATCCTTACATGTCAATGTTTTCACAAATCCGCTGCCATCACAAATGTCAGTTTTAATTAGACTCTTACCCGCAACTGCCTGATACACTGATGCACTTCTGGATTAACTGTCCCATGATTAGCGTCTACCACAAAGTGTTCATTCATGTCTTTGTAAACATGGCATGCTTGCTCCGTATGTTACAAAGCACAATGCCAAAAACACATACATCAAAACCCGCAACCTACGTCTGCAGTAACCACCGAGTTACTATGGTGCCTATGTGCCCTCTCGAATGAAGGTCCACTCCTCATTCTTTCTTTTTTTGTCTCTATTTTTCACGAATGGATTGAACGTAAAATATAGGCATCCATGTAAAAAAATCATTATTTGAAAAGAAGCAATTCTCTCAGTTTCCGGCAAGTTTAAGGGGAATTTTTTTATTGCGATGGAAATTATATAGAGAATATCGAAAGAAACAAAATAAAGACGATATTTATATGGGTGCTTTTACCTAATCACAACTGCAAAACAAACAACGGTGCGCAAATGGATACGGCACTGTTTTAGAAAAACAACCAATGAGACTCGGGGTAATGCATTAAGAGCATTTTTCGAATTGTAGAGATAACCCTATTAGTAAAGGCATTTTCGCTGTCTGCAAGAGTCAAGAATTCATGTTCTCTTTATAATTATCTTGCCCAATTGACAGCTCTGAAAGCTGATGCTGTACGTCACAGGCATTTCTTTACTGATAGTATTATTTTTTCTTATAGTCCATATACTTAATGCCTCGTGAACGAATTTGGTTTCACCATTCTTGTCACAGGTCGCTGACTCACGCAAGTCTTTGTAATCGCGTCACATTTAGCTTACGTCGCTACTGCTTAAGCAAACTCTCCTGACACCGCACAGGCATAATGGACGGCTTCTGTACGAAGTCCCCCGTTCTTGCGGGAGGGGGTACTTTCTTCTTCCTACTTGACTATAGTTCTTTATATTGTAAGATTTTCATGCGCATAAGCAAGCAAACTACTCCCGAAGTCACAGTGCATGCACTCCAGTATTTAACCACACTTTCCCTTTCCAGCCACCCGGAGAGGTTCTGAAAACGAAAGCTTTGTCAACATTGCTGAAATAAAAGCGAACGTCTCTGGTGTCGATCACCACTTTATTTCCTTCTCGAACCACTTCATAGGCAATGAGACTAACAAAAAGAACGTGCACATCTAAAGGAACTACAAATACGATTAGCCACCAAGACAGCATATAGATTTGTGGAGTGGCATTGCGCTATACATGTGCGCATACGTGCAAATACATTTGTATAGCTGTGCTTCAAAAGTTGCGCGTGAAAGTGAGACTGGGATTCGCTTATTGTGTGTGTATCGTGCAGCTCTGTTTGCTCTAACGATTGAGAAATTATGTTAAAATGTATATATCATTCCCCTATAATGTGTTCCACAATAGGACATCATTATTGACTTTCATAAAAGGCAACCGATTTTACACTCAACTACAATTTGAAGCATATAGGATTTGTTGCTGATTTCTTTTCGGGTGTCATGATTACACCTTTCTTTTTAGATCATGTCCTTGGCTTTGCCGCATCATGTATTTGAGCATAAGTCGGCAATATGCTCAGTGTGGCAGTAATACTCAACGAAAAACGCCTTCAAACATATGATACAAAGCAGCAGTTTATGAAGCGTCCCGCGAAATTTTATGAATAATCTTTACTTCAGTATCGCACTACGTGTCACGTGTTCTTCAATTCCCTGTGAATTCCTGCCCTTGTTTAGAGGAACATCTTTTCGTAATATTGTTACGGATAAGACACGATATCGTATGGACGAGGCTGTGGATGGGATGTACTTAAAACGAGCAGTAATGGCGTGACCGGTTCACCAGCGATCGAGCGGTGACCACCCTTTGTAATCTTCGTCAGGCACATACGCGCATCGTACCACAAAATATCAACATGCATGTAGCATAATCCCCGGCGGTAGAAGCGCCGTCTCGGCGCATCTAGATGTCGACGTCAACGGGAAAGTAGTATGGCTTCAAGCGTGCCACATGTACGATATCGGTGGTCTGTGAGGCAGTTGCAGGTGATGGGGCAGCAGGGGCCATTTCATATGTCACAGGAGTGATTTCACGAAAAACTCAATATGAACCTGTGTAGCAGGAAAGAAGTTTTCCGACAAGGCGACTTGACGGGTCGGGTACCACAGCAGCACCAATGAACCAGGTAATAAGTGCACGTCGTGGCGCCGTTGATCGTACAAACACCACTGGTTGTCTTGGGAAGCCAGGAAGCGTGTGAGGGTGATTTCGCGTGCGTGGGCAGCCCGAGTGATAGCGTCAAGGGCGTATTCGCTGGTCAGTGTCGCGGTAGACGAAATGGCTGTACTTAGGGGTAATGTAGGTTCTCGGCCGAACAGAAAAAATGGCAAGTAAGCGGCAGTGTCATGGCGAGAAGCATTGTAGGCAAATGTGACGTACGGCAACGCGAGATCCCAGTCGGTATGGTTGGTAGAAACATACTTAGCGAGCATATCTGCAAGAGTTCGATTTAGACGCTCCGTTAGTTCATTGGTTTGCGGGTGGTATGACGTAGTCAGCTTGTGTCTCGTTTGACAGGACTGCAAGATGTGGGCTATCACCTTCGACAAAAAGGTGCGGCCACGGTCTGTAAGCAGCTGCCGTGGGGCTCCGTGTTGCAATATAGCGTTTTTGAGGAGGAAGTTGGTGACATCTGTA